>CAJFCO010000390.1:70863-100815 GCA_904066015.1 Synergus gifuensis
CCACCAGGGGCTGCGCCCCTGGACCCGCTACCCTCCCCCCAACTCTCTCGATGACCTCCTCAGCCGCATTTCCATCGCAGGTATGTTGGACAAAGTTGTATGTGCAACTCGTGGGAGACGGCGATTCCAACTCGTGTGATTGCCGCGCTCGCTGCGCTCGCGCGGCAAACTTCACACTCGTTGGAATCGCCTACTTCTCCCACTAGTTGCACAATATACTATTTTTCAATCTCTACATCTTTTAATAAAAAATGTTTTTCTCAGAATAAAATAACTATTTTCAAAATAATACGAAATTTCACTTCAGAAAAAGTAATCTAATTTTATTTGAAAAATAATAACAAGAAGAAAAATGTAAAGGAGATAAATGTTGTATTCAATTCAACTCCGCAACTTTTATTTAAAATTTTTTTTTACTCACACTAACTGTTTTCAAAATAATATCAAAAACCTTTTTTTGTTAAAAACGGTTTTTTAGATTTAGACCATGATACTCGTAATCAATGTAAAAAAACATGTAAATATACTTAGCCCCAACAAAATCGCAGGTAAGGGGTTTTTCCAAATTCACCCAATATTTTAAATGTTATTTCAAATGAAAAGTTGTTCTCAATTAAAATACCAAATCTAATTTATTTGGAAAGAATGCGAAACCCGTGAATCCCATTTTTGCTAACTAAAAGTCGTTTCTTTAAGTCGGCGTGATATTATGTGGTTCTTTGCTCGACAGCTTCTTGCCGTGAAATTTCAGCGTCTCGAGGACCTTCGTTTCTTTTTCAACTTATGCGACTCCATCTCTCCGTCCGTGCCGTAATCACTTTTAATAGAAAATTCATTTATGCAAGCGCAAACAAGCTCTAGAGATCCTAGAGTTTTAATAATAGATGTGGGACGTTTTAGCGGAGGATGGCAGCAACACTGCAACAGTTACGACAGATTTCTTCTCGTGTGTTACAGGTGTCTGGATGCTACGGGAAACAACCGGCTTCAGAGGCAAGAAGCCGTTATGCATCTCTCTTTGCTTTCAAACTGTAATAATTAATTAATGCCGGACAGACCCACTTTGCACTTAACCATCATCGCGATTGAAAAAAATGTATCTAATAATAGATTCTTATTTTATATATAATAAAGTATCTGATCATCTTTTCCATCAATTTTTAAAATAATTTTTTCAACCCTATTTTCCAAAACCCTCCTTTAATCCCCATTTTCTAATCCCCTTTTTTAATCCCGCTTAATAATTTCCTTTTCTAAACACCTCCTATAACCCTCTTTTTCTAAACTCCTTTACTAACACTCTTTTTTAAACTTCTTTTTTTTCAACCTCATTTTCAACCCCTCTTTTGTCAATTCTATTTAAAAAGCATCTTTTATAAACACTTTCAGTAACCTTCCGTTCCATACCCCTTTTATATAATCTCTCCTTTTATATAACCCCGCTTACCCTCCCCTTCTTCTCCCACTCCTCCCATTTTGTAATTCTCTTTTTCGAAATCATTTTTCAAACCCATTTTTCTAATTTCTTTTCAAAAACCCCTTTCGAACAATTATATTCTGAACCTCTTTCGGCAACCCCTAAACCCCCTTTTCTAACCTAGATATTTTTACATGCCTTTTTTGTAAATCCATTTCGTAAATACCTTCTTTAATCTCCTTTTCCAAACCCCTTTCCTTAAATCTATTCTTTCAAACCTGCTTTCCAAGCCCTTCTTCTCATTCTCTTTTAACTAACCACTTTCCGCAACCCCTTATCCTATTTTTTTTAAAATCCATCTTCCCAACTCCTCTTTCAAACCCTTTTGTCCAACCAATTTTAAAAACCCTTATTCCGAATAAGGAAATTTTTTTCAACCCTATTTACCAAAAACGTTTTCCAAACATCTTCTTTAACCTTTTATAACCCCTTTTCCCCAACAACTTTTCCGAAAACTTTTCCATATATTCTTTTAGCCAAATACTTTTCGTAACCTCTTTTCCCAATTTCTTTTGAAGCCCCTCTTTCTCAACTTCTCTTCTAAACCCTCTCGTCCAACCAATTTTCAAAACCTCCATTTCAAATTCCCTTTTTCAATCCTATTTACGAAACACTATTCCCAAATATCTTCTTTAATTTTCTTTTCAAACCCCTTCTGTAAACCCGTTTTCGCGATCACCATTTTCTCTAAACACCTTTCCCCACAACATTTTCCAACCCCTTTCACCAAGCACAATTTCTAAACACTTTCTTTAACTACATTTTCCAAAAAACTTTTTCAACCCCCTTTCATCAAGTCTTTGTCAAATCACCTTCTCCAAACACATTTACAAACCCCTCTTCCACCCACCCATGATTTTCAACTTCACTTATCAAGCTTCTAATGTCTTCTTTATTCGCCTTTTTTTCAAATTTCCTTTATAACTCCTTTTCCCCTACTATTTTTACGGCAACCTTTCCAAAACCTTCCTTCTACTAACTCCTTTCCGCTCCCCTTTCCTTTTTACTTTTATCACAATTGGTATCAAATAACTCCTTTGCTCACCTATTTCTCGAGCCTATTTCCCAAGCCCTTTTTCTTATTCTCTTTTAGCCAATCCCTTTTCGCAACCCCTTATCCCACCTCCTTTTGAAAACCCCTTTTCCCAACTCCTCTTCCAAACTCGTTTGTCCATTTTCAAAACCCCTATTCCGAATACTCTTTTTCAATCCTATTTACCAAAAACTTTTTCCAAACACTTCTTTAATCTTCTTTTCCAAACCCCGTTTATAACCCCTTTTCCCCAACCACTTTTCTGACAACTTTTTCAAATACCTTTATCAAACTCCTCCTTCTGTTAACTCATTTTCGCGCCCTTTTCCTTTTTTCTTTTCTCAGCTGTATTCTCAAGCCCATTTTACAAGTCTGCTTTTGTTCTTTCCTTCCGTACTCAGATCTATCCTTCCGCATTCCGTTTTCCTTGAGACACTGACCTACTCAGTAATCAGTTTACTAATGCTCAACTGCTAAAATAATAGCATATAAATTAATTGTGATCTATTTAATATATACTCAATTGAAATTAAGTTGAAAAATAGAACTTGGATTCTTTCCGAAACACTAATACCAGAGGATATTACAAAATGTCTCTCTGTTTACAATATTTGCAATTTGACAAATTCCTGTTCATTTGCACAATGAACAGAAAGATTTAAATATTCGTAAGTTTGCAAAGTCCAACGCAATAGCAACTGATCATGAGGTCTTTGCCCTCTATAAAAAAATTCCTTTTGAAACACAAAATTCCCGACACTTCAAAATTTCCCCACCAAATCCACCGATGGCACACTTACGACGGGCATCATAAAAACAAAGCAATTCAGTTACTCTGGGCGGTCTGACGAACTTCTTTCACGGGTAAAGAAGTCTCTCCATTTGGAAAAATCAGTGCCCGTCTCATAAAACAGTTCTTCTCAAACCGCGCACTCCTGTCGGGTGGCCCAGTATTTCCGCGTAAAAAAGCAACTAAGTCGATACTTAGAAGACGTACCGGAAGTGCAAAAAGCGCTAGCAAAATTGTCCCGAAGGAATCTGAAAGTCGAGTCGAATTGAACGAGAGACGTAAAACCTCCAAATTCTATCCGATTTGAGAATAAAGTCCCCCAAGCTTCCAAATTATTCTGAACCGTGATTTGGCTAGTTAATTTGTCAGCTGGGTAACTTTGGTTGTCCTGAGGGCATCTTTCAGCCTTTTTGGACACGACACAATCAGTGTGTTTCCCGAATAAATTAAAAGCTGTGGTGCAGTGCGGGAATCTCGGCAACGAACGTCTCTAGAAGGACTGATATAAAATATCCCTTCTAGAGAAAAGAATCAATGAGGGAGCCCTAGTGAATGATATTGTATTACTACATCGGAATCGGTGAGCATTTGTATCTGTGATGCAGTGCGGGAATCTCGACAGCGAACGTCTCTAGAAGGACTGATATAAAATATCCCTTCTAGAGAAAAGAGTCAATGGGGGAGTTCTAGTAAACGATATTCTAATTACTACATCGGAATCGCTGAGCATCTGTATTTCATAGTATAATTTGGATTGTAAACTTAGGGAATTCGTTATCGGGAAATACGCGTGTGCTCTCACAATATCAGCCCTAAAGAAAAGGGATCTCCTTTTGAGTTCCCCTTTCCGTGAAATTCCGACAGACTCAAAACGCAAAAGTGAAGAGTCCAAACTCGAAACTCAAAACGAGTGGGAACCCTTTGCTTTAAACTTGTAAACCGGGCTCATATGAAAATTCGTAGGTAAGGATGTTGAGATTTAATTGCTCTCATCCCTTCCGGTTTAAAGCCATCTAGTGAAATTTTCGTATGACCACTGTGAATGATAGAGAAGCGTGGGAGGGTTTAAGTGGAAAATAAACACAGTGCTACGAACAAACAAAAGACTAGAGTTGTGGAAATTTACCAACGAAACTTAAGAATAAGGTACAGCCCAATAGGGAGGAATTGGATCTACAAATACCCCTCCGCTTCATCCCTAGTGGTAGTTCATTAGCTACACTAGGATAGGGTAAGAAAAGAACATTGTATCGTTCCTACTTTATTACTGTTTTCCTAGTTAATAATTTTCGGAAATACTCATTTTACCACCAAAATAAATATTCTTCAATCAACTGTAGATGTTAAGTATGCTTCTTGTCTTATAGGGGATAACTTATAGAAGTATAAGTGGGGGTTGACTGAATAAATTAAAATTGTTATGTGAATTACCGGGTATCAATTATTGTCTCCCATTAGATAACATTTTCATCCTCGGACGAGGACAGGTGATTACTTACCCCGCAAAATAATTAAGGAGATCGATTCTGAATCAATCTCTTCTTTTCTGTATTTCTCCGACCAAGCCTAAATTATCCTAATTTCTTTAGACCCAACTTGCTAGGATTTTTATTGGTTCGTTACATTTTCGTCTATGTCTTCGCCCTAAATATTTTTCTTTATCTTCCTTTTTGACTTTTAACTTTTTTCTTCATCTTTAACTTTCTTCGACTTCGTCTTTATCTCCGATTTTTTCCTTAACTTCTTCCTCGCAATCCTTCTTTAACTTTTTTCTAAACCTTCGACTTCGTATTCATCTCCGATTATATTTTCGACATCTATTTCGACTTTCTCCTTGGACATTTTCCCTAATCCCTCATCTTCAACGTAGACTTTTCCTGCAACTTAGACTTCATCTCCGTATTTTTCTCCTACTTCTTCTATTTTCTTCTTTTACTTCTTTTTCATCTTCATCTCTGACTTTATTTTCGACTTCTTCTTTATCTTCGTCTTCATCTGCGACTTTTTCTTCTAATTCGTCCTTGACCTTCTTCTTCGACTTTTTTCATCGTCTTCGTCTTTCACCTCAGACTGTTTCTTCCTCTTCACCTTCAACTTTATTCTTCCACTTTTTTCTTGACTTTCTTCTGCAACCTTTTCTTTCATTTTCTTTATTTCCGAAGTTCTTCCACCTCTTCGACATCTGCGATTTTCTTCAACTTTCACAAACATTTTTCTCATCCCAAAAGTTGAATGAAACCAAACTACACTAATAAATTAAGCACATTCAATAAATAAAATATTTTCTACATCATCCGCTGATCACGTGAACATTCAATAATTAATTCACGTTCCTTTTTTTCTAATAGAACATTAACCGCTCTATACACATTTGATATTCATTTTTTATTACTTTTACTCGTTCTTGAGTGCTTATTATATGTATATTATTATGACTGAAACAAGAAAACAGATAACATGAAAATTCGTTAACATGAAATGTCTACACTTTCGCTCTCGAGTTCGATCATCGGTTTCCATAATTTTTTCTCTCTTTCCGTCTTTTTCCTCAATCTGAATTTTTCTCTTTCTCTTTCCCTTTCTGAATCAACACAGGCGTGTCACGCGAGCGCTTAACATTAAAAATAATCGTTTCTTGAAGAAACTGGCCACGATGATTTCACTAGTGTGGGGATTGCTTGTCCTTCGGCCGGGCCAAGTTTCATAAATCACCGTAACATGCGGTATAACACACTCAACTTTCTTGCCAGTTAGCCAGTTACACCTGCAAGATTAGGTGATTAAAGAAATATGCTCAGGGAATGAGCACAAGTTAAAAGAAGAAAGAAGGTTGGGTAAAAAAACAACACTAAAGGAAAATCTTTGTCTAGTCCATTTCTTTTAGATTCTGAAAGAAAAGCTTAGGGAAGACCTGGGCTATTTGGGACACTTTTTAATTACATAATGAAACGAATAAACAACAATTATTTTTTCTAAATTATACATACCTTTCAAAAGCTTGAATCATCTCCTAAGAAATGCTGTAAATTGATTGGGATTCAATAGAATTTAATAGAATTTAATAGGATTGAATTCAATATGATTTACCGGAATTTAATAGTTTACGATTCAATTAAATAATATTAAATAGAATTCAGTGCAATTCATTAGGATTTAAAGTAATTTGTTATGGTGCAATGAAATTCAATTAACTTCAATAGGAATCAATGGGATTCTACAAAATTCAATAGGATTCAATGACGTTTAATGGAGCTTGATATAAATTAATGCACATCAGGATTTAATAATGTAATTCAATACGCTTTAATGGAATTCAACGGCAATCAATGGAATTCTTCAATGTAATTCAGTGGTATTTAGTAGGATTTAATAAGATTCAATTGAAATGAATATAATTCAAGGGATTTCGATGCGATTAAGCATAATATAATAATATTTAATGCAATTATTGAATAAAATTCAATAGAATTCAATGAAATTCAATGGACTTAAATGTTATTCAAGCGGATGCATTGGGATACAAAGGAATTCAATAATATTTAATCGAATTAAGCAGGATTATCTAGTATTCAATTGAATTCAATGTGATTGAAGATGATTTCATAAAAGTGAACGGAATTTAATAGAACTGAATAAAAGACAATAAGCTTTAACGAAATTTAATAGGATTGAAATTAATTTAATGGAATTAATGGAACAAAATAGTCTGAATTTTGTTAAATAGGATTCAATGGCCTTAATTAAAATTCAATTGAATTCATTACAATTTTGTGGAATACAGTGGGATTCAATAGGATTGCTAAAAATTAATAAAATAGTAAAGGATAGCATGAAATGAAACATGATTCAATGTGCTTCAATGAGTTTTAATATACTTCTAACGGATTCAATGGGATTCAATAGAATTCAATAGGATGCATTGTAGCTTCAAAGAATTCAATAGGATTTAACGGAATTTAATGGTATTCAATCGAATGAAATAGGATTGAATGAAATTCAGTGTTATTTATTGGGATTGAATGGAATTCAACAGGATTTAACAGGAGTTAATTGGACTCAACGGAATTCAATATTATTTAACGGAATTTAATAGTTTTCAATCCAACTAAATAAGAATCAATGGAGTTCAATGTAATATAAGACGATTAAGCGGAATTAATTATGATTCAACAGAATTCAACAGAATTCAATGGAATTCAATTGAACTCAGTATAAATTAGTGAAATTCAATAGAATTTAATGTCTTGTAAAGGTTTTAATGAAATTCAGTGATATTCAGTAGGATTCATAAAAATTAAATTTAAAAGTATCAAGTTTGATGGCCTGCAAACATTTAAACAGAATATAATAACATTTAATGCAATTCAATGAAATTCCAAAGAATTCAACGGAATTTGATAGGATTCAGGGTAGTTTAAATTAATTCAATAGGTTTTGACAGTATTTAATAATATTCAATAGAGTTTAATATTATTTAAAGGAATTCAATGTAATTCAAGATGATTTGATAGAATTGAATAGAATTTGATAGGATCAAACGAATCTCAATAGGATTTAACATAATTTAATAGCATTGAACGGAATTCAATATGATTTAACGAAATTTAATAGTTTTAAGTCCAATTAAATAAGATTCAATAGAATTCAATTTACCTCATTGGGATTTAATGTAATTCCAGAAAATTTAATAGAATTGAACGGAATTTGTTATGATTCAATGAAATTTAATCGACCAATAGGATTCAATGGAATTCCGTAGAATTCATAACGATTCAATTGCATTTAATGGAATTCTGTATAAATCAATGAAATTGAGGTTTTAATCTAATTCAATACGATTTAATGGAATTCAATAGTTTTCAATAAAATTCATCAATGTATTTCAATTAAATGCAATAGAATTTAATGGTAATCAGTCGTATTCAGTGCAATTAAGTATAATTCAATTGGAATGAATATAATTCAACGGATTTAAATGCGATTAAGAGAAATTCAGTGACATTTGATACAATTATTTAATTAAATTCAATATAATTCAATGGAATTCAAAAGAATTATGTTTAGCTTAAGGCCATGTAAGACTTACACGATCTCTACCTTACCGACATTTTTTTCTCTACTATGCTACGTCTACATTTATTGAGATATCAAATTGAAAATTTCTAAAATTGAAGCTAAATCATTAAGGTGCGTTTATCTGGTCCTAAATATTGACATTTATAAATATTTAAGACCAGATAAACATATCTTAGCATATTTTCTTTAACTTTAGAAATTTTCAATTTTATATCTCAATAAATGTAGACGTATCGTTGCAGAGAAAAAAAGTCGGTAAGGTAGGGATCGGCTAAAGCTTACATGGCCTTAATAGAATTCAATAGGATTTAACAAATTTTAATAATATTCAATAGAGTTTAAAAGGTATTCAATCTTATTCAAGTGGATTTATTTAAATTCAAAAGAATTCAATAAAGTCAACGCAATTTAATAAGATCCAAGTGAATTTAAACAAATTAAGCATGATTAAATAGGATTCAATGGAATTCAATGTGATTCAGGATCCCAAGAATTTGAGAATTTTTAAGAGCTTTCACAAGATTTAAAAAATTTCAAGACATCTTAAAAGATTCCAAAATATTTTAGGGAATTTCAAGAGATTTCAAGTGATTCAAGTGATTTCAACTGGGACAATTTCTGCATGGGCAAAAGTACCATATTGAAACTTTAGAGATTAATTGTTTCAAGACGATGAACATTGATTACTCCGCTGATGTAAGTATACAATGCACGTAAATATAATAGATTCCATTCTTAGATTTATGAAGACATAAAAGTCGACGTCTATTTTTGAAATCTATTTTTATCGCAATCTCATCACAGCTAGTAAAGTCGTCTCCTCAGAAGTTATCAACATTGTGAATATATATTCCTGAAATGGTATTAACGCCATGTACCGGTTTAGATGTCCATCGATATTAATGCTCGTGATTATTAAATCAAGGTCGAAAGACTCGTCTTGCAAAACACATCTCAATTATTACCAGTTCAAAAGCATAGCTTATATAAAATAATCTGTAAACCTACTTGCTTTTATGGACTTTGTATAGATAACACAGGCACACAAAAACAAACAAGACTAGTATATATTTATGTTTTTTGGGTCGCTGAATCCGAATCCGGTGTCCGTTTGTGTCCATCAGGTCAAATTGAAGGTCATTTCAAGGTAAAATGTGTTTATTCTGCCAAAAATGAACTTTTGACTGCAGATTCTGGAAAAACGGGAAATGTTACGTCTAGATATGTATTCAATTTTTTTGTCGGAATAAACACATTTAACCTTGAAATGACCTTCAATTTGACCTTGTCGGATGAAACGGTCATCGGATTTGGATTCAACGACCCCAAAAATATATAGGAATAATAATTTGAATCGATTTGACCATTTTTCCAGAATTTTACCTTGAAATGACCTTCAACCTGACATAGTGGAGACAAACGGACACTGGATTCGGATTCAGTGGCCCCAAAAACATAAAGATATACTAGTCTGGTTCGGGGAATAATTTGAATCGATTTGACCATTTTCCAGGATTTTATCTTGAAATGACCTTCAACCTGACCTGATGGAGACAAACGGACACCGGATTCGGATTCAGCGACTCCAAAAAAGTAAAGATCTACTAATCTGGTTTCAGGAACAAGAACTTTGTTTATTTTGTGTGCTTGTGTAATATGAAATCTCAAATCAAACGAACTTAAAAAAATACAGAAGAAGAATTTTGAACAAAAATTTTGTAGAAAAATTTTAAACAAAAATTCCGAAGAGAAATTTTCAATAAATATTTCGAGAAAAATATTTTGTGTAAAAAAATAATTTTTTTTTTATTTTAAAGAATTTGAATTTTAACGCTCAATTATTGATAAAAATATCTGATAAAATTCCTGCACACTCTTGAACACTTCTACTTTGAGAGTATATCATACAGATTGCAAAAAAATTTACTGTAGTGATAAACAGACCTACCTTTTGAAAATGCAGACATTTACTGAAAAGTGCATGGGTCTGAAACGATCCACGATAAACAGATCAGGTTAAATATCGTTAATAAACATTTTGTGTAATATTATTTTTCTTCGTAAATTTTCATTTTTCTGGAATTTGAACTTTCGTCAATTATTTTTGTGTTATTATTCTACATTCAGGATTTTAGTTTTTCGGCGAAAAGGTATAGTCACATTATCGTTTTGATGTGTAACGATATTCATTTGATACGAAACACGTTATAAATATTAAAAAACAAAAGACTGCTGCATTATTGGATTATTCTGCTGCAGAACAAACTAATAACTTCAGATTTTCTATGTTATGAACATCTTTGAAGGCCGTTATTTCAGATCAGATAATGTCTCGAGTTTTTGCCAGCTTCTTCGAATTTATAATATACATTATTAACAGAAACTCAAATTCTGCGTTCTTGTATAATCCACTTATGTAAAAGTAGATTCTGACTTTTGGAAATGTCACTTAAGAAAAGTTCATGGTTTAACCTTTAAATTTTTTTTTAATCTTCAAAATTATTTTTTATCGAATGAAATATTAGACACATTGCATAATGCATAGTTTAAAAGGTTGTAGAAATCACTTTGATGGGTTTCACGAAGATTGTATTATACTGTGGAGGTGGTGTAGACAGCATTGGGCGAGCAAGGGGAGAGTGGGAAGAGGGGCCAAGAATAGGAGAAGGGGAAGGTGTGGGGATAGGGGGTGGATTATGAGATGAGGGGGTGTGTGGAAGAGTGAAAGATTAGGGGTTGGGTGGGGATGAAGAAGAGGCTGGGGGGAAGAAGGTGAAGAAGAGGATAGGGAGGTGGTGATTGAGGATTAGAAGGAGGAGGAGTGTATGGGGAGGGGAATAATGAAGATTGGCGGAGAGGGGGGAGAGGGGTGGAGGAGGAGGATGGGGTGGTGGTGATTGAGGAGTAGTAGGATGAGTGTATGGGGAGGGGAATTATGAAGATTGGCGGAGAGGGGAAGATGGAGGAGGAGGAGGAGGAGGAGGAGGAGGAGGAGGAGGAGTATGATGATGAGTGGAATAATTATGAATAATATGATTATAAAGATAAGAAGAAGGATGATGATGTGAAGTAGAATGATCACGACGATAACGAGTATGGAGATCATTGTACACCTCATGATCATCATCATTATATATAATTATAAATTCCAAGTCAAAAAAGGAAAAAAGAAAAAATATGAATATAGTTATACAGAACGAAGAGGAGGAGGAGTGTCAAGATGCTTAGGGAAGGTACATGAAATTACTAGATACAGAAAAGCGAAAGACGGGGAAGTATATGTAAAATAATAATGAACATAAAAAAAACTCAAGGAAAGGAAAGTAAGAACGATAGAAGAATTAAAAAAATAATAATTTTATTCAGACGACATTATTCTCCAGATATTTAAAGAAGCTCTCATTTCACATAACAAGAATAGCCTCCTAACCACCATTTAAAACACCCACAGCCAATTAATAAACTCAGATTACAAACTTTGCCATATGATTACTACCTATCCCGCCTATTAATACAGGATGATAATCATAACAAGACCAAGACCGATCATAAATGAATCCAACTAACCGCATCTCATCATCTCTCATCGTTTACCTAACCCTAACCCATTTACTCATCAATTATTCCAGCACCTGATTCTTAAACACTGAACATAACTGGTACCAATCCTATTAAATCCACCCACTCTCCTCATCTCAAAAGCAAATCTCTTTTCTACGCCACTGTCCATGTGATTATACGGTTCTCAGAAGAAAAAAAAGAGATCCTCTCAGCTGGGGATTCTCTCTGCTCTTTCTTAGTTGAAGTTCTCTTTTCCAGGTTGTGGACGCCAATGGCTGTCTTATCCCCTCCTATTGCCCCCGTCCATCTCGTAGAAAGCTCTCCAGACGAAGTCGTATGCTACTCCTGGTGTTTTCCACTTCCCCAGCGCCAGTCTCCGGCCGGGCTAGACACGGTTTGTCCACTTCGAAGCGCTACAACTATCTTTCGGCAATTTTCCCGGCCTTTTTTCCCTTTTTCCCAATTGTCGAACACCTCTCGAAAGTCCCGCGAAAGTCCTCGTGCGAAAGCGGAAGGTGCTGTGCGTGGTACTTTTATTTCTATTGGCGACAACAATTCACGTTCCTTTTATCTAGGACAGTGTAAAAACAACAGAAAAGTGCATTCATGTGAGGTGGTGCGAATTTCATGAGGATTTAGCTAAGGAACTCGGCACTGCTGAGAGAGAGAAAGGTCTGTCGCATTTCTTTCCCGATTTTTATTGGTACCTTATTATGTTTGATAATTGTTGGCGTAGTAAGATTAATAAATGAAAGTAAATTTTGTATTATTGATGTGAAACAAAAATAATCTTCATATGGTCCAAAAACAGGACCCAAAAATAAGAACCTAAAATAAGGCCCAATAAATTAAGATTCGAAAATATAAAGCAATAAAACAAACAAATGAAGTATAATATAAGACCCATAATAAAATCAATAACATAAGACACAAGAATATAACAAATTAATATAATCTAATAAAAAAAAAACCACTAAAATTAGATCCAATTTTAGGACCCATAAATAAGACCCGAATTATAGGACCCAAAATAAGATCTAAACATGAGACTCGAAAATACGATCCAAGATTATAGTTAATAAACACCAAGATATATTACTCAACATAAATATATTCAATAAAATAGAGCCGAAAAAATACACTAAATATAAGGCCCAAAATAAATTCATTAATTTAAGGTTTAAGAAAGACAAGCACAATATTATAGGATCAAGAAAATAAGTCCCGAAAATATAAGACCCATAAATGTAAGTTATAAAGTTTTAAAGTCAAAAATAAGGTCTCAAAAGTAATACCCCAAAAATAGGTCCCAAAATAAGTCCTAAATATGTAAGGAATAAAAACTGACATCTTTAATGTATATACAATATAAGTTCCAAAATAATGAAGCCCAAAATTATTCATCAAATACATATAATATATTTGAGCCTAAATGACCTTAAATTATAAGGCCCAAAAATAAACCTAAAAAAGTTACTCCCAAATTCAGGGAAGAATAAAACAAGACCGAAATTACATAACCCAAAAATAAATATGTTAAAATATGGCCCAAGAAGATAAGGCCCAATGAGAAGGATCCCAATAATAAGGCCTAAAATTATAAGTCTTTAAAATAAGACCCAGATATAATGAATGGACGGATATCCGCAATAATATTCCAAAATAAAACCCAATAAAATAAGGTCCAAATATACCATACTACTCTAAATTAAGGCCTAATAGAATTAAATCCCAAATATATGTTGTACACCCAGAAATAAATACTTTCAAATAAGTCCCAAATACATTTGATGAACGGAAGTACAGTGTGGGCTAGAATGATAGTTTTCCAAAATTTGATAGTTTCGAATCAATTTCCCCTTATTTTTGTCTCTCGAGAATTTGCACTTGACACATACACTGTCATTTGATAATTAGAATGGAGAAATTACTTATACTTAGTAGCACATATTTTCAGTTTGTGGTTGACATTCTGAAGAGTAATGTGTAGAAATCTTAAGTCTCGGGGCCCATTTCTCTGTTTTTTCACTTTCTTGTTTACACTTAGTTAGTGCCAATAAAAATTTTTACCTGTAATTTTTACCAGAGAGATCCATTTCATTTTAAAGTGATCCTTATTTTTATGTATTAGTCTCGAGAAATTCTCTATGGAGTCGTATCTTTTTATTTGTTTAAAAGATTTTTTTTCCACCAGCTATTTTTTTATCAACAACATAACTTGACATAAAGTATGATCTAATTTTTCTAAACGATTATTTTTAAATTAAATAAAACATTTAATAACAAATTTTGAATATCCCAAAAATTTAAGTCCCAAAAATAATACCCAATGGAACCCAAAAATAAGTCTAAGGAAAAAAGCAATAGATCAGATAAGATAAGATAAATAAGATAAGATTGAAAATACAGGACCCTAAAATATAACCAATAACATAAGGCCCAAAAATATCAGACCGAAAATAGAGCAAATGAATATAATCTAATAAAAATTACCTGCTAAAATAAGATTCAATTTTAGAATAAAAATTTGAATCCAAAAATAAGATTGGGTAATATATTACCGAAAAATTCCATATAATAAAATAAGGCCCCAGATATATTACTCATAAATTTAATTCATTAAAATATAGCTGAGAAAAATATCCAAATGATAAGGTCGAATATTATAATTTTTAAATCAAAATATCCAAAAATACTGATAAAACTGTATAGCCCAAAAACAAGACCCAAAATATAAGACCCAAAATAAGATAATAAAGAAAAATATGAATATGGGTCCCGAAGATACTATATAATAAAATAAGGCCCAACGTATAGTACCCATAAAATTGAAGTCTCAAAACCAATATGTACAAAAATATGTATAAAAATGTATGACCCAAAAATAATTCCCAATAATATAAGGCAAAAAAAATGTTCTAAAAATGCAGTACAAAAATAAATTCTTTAAATTAAGGCTTGAGAAAGCCAAGATCCACATAATATGTTCCAAAATATACAGCCCTAAATAATATGGCCCAAAAATAGGACCCAAAAAAGATTAAATGTCACTAATAACTTTTAATCATTCTACAACCACTTTTAATCGATATTTTTGAAAATTGAGGTAATTGTCGAACAAATTAGAGAAGATTTGAGTCAGGTTTTTGAAAAATTAAAATACATATTTTTTAATTTAATAAAAAAAAAATATTAATTAAAGTAATTTTTAGTCAGATTAAAACGGATTTGCGTCAGATTCTGTGCAGATTGCATCAAAAGTAATATTGCACCTATGAAGTGTAGATTTCAATCAGCAAAAAGTTGATTTCTCAATCCATGTTTAAAAACGAATACAGTTTCCACACTCTCCAATCTCTGATATAATCGCTTTGATTCCATGGAACAATGACTTGTCTCCCTTCCGTTTCACATGTTGGGATCGTAATTCTCGACATGTAAATTCTCCAAGTAATTTCACTTGCCACTGAATCGTAAAGTCTGGTACACACGTCGAGAGTGGTGGCGAAGAGGATAGGGGGGATATAGGGATTGTGGAGAGGGGAAAGGGGATATAGGGAGGGGGAGAGTGGGGGCACAGGAAAATCGTTGTATCTGACAATCTGACACTTTCGTGATAATAAAAAGAGGATTGTAATCTATAAAAACCTGTTTTAAAATAATTTAAAAAAATCTTTTAGATTCAATATTTTTAAAAAAGTAAAAAAGAAAGGATTTCAATTGGTTTGACATCAATGTTTGGAGACCAGTGCTCTTGAAATTTGTCTCTGGACTCTCGACGTACATCGGCGTAAAAATGAGAGCATTGGCACGTCGAAGGCTATGGAAAGTGAAGCGTTGAAATCTCCAGCGAACACCTCAAGATTGTGTTATAATGAGTCTTGAAAATTAGATACTGCACCGGTTTACTGAAGCGAGACATATTGAGAAGACATTTCTTTTTTTAAATTGTAAGAAGTCTTTCATTTAAATTTGAGAAAATTAATGGAAAACGGAAAAAAAACATTAATGGCATATAATTAAAGAACATTAATTTGAATTAAATTTTAATCCTATAATGATATTCGTCAATTGAAATCGTGAAAATGTGAAAATTATTCTCGTTGTTTACCTCGGATTCGATTTCTTAATTTTCAAAAAGAGTCTTTTGATGGATAAAAATAGAACCGTTGTTCAAAAATGGCTGGTTAACGAACTTGTCCTTTCTTTTTATATCTTAGAGAAGTGTGCCAAAGCGCCATCCAGTTTGATAATTTTTTCGAAAGTTATTAGTGGGAAAATATTCGTTTTTTATTTTTAATCGTATTTTTTACGATTAATACGAAAACTATGTATCCTATCAAAATGTAATCTATGGAAAATTTGTAGATCTTTTACAGACCAATAATTTTTCTCTGTAACATTTTTTTATATTTCACGTTTTTTAGGCGGCAACTTGAATTTATCATTTTTTATTAACATTTTTCACGATTAAAACGAAATCTACTCAAGTTTACAGAAAATGGTTAAGAGAAAACTTGTAGATATTTTTAAGGCCAGCAATCGCGTTTATTAATAATTTTCCGTACAGTTTAGCTGGATTTGCAAAAATTTGACGCAAATATGCTCTAATCCTTAAAGTCGTTTCAATTTTTTTAATCTTGAGAGAAGCAGTTAAAAGCAGATCAAAATATCTAAAGTGCAAATTTTATTTATTTACTATCGCATAATAAAATTATTCTTCGTCTTTTGAAAGAAAAGTGTTTTTTATCTCAGCTCTTTTTCGATCTTCTTCGAAATAAATTGAAGGATTGACTTCTCGCTGAGCATGTAGATGCCAATAGGTGTAATCAATGAATCGCTCCACTTTAATCAATCAGTCAAGAATTTTTCTCCTGTGTCTAGTCATCAAATTAGGCACTTTTACAACGTCACGAATTTCTCCGATATCCTCGATAGGATTCCCGAGTATAATGCTACTTGTAAAAAAGTGCCCACGAAGTCTTAAATATTTACACGGCTTTTTACGTTAACGAGACCACAGCTTTCGTTTATTCGTATCGTTCCGGTTCCGATTTCAAAAGCAATCACTTTCATTCGCGCCTCTAGCGAAAATAAATCCAGTGTAATTGTTTCATTAAAAGTTTTATTCTTCTGTCAGAATAATCTTGGCAAATTTTAGTTTAAAAAATATATCGAATTCTTCGTAAGTACAGGGCCCAAAAATATACGAACTTAACCATGTCAAATATTTAACCAAAATCAAGCCCAAAACTATAATGTTCATATTGCAAGACCAGAAAATTACATTAGTAAATTTAGACCCCAAATTAAGATTCAAAATAAAGCCCAAAATGTAAGAACCCAAAAAATGGCCCAAAATACAAAGACCAGATTTAAGGCTATAAATAATATTCAGAATAAGGTCCACAAATTTATATATAAAATACATAAATTATAAGTCCCAAAATATAACTGAAAATATGAGTCCCAAAATATAAGGTCCAGATATAAGACCTAAAATGAGGCAATAATCTATAAGTTTCAAAAATGAGTCCCAAATATATTTGAAAATATAAGGCCCAATATATAAGGCCTAGGTATAACGCTGACATGTAAGACCAAAAAAAGAGATGAGATCAAAAACTATAAGTTCTAAAAATTAAGTTCCACAAATATATATAGAAATATATGGTCCAAAATATAAGGTCACGATATAAGAATTAAAAAATTATACGGGCCATATAAGGCTAAAATTTAAGACCCAACATGAGATCCAAAAATATAAAATTTAAAAATATGTCCCGAAAATATTATATGAAAAAAATAAAGGACCTAAAGTAAGACCCAAACACAGGGCCCAGGCATAAGACCCAAAATAATTTCAAAAAAGGTAAACCTAAAAATCAAACAAAATAAGACTCCAAGTGGAAGAATCCGAGAATAAAACCAAAAATACATTTACAATTTAAGGCCCAAAATAAGACCCAAAAATAAAATGATCATATGTGATAAATATAACAAATAAGAAAATTTATTAAACTCAAAATAAGGTGCAAATTATAAGACTCAAATTATACGACTCTAAAATAATATAAAAACTATTAGACACAACATAAGACCCAAAGCACAAGTCTCAGAAGTAAGACCTCAATTGAGGCACATAATAAAGTCCAAATATAGTGGCAAAATAGAACAAAAATAATTCCCCAACCTCTGTGTAATATTGTTTATGAAAAACATAACAGTTAAAAAAAACTTAAAGGCTACTCGACTCGGGTATGTTGCTTATTTATAGGTAACCTACACTCCAGAATCAATTCACTTTCAAACAGCCATACCGATGGAATCCACTTTGAAAGTGAACGTGAACGCATTAGAATACATTAGTAACGTGTTAAGACACTTGCCAGATTAAAGAAAATAAGACTTCATTATCTAACTAATAAAGATATATGTTATTTTAAAAAATATTTTTTAAAAAATCCAAGAAATAATCATTTTTAATCTAGGTTGCAGAAATAAGACCAATAATATTAAGGAAAACTATAAGACAAAAATAAGACCCAAAAACATTAAGCTTTAATATAGTGGGCCCAAAATATGAATATTTTGGAATTTTGGGCCCAATATAAGGTTCAAAGTGTAAGTATGATCAAAATTGAGCTTAAAATGAGCACCCAAAATATAAGTGTTATTAAATATAATGCCGAAAACATAATATTTCAAAAATTGGTCCCAAAATAAGAGAGTAATATTAAATTTTGTGTCCAATATAAGACTCAAAGAGTAGTCTTATGAAAATTGGGCCCATAATAAGCACTAAAATATAAATTTGAATAAATATACGGCCCAAAATGTAATTCTTTGAATATTGTCCCAATATAAGGCCCCAAGCATAAAGGGCTCAAAATATACATCAAAGTATAAATGTTATTAAATATAAGGCTCAAAACATAATACTTAAAATATTACACTCATAATAAGGTTAATATATTCCAGGGTATATGTTTGGAACTTTTATTTTTGGGACTTATGTTTGAGCATAAATTATTCTTGGGCCATATTTTCGATTTTATGTGTGGGCTTTATTTTTAATAATTATTATTCTTTGGCATTATTTTTAGTTTTAAGTTCCTCGTATTTTGGACCACATGTTTGAAGTATTACATTTTGGGCCTTGTTTACTGTTTTATTTTAGCTCTAATCGTTTTGAATCATATTTTAGTTCTATATTTTTCACCTATTTGAGTATTATTTTTTTATCCTTTATTTTCGTGTGCTTTATTTTAGGACTCACATTTGGTCTTATATATTTGGGTCGTACTTTAAACTTTATAATTTGGGCCTTATATTTTACATCATAAAGTTCGGGACTATTATATTCGTTATAGGATTCAGTGTAATTTTTAATATTCTATGTTCAAATTTTGTATTATTGGATTTAATATTTTGGGCCTTTTATTTTTGGATCCTATATTTCGAATCTTATTTTTATAACCTTATTTTAAAACTTTTTTTGGGCCTCGTAATCTTGGATATTATAGTTTTGGGCCATTTTTTGGGCCTTGTTTTTGAACAGATAATGTAGGTTTTATTTAAATTTAAAGAAATTTTGTTACTTATATTTGAACGTATATTTTTTTTTTTATTTTTTTTTGTACTTATGCTTTGGTTTTGTAGTTTTTGTATCCTAAATTTTTGTAATTTTTTTGTGTCAAATACTCAAATTTTAAGTAGTCAAAATTAAATCAATATTTAAGCCCTAATGAAGAAACAAGAAGAAAATTATTTGCGCATCCAGAGTCACCTTAAAATACGATTCTTACGATTTGAATAAAACTTGGTCAACAGTAACTCAATTTGGGTGTAAATTTTCAGAGAAAGTTGAAATTAAGGAATTGACTGGGAGAATTAGAAATTTTACGTCACTGGGCGTTGCAAAATAGTAGCACTCATTGAAAGTGAAATCGATTCGATAAACGATGCGTGAGACATCGAGGTCAATCTGCAATATCGTTTCTTGAATATTTTTTGACATTTTTTCCTTGAAATTTAAAAAGCTGTTTACATTCTCCTCTTATAATACATTTTTTAAATTACATTACATTTTTTTAAATTTATTTAAATCTTTCAAATTCGAAATCAAAGCTTAAGAAAATTACTGCAAGTTAAATTATAATCTATTCTCCTCTCTATCTATTTCAATCCATTTGCAAATACCAAATAACCATTCAATTCTAATATTAATAAAATAAACTATTTTATTAACATTTCTCCATGGCTTCATAATGTATTTATCCTGCAGAAATGATTTTGTAATGAACTTAAACTCGTTTTTCAAATAAACTACTTTTCCTTGCTAACAACTTTTGTTACACAAGTATGAATTATTAAATATGTGTCGGGGCTGGGAAAAAGTATTTATTTTTATTTTTATGATACTCTAGAGTAAAATATAAAATATTTTTCCATGATAAAAATCCATAAATTGGTGATGATTATCCAGATTCTGATCAATGAATTCTCAGACTTGTGCAAACATCCTCTTAAGTGGCGATCTCAGGTCGATGTCTAGAATTCAGGGCCGGTGAGTGTAACCCGTAATCGAGCGAGGTTATCTCGTCGAGCCGAGTGGAAAAAGCGAGAAAGCGAGTTTCCGCGAATTAATTATTGAGTGAATATAAATTAACCAATGAAATACTCTCGGGGTGCCTAGGCTTGGGCCATGTGATTATAATTCCACCTTTTCTCATTCAAAGTCCATAATTTCTAAAATTATATTTTTTTCATATGAACTTCTAATTTATTTTCCATTAAATATAAATAATAATTTTATAACAATTAACTCTACATTAGAAAAAATATCTCATCATCTATACAACCACTTTAACAAGAGCCCCCACCCCTTTTCATTCACCCCCTTTACCATTCCTTTCAGTACCAACCCCATCTACCCCCTCTACCAACCCTTGTGTACTTGTTCTCCCTTTTGTTTCATCTGACACCCCAAGTACCCCTCCACCATTTACCCCCTCTGATATTTCCCTCTGTACCCCTTCCCTATGTACCCCTTTCCCTCTTCACCCCTCCTGACCCTTTACAGCGTAACCTACAATGTATTCCCTTAGCTCCACACCTCTAATACTAACCATATATCACTTCTTTTCACCCCCACTACCTTCCCCTTGTATACCCCTTCCACATTTACGCCCTCTGAATTGACCCTATGTGCCCCTTTCTCATTTACCTCCTCTGACCTTCTCTTAAGTAACTCTCGCTAATTTACCCCCTTCTATTCTCCCCTGTGTACCCCACTATGATCCATTTACCCCATATTCCCTTCACTTGTTTACGCATTCCACATTTACCTCAACTGACTCCCTCCTGTGTACCCCTTCCTCATTTACCCATTTTGACCCTTCCCTTTTTGTCCAGGGAAAATCAAAATGAGGGAGCTCCACAACTCTAACTCTAACTGTATATCACTTTAATTTACCCTCTCTGCCCTCCCCTTGAGTATCACTCCCACATTTACGTCCCCTAACTCACCCTGTGTACGCCTTTCCATTTGCCCCCTCTGTTGCTCTCTTAAGTAACCAATGCCAATTTACCCCATCTGACTCTTCCCTGTGTACCCCAGTATATATCCCCTTATCTCCTCCACACTTCTCTAACTCTCACCATACATCACCTACCTATATCACTCCATTTACCCCCTCTGCCCGTCATATTATCATAAGTGAAGGGGTACATAATGTCACCTTATCCCCTGTGACTCTGTCCAGTGTACCCTTTCCCCATTTACCCACTCTGACCCTCCCCTTTTTACCCAGGGGAAGGTCAAAATGAGGAAACTCCACACATCTAACTCTAACTATATATCACTTCAATTTACCCCCTCTGCCCTATCCCTGTGTACCACTCACAGATTTACGCCCCCTGACTAATCCTGTATAAGCCTTTACCATTTACCTGATCTGACCCTCTCTTAATTAACCGTCGCCGATTTACCCCTTCCAATTTAGACCCTGGGTACCCCACTATGATCCATTTACCCCAAGTTCCTTTCACTTGTGTACACTTCTCTACCTCTAACCATACATCACCTCATATTCCTCCATTTATCCCCTCTGACCTTTACTTAAGTACCCCTACCACATTTTTATCCCCTGTGACACCCTCCTGTGAACTCTTTCCTCATTTACCCATTCTGACCCACCCCTGTTTACCCTACTATGTATTTCCTCAGCTCTACACCTCTCTAACTCTAACCATATACTCTATCTCTATATCCATTCCATTTAGCCACCTGTGTCCAACCACTCCCTATCCTAGCATAGTAAGGAGGAGTCTAAGAGGGGAGGAGTCGACAGGTCTACCCCGTCTCTGTAACCCTTCCATTTACCCCATGTGGTATGGGGATTGTGTATTTCCACAATCCAGCCCTTCAGTATCTCCCCTTGCTACTCTTAACCATCAACTTCATCTTTCTATCCACTCCATTTACCCCCACCACGCTGCCCTAATTTTATATACCAGTACCAAACTACCCCATTTCTTTAACCCTCCTATTTACCACATCTTGCCCTCCACGGTTGTGCATGCAATATTTACCCTTATACACTACCTTTAACCATCTACTACGTCTATTAACCCTCTCATTTACCTCCTCTGATTAATAATATCTATCTCCACTATATACCCTCTCTGTCCTTCCTTTCTGGCCCAAAAAAACTACCACTCTCCCCCTAACCTTCCATCTACTTCCTCTAAACCGCCCATTTTTACCACCACTCCCTTTCTCTCTACCTCCCATGTCCACTCCTATATCAACCAATCTACCCCTTTTGTCCTTCATGTGCTCTCTATCTGCTCTATCTACCCTTTTACCCTTCATCACACCTCTAATTATCTACCTCATCTAACTGACCCTTTCACTTACCCCCTCCCAACTCTCCAGATACTCTAACTATCTGCTCTTTCTGTTCTTCCCTCCAGGTCCCACAACACCTACCACTCTCCCCCTCTACGTCCCCTATCTCTACCACCTCTCCCTTTCTCTCACCACTTATTATCTTTATTCCCTCTTCCCTTTCCTCCTGTACCACCACCATCTTTTCCTCTATTTTTGTATTTTATTGACTTATTATTTGGGCCATATATGATTGGGTGTTTAAATTCTGGGACTTACACACTTACTGTTTCTGATATTTTAAAACTTATATTATTTTATTTATTTTTTTACCCTTATATCACAAGTCATATGTTGAGCCTTCTATTCATGGTTCCTTGAAAATTATAAATCGTTTTATATTTTTTTGAAATAGAAAATCCCCAGCCCAACGAAGAGACACACTGCCCTACCAGGCCTCGACATGAAAAGTCGATTTCCAGTAAGGGTCCGGTCGGGCCGTGTGTTTTAACCCTGGCTTGAAACCTCTCGATCTGGACCCGACCGTAGCCAGAGTTCCCTGATCTGGGCCCGGTCAGAGTCAGAGAAATATTTCTACATGGATAGAAATTTAATAAATGAATAAATAAATAAATAAAAATCTGAAAACAAAAATAAAAAATCAAAAAATTAAAAATTGAATTATAGAAAAAATTAAAAAATGGAATTAAAAAAAAAATTAAATAAAGAAGAAAAGAAGTAAATAAAAAAATTAAAATAATGAACTGTCCATGAGATCTTAAATAACTATTTCAATAAAAAAATTCCATATACTCGAAGTTCCTTTCAACTAAAGTTTGTTCAGCCACATGTCTCTTATTGCAACCTTTCCTTATTCATCCACACTCCATAATAGTTTCTGTCTGAAATCCAGTCAAACTCAAGCAATTTTTTGGACAACTATGTATCTATATATATCGAAAGTCGGAAATTTGGACAATGAGAAATACAAGACAAGACAAGGTAAGACAAGGCGAGTCGAAGGCGTGGTTGCGAGACCCGATAGCCTTCAAATGCAGAGCGAGCCATAAGCCATAAGCCGTAACTAGAAGTGACTGGCTTTCATTTCCTCGTGCCTGATGTTGCTGTTCAAATACCTGTTCTGTTTGCATTATTGAGTAAATTAACGAGCCGCCATGCCATGCCATGTAAAACTGACGATCTCCGAAGAAAAGCGTTACGTCAAAGCGTCGAATAGAGATGAGTCGAACCGCTGATGCGTGAGAGAATGTTAGCTAATTAATCGAGCATTCCCAACCCTGTCGAAAGTTTCGGATAGAAAAATTTCATATACTTTTGAATCCTTTTCAATTTGAAGTCTATATACAAGCGAATCAGTTTTATTCTGAGCGAATCCGTCGAAAAAAGAGAAATCAAATCCGAATCAATCTGAGCCAAAATAAAGTCAATCAGAAAATTTCGATCCAAATGAATCCTAACTAGTCCGTATCAGATCGGTCTCAACACAATAAATTACCCTGGCTAAAGTTTCGGATTGAAATTCATTCCGAACCAATTCGAAATTTTTCGAATCATTTCGGAATTTGTATCCGAACCAAACAGTTGCATTCCGATCTAGTTCGAAAGAAGTTTTCAGTCTGGCTCAATCCGATACCCATTTAAAATCAATCCGAACTTGTAATCCGAATGAATCCAAATGAATCCGGTGAATCCAAATTAATTCGAATGAATTGGAACCTTCAATCCGAGTTAATCCGCTCAAGTCGAATGAAATAGAATTTATTCGAATTATTTGGAATTATTCGGATTGAAACTTCGGACTCATTCGATTTAAAACATTCTTCGGATGAACCACGGATTCATTCGGATCCATAGTTCGAAATCATTCGGATTGAAAACTTGAATTGGAATGGCTGGGAATGACTCGGATTCGTTCGGACACAGACTTCGCAAAATGGCTAAAAATACGTCGGACTGCCTCAGATTAGATTCCTTGGTGAAAGTTTCGAATTGAAATTATTCCGAACAAATTCGAAATTTGCCGAAACTTGTATCCAGACAAAAGAGTTTCATTCCGATCTAATCCAAATTTTCAATCCCAATTAATCCAAAGCCCATTCAAAATCAAGCAGAATGAATCCGAATCAGTCCGAAAAATTCAGAAAATTTCGTATTCATTCAGATGGACCGGATTTATTCGGATTGAAAGATCGGATTAATTTTAATTAATTTAGATTAACCGGATTCTTTCGGATTACAAGTTCGGATTGATTTTGAATGGGCCTCGGATTAATTCGCATTGAAAACTTCCTTCGGCTTAAATCGGAATGAAACAGTTTGGTTCGGATACAAATTTTGGAATTATTTGGATTTCAGATAGGTTCGGAATGAATTTAAATCCAAAACTTTCCCCAGGGTTTCGTTCCGAAATTTTCGTCAGGTAACACATACATACATAGCTTCGGACGAACCGATGCACAGTGGGTCAAAAAAATGATTTTGTACAAATTGATATTCAGAAACCGTTTTCCACCGATTTTCCACGCTTTTTTTAATTAAAAAAAACTTTTTTAATTAAAAAAAGCGTTTAAATAGGTTGATAAATTAATTACCTCTTAACATCACTTAATCCGAAAAACTGTTCTAGTCCCACTGTGTGATGTAAAATTCATTAACTCTCCCCTAACTGTACCCTCTCTTTTAAATTCCTGTGAATTCTGTTAAAAGCATTGCATTTTTTTCAAAGTGAAAGAAAGGTTATAGGTTTGCGTTTCCCTCATTTCTTTCATTTAGCCAGTCCAGACACATTTCTCTTGACTTGGCTTCTTCTTCCGACGTTTCCTTCATGGCTGAATAATTGTTCGCGATGCATAACAAGATCGACGCCCAGCCATATAAGAGATACTTTATTGGGTACATTAGAAGCCAACTTCGCTTCCTTGTACGCTCTGTAAATTACACCTACTGCACTGGTCCAGTGTAAATCAGAATAGAGAGTACAACGAAGATTATTGCATGGTAATGTGAAAAAATAAAATATTCACTTTCCAGAATTTTCACTCATGTGAATTACGTTCCTCCTTTCAATCCTGAGTAGTATCGATATTTAAATATATTTTACAATTGTAATTCGTAAAAATAAGCCTGCATAAAATAAGTCTCAAAAATATAAGGCCCAAAATCATAACAAAATCAAACGTGAATATAGAACTCATAAAACAAGGCCTACAAGGTTTCATGCATTATGGAAATTAAAATGTCCGCCGTTTTTAGCATGAAATAATCTCGTGCTCGTTTAGCACAATAAAAGTGGTTTTTCGAAAAACTGGATTATAACAGAGGTTTGTTCAAAATTTGCTACCAAAGAAATTTAAATTTGACCTTTTGTACCTTCAAAATCTCATGCTAAAATCAAGCTGATAGATTTGTGCCTTTCTACAGTTTTTGACAGTTTGTTGTAAATTTTTACTTTCAAATTCCATCGCCCTTAAGGCTTAAGTTTTGGCTAATTTATCCGTACATGACTAAATTGAATAAGAAAAAAAATTGATACAACTTTACAACAAGTTTATTTTTTCATTTTACTTACTTTTCTTTAGTATTTTTCTTAGAAATGTCATCGAATCAATATTTCTATATTGTAGAAAGGTTTTAACTTCTGAATAATTCAAAAGAAAGTAGGTTGCCTTATATTTTTATGATAATAGATTTCTGTAACGTAAATGCATTAATGGACCTTGTAAAATTGTTACCGCTGTTTGTATTCGCACAATTTCCAGAAAAACGTTGGGTGAATCAATACGGTTTTAAGTGAAAGAAAGGTTTGAAAGGTTCCTTTTTCTAAAAATCTACTAACTACAAGTTTAAGGAAGGAAGCTCATTAGGTACAATGTAAAATGACAAACTACCTAAAATTCTGCAACGCCGTTGCTCTTTTTTTACTCATTTTAAATCTTCCCGGAGTATATAACGATAAAAAATGGCTTGACCGTCTCACCACCCACATCAAAAACCAGATGGGAGTTGCTGACGTAGTGCTGATAGTTAGTGCAGATTTGCAAATCCAGGACAACCGAATATCAAACATCATAACAAAAATTCTGCATGAAATTCCGAGTCAGGTAATCAGTTTCCGCCATTCTAAGACTTCAAAGTTTCGAGAGTTTCAAAGTTTCCCTCTAATCCAGGGATTACTACACCGCAGTTTCGAAACACTCTTCATCGCGATTCAACAGATAAAAGAAAATTTACAAAACTCAGAAAATGCTGATTCACTCAAGTTTTTAGATCAGCTTTTCGCAAAGAGAGTTCGACCCAAGTGTTTGATGATTGCTATACCCCAGAGAGAAAAACAGATTCTCAGTTACAAAAAGGTATTCCAATACATGTGGTCCAAATATTTCCTCGACTTCACAATTCTTGAGGTTGTAGAAAAACCCGACAATGGTTTGCACCAGATTCATCGATTAATCAAGACACTGCATCATTTTAATCCATTCAGTGGAATCTATACAAAACAAAAGTACACAAAGCAAAGGAATCTTTTTCCAAATAAACTCCTGGATTTGAATGGATTCGAAATGAAGGTGGGATCGTACCACTATCCCCCGAATGTCTATCTAAAACGCAACTCCTCAGGACATCCAGTTGAACTATCTGGACCAGACGCAATGGTCGCGAAAATCCTTTCGCAAAAGATGAACTTCAGATTATCGGAAGTCCCATCTCAAATTGAGGGGTATGGTAACTATCATTGCCAATTGGAAAACAAACGAAGTGGTCTCTTCTATTTACTTGCTAACAACAGAATTCAGTTCATTACAAACCAGGGCGTAGTGGACTCTAATTGCGAGGAGCAAGGTGCGTTCAGTCAAAGTAGTGGATATTTCTCTATGTGTATTTTGATGCTAAATTTAACTGCCGAAATTGATACTGTATCGCTCAGTGCCTCGTGAACCTTCGAAATTATCGGAAAGAATTGCATTTGTCTCGATTCTCCTGATCTTCTTCGTATTCTCTTCCAACATTTTCGCATTGTTAACGGACACGAAACTTACAAAGAAGTCTGTTGTGCCTATTGACACATTCGAGGAATTAATCAGGTCAAATCTCAGTCTAGCGACGACATTTCACAGGTTGCATTTTATGAGGCAACAGAACGATTCCATTTTGCAAGCATTAGCTCGTAAATCTAGAACTGTAATGACAGATGATGAATGCATTGATATGCTTGTGGAAAGGAAAAATGTTGCTTGCATTCTTAGAAAATCAACGGCGTTAATTTCCATCGGGAAACAGAATCATTCGGAAAATAATACCATGATGAAGATCATGGAGGAATGCTTGTCATCTGTGCCGAAAATTATTCACTTGGAACCAAAATCGCCGTTCCTAAAGGGATTCAATGCAATCATACAAAGGATGTTACACTCGGGTCTAATTTATCACTGGGAGAAGCAAGTTTCGCCTTCTGTAGGGAATTCAAATCGATCGGAAGGAGAAGATGAAAATATATCGGTCGATATTCATATTCCACTGGTTTTCTTCTTCACTTTCGGATGTTCTCTTTCGATTTTGGTTTTCATTTGTGAACTACTGATGAAGTACGCCGAAACACGTTTCTATGTCTTTGTTGCCTTTTTCTCCCGAGGAGGTGTCTTTTTTTAAAAAGTTTTCTTTGTCCCACCCTGTGTAAAAATTCACTTTTTTGTGTCTGCTGTACGGGCTGAAAGTTGTTGTACACAAAAAACCTGAAATCAGTTACTTTAAGCTCGATCTATAGTTTTAAAAATTTCAAGCTCTAAGAGAGGATGGGACAAAAAATATTCTAGGAATGATACCCACACTTCGTTGAAAATCATTATTCGCCAAAAGCTGGAAATCAATCACTCTCAAACTGTTCCAAATGCTGTCAAAAAACAATCATTTAAGAAAGTTTACTGATTGAACTATGTAGAAATGTTTTTGGTATTGATATTATCAAAAGTTTAATTAATAAAGATGTACCTAAACAGCAATCAAAAATAGTAGTAATAAGCGCAGACGAAAGCAATTATCACATCCTGTTAAATAAATTTCAAACATTATCATTTGAAATATCTTGAAAATAGTGCATATTATTTTTAAAAATACGTTTGCATTATTAATCGATGCGTATTTTAATTGAAAAATAAATTGTTAAAGATTTGCCATTTGATCAATTAAGTCGCTTTAATCTGACCCCTGCTATCCCAAAATTATTGAAACTCTTTTCACACTCATTTGTAATTATGTTAAATACCTAGAAATGAGTTCGACTTTCTAGAAATTTTTGAAATCCCCTGAAACATTTTAAAATTAAATTTTTAGTAACTACTAGAAATCTCATGAAGTTTTCTAGAAGAACAGATTGTAATCACCAAAAAACGTAAATTTTATTTTTAATTTATCGTGCTTTGAAATTTATTGTTTTTCCTAAAAATTTCATGAAATCAATTGATTTTTGTGTAATATTGTAAAACTCTTCGAAATCTTTTAAAAGTTTTAAAAAAATCATTTTACTTTGATATTATTTTTTTTTTTTTTGGAATCTTTTATTTCGGAAGTTTTTATTTTTCGGGAATCTTCAACGTCGGAAATTTTAAAGACTTTCAATTTTGTACAGTTTTCAATTTAGGTACATTTACGTAATCCGTAGAAAAGAAGCGAACAAAGTTTAGGATGCACTAAAAAAGATTTGAGGAAATTGAAAAAAATGCACATTCTCATCGCGCGCTCCGCGTTGCGCGCTTCGAGCGTTTGTGCCCTTAGGGAAGCTTGCGCTTTACAGGACGCTTGTACCTACACTCGAGTCTCTCAAACGTCAACTTCCCAAATCTCAAGTTCTCCCGAATGTCAAGTCATGTTTCTCTCAAATGTCAAGTCCGTCTTTCTCAAATCCCACTTGTAACCACTGCGCACGCGTTGCATTCAACATCTGATTGGTTGCTATTCGCGCGTAATTTAAATCGCTAAAAAAATATTATATTATACACAATACGCATGTGCAATTGATGTGACGCATCCGCAATTGATGTGACTATAGAGCAGTGATGTCCAAGAGTGAGTAAATGACACGAAGTAGTATAAGGAGACCAATCTCC
>CAJFCO010000390.1:115439-136446 GCA_904066015.1 Synergus gifuensis
AAGAACTGTCGCTCTTTTCGCAAAGTTATATTATACCGCGAATTACAAATACCTGTCACATTTTGTATAGATTCCAGTGAATGGATTGAAATGATGCAGCGTCTTGAGTAATCGATGATTCCGGTGTAAACCATTGTTAAGTTTTTCTACAACCTCAAGAATCGTGAAGTCGAGGAAATTGTTGGACCACATGTAGTGGAATACCTTTACGTAACTGAGAGTGGGTTGTCCTCTCTCGGGTATAGCAATCATCAAACACTTGGGTCGAACTCTCTTTGCGAAAAGCTGATCTAAAAACTGGAGTGTATCAGCATTTTCTGAGTTTTGTAAATTGGTTTTTGTCAATTGAATTGCAATGAATAGCGTTTCGAAGTTTTGGTGTAATATTCCCTGGATTAGAGACTTTCGAAACTTTGAAGTCTTAGAATGGCACAAACTGATTACCTGACTCGGAATTTCATGCAGAATTTTTGTTATGATGTTTGATATTCGGTTGTCCTGGATTTGCAAATCTTCACTAACTATCAGCACTGTTTCAGAAACTTGCATCTTTCTTTTTATATGAGTGGAGAGACGGTTAATCCATTTTTATCGTTAGATACTCCGTGAACATTTAAAATGAGTAAAAAAAGAGCAAGGGCGTTGCAAAATTTTAGGTAGTGTGTCATTTTATGTTTTACCTAATGAGATTTCTTCCTTAAATTTGCAATTAGAAGATTTTTAGAAAAAGCAACCTTTCAAACGTTTGTTTCACTTAAAACTTAAAACCAGACTACCTCCCCAACGTTTTCCTAGTAAATGTTCGAATGCAAAGATCGGTAGCAATTTTATAAACTGTTTGTATGTACTCTATTTACAAAAATTGTCTGTGTAAATTGGAGACTCTAATGGAATAATTCTGTATTATCTATCGCTTCTCTAGTCATTTTCAGAATATAAAACTCGACCCACTTCAGCGATTGCATATTTACAAAGATAAATGTATGAATTTTTAGGTAATGTGGATTTAAACTGTATTTTTTATCGATTTCTTCAACAATTTCAGAACATAAAATGCGACCAATTAATTTTTAATTAATTTAACTTTATTTTTGGGTAAAAATCTTTTACTTTTATTTAAAATTAAATAATTAATTAAAAATCAATGATTTTTCGCACTCGCTTTGAGAAACATCAACTGTAAACTCAATTATTTGTAAAACACGCATAATAAGCCCCGAGCCATGTTTTGATTATCAAAATAATTATCCATATCATGCTCAACAATAATTCTCTAAAATATAAGGATACATAAATATAAGTCCCAATATAAAGCCCAAATAGAGCCCAAAATAAGTCCCACAAATATAAGTCCTTAAAAGTATTTTTAAAAATATTGAAGCCAAAATAAATTCTATATGCTGTCCTAAAAATTTAAATTATCTTCAGTCCCAATAAATGAAGGCCCAAAAATAAAAGTGTGAAAGTAAAACAAAAATTATGCGTAAAAGAAAAAGTCTCGAATATAAAACACTAAAAAAATCCCTAAAACAGTCTTAGGCCCAAAAAGATCCTAAAACAATTTCATGATTATAAAGCTCAGAAATCAGATTACAAAAATAACTATAATAGCTAAAAAAATCCCAACTATGAAATTTAAAAAAAAAAAAAGATCAAAATAAGTCTCCATAATTTCTCTAAAGCCATTAAGAATTTCATGTTGGATTTATTTGTATATTTTACATTGAAGGTCATAAATTCTGAATTCTTTTTTAAATATTCTGAAATTTCACAAGACTTCTAATATTTTTAATAGGTTATGCATTACCATGATTTTTTATGTCAAGGTGACAGCGTCTCGGTTAAAGGATACGTCGCATGTAGACTTATATTTTTCAACAGTCCAGTGATATTTCTTTCTGGGATCGTTAATTCATTAACACGAAGGAGGTTTCATTCTCTCATTCCGTTTACCGGAAACGAACGTTTCGAGTAATGCTAGCCCAGGTGTAACTAACAAAATAAAATCACCTAATCGTTCCTTATTAAGAAATAGAAATTAAAAGCACGTTCATTTAATTTAGAAACATTTTACTATAACTATCTATTAATTATACAATAGAATCTTATATTATAGTATTATTTACATGTACAAGTTAAATTTTTGGAACTTAGTTTTGGAACTCACATTTTATTTTCTATTTTGGGCCTTATATTTTAATTAATATTTTCGACTCAATTTCGAGCCTGATTTTTCGATATTATTATATTACAATTTATTTGACTCTATTTTATATTTTATTTTGCGACTTATTTTAGTAGTTATGATATAGTTATGATTTCGATCTTTTTGGGCCTTATAATTTAATTTCTTTACTTCAGACATACTTCATTCTTATGAATTATCTTTGGGACTTATATTTTTAATATTTTTGGCCTTATTTTAGCAGAAAGTAAATTTTTGGGCCTTATATTTTAAATAATATTTTTTACACAATTTCGAGTTTGATTTTCGATATTATTATATTGCAATTTATTTGACTCTATTTTATATTTTATTCTGGGATTTATTTTGGTTTTTTCGATATTGGGACACAAAGAATATAAAAATTAAAATAGAATCAAACATTTTGAAAAAAAATATTCCTCCAGATTGTATAATAAAAACAAGTATCTGTTAATAAAGCAAAACATTAATTTTAAGAAATAATAAATCAAAGGTCATTGAACCTTTCCCGTTACGAAAAAAAACGATTAATTAGAAATAAAGAATTATAATAAAGAATTCAATATTTTTTTCCAGTTACACCAGAAATTCGACGAACTGGAAATAAATTAAGCCATGATTTTCCTATTATATCAGAAAGACAATGTGGATTAATGATACTAATTGTAAGCTTTCACTATTATAGGAGAAAATCAATCATCGTAAAAAAATGTCAATGAGTCTTCACTATTATAGCAAACAATTAATGAACCGTGATTTGAGATTTGAGACTTGAGAGTGAATTTACATATCAATTGATCTATCATTAGAAGAGGTTAATTTATGAGAAGAAAGCGAGTTTCGAGACGCAAAGGGCTGACTTCGGTATAGCTTATAACACACACATACATACACACACGTGCGCATTCAAACACTCAGAAGTTCGATTCATGTTACCTCTGCTTACGGTACATTATGTTACATGTTACGACACGAGTAACGGTCACCTGTGACCGCTAAAGGTCACCGGAAGTAATGTCGTCTCTGTAACTGGTCGCGTGATCGATCGGAAGGTACGTTAAGGCGTAAGACCTTTCTCCACGATAGATTCAATATTCAATTTTCTATGATTCTCCAGATTTCTAAATACGTAATCCGTTTTATCATTATGTGATTTTGCAAAACGATTGGGAAGATAAACGTATTGGAATACGTAGAATATATTAGAAATTAGAATTAAACTTTTTTAAAAAGAGACTATAGAATATTTTAGGATCTAATAGAATTCAATTTTATAAAAGATAAATACATGAATTTGAAGGAGTCCTGATAAATTAAAAGAAATTAAAATTAATTTAAAGGCCGTTGTGAGGAATTCAAGAAAATTTTAATTAGTTCATGGCAATTCCGAGGAATTCAAGGCAATGACGAATTTAAAGGAATATTCAGGTATCTGAGTCATTCAGGAAAATTCAAAGACATTCTGTTGAGTTTATAGAAATTGGGACGAATTTATGTCAATCTGAATAAATACATAGCAATACTGATGAACTTGAAGGAATTCTGACGAATTTAAAGGAATCCTGAAGAGTTAATGGAATCGCACAGAAAAAACAAAGTGTGAATCTAACACCAGTTTCAGGGTACTATGTACACTCGATTTCTGCAATAGTCACCACCGCAATAGTCACAATTTTGCAATAGTCACCATTTTTCTTCCGCAATAGTCACCAGCTGTTCTCAGCTGTTCTCTCAATTGCCACTTGATACCACTGAACATGCGCTGCGATCGGCATCTGATTGGTTGCTAACGTAAACCACACAATACCCAATATGCATGCGCAATTGACGTGACATTTGAGGTAGGAAAAATTGGTGACTATTGTAGGGGCAACTGTTTCGGATTTGGTGAATATTGCGGAAGTCGAGTGTACCTGCAACAAAATTTACTCTCGGTGGTGTGCATATCACCCAGCAAAGAGAGTATCATTTCCCTTGGACTTGGAGTACGCTGTCAATTGTTTTGATACTTTTGCGGCCAAAACAAAAGAAGGCGCTTTCGTTCCCAGAGTCCGGGTGTAGATCATACCCCACTTTGATAAAACCTGCAACAAATTTTACTCCAGACTTTTTATTGTGCGAATGGCATTCAAAGCAATCCTTATGAACTGAAGGCAATCCGAATGAATAAAAATAAATAATAACGAATTCAACAATCCATAACAAAATTTAAGAAATTTTTATGAATTCGTAGGTATTCCAACGAATTCAAGAAAATTAAATTGAATTAAAGGGAATTCTTGGAAATTTAGGCAGTCTTGACGATTTCATTCTAAGTCTAAAGAATTTGAGAAAATTAAAACGAATTTCAGAGAATCCCGAGGCATTTTGATGAATTCATAGGTATCCAAACGAACTCAAGGAAATTAAATTGAATTGAAGGGAATTCTGGGGAATTTAGGCAGTCTTGACGATTTAATTACAATTCTGGCGAATTCGAGAAAATTGAAAACGAATTTAATAGAATCCTAAAGCATTCGAGCAATCTTGATGAACTTATTTAAATTGGAGGAATTTTAAGAAATAATTACTTTGAAGGAAACTGTTAAGAATTCATACAATCCAGAAGAATACAAGAAAATCCCGACGAATTCAAAACAGTGCTGATGAATTGAAGGTAATCTTATCAAATTTCGGCAATAGAGATGCATTTAAAAGAATTTCGATGAGCTTAATGAAGTCCTTAAGAATTAAGGCATTCCGTACGAATTTAAGCAATCCTGACGAATATAAGTCAATCCTAATGGATGCAAAAGAATATTAACAAACTTAAAGCAATTCTGTTAAATTTAAGGCAATCTCGATGAGTCTAGAGTAATCGTGATGCATTTAAAAGACTGCTGACTAATTCATGGCAATCCTGACAAATTGAAAGAAATTAAAATGAATTTAAGTAAATCCTGAAGAACTTTGACAATCCAGTCGAATTCGAGGAAATCCTAACGAATTCAGAGGAATGTCGGTGAATCTAAGGCAATCTCTAGTCGAATTTAGGCAATCTGGACGAATTTAGGTAGTCACGATGAATGCAAAACAATTCTGGCGAATTAAAAGAAATCGAGATAATTTTAAAAGGATCTTGACAAATGCAAAGTAATCTTGAATCCAGGGCAATCCTGTCGAATTTAGGAAATCAAGTCGAAATCAAAGCAATGCCGGCGAATCCAAACCAATCTGAGTAAATGCAATGTAATATTTAAAAATTATGCAATACCGAGGAATTTAAGCAATTCTGATGAAATTAAAGAAATCACGATACTCTGAAAGAGATTCTGAAGAAGGCAAATCAATCTTGACGAATCCAAGGAAGTTCTTTCGAATTTAGACAATCCTGACAAATTTAGGAAATCCCGACCATTTCAAAGCAATATGGATAATTTTAAATAAATTCTGACAAAGGCAAAAAGCAATCCTGCCGAATTTATGCTATCAAGGCGGATTTACAGCAATTCCGGCGAATGCAAGTTAACCTCAGGGAATACAAATTAGTCTTGATAAATTTATGCAATCTTGATGAATTTAGGCAATCCCAAGGAATGCAGGGAAATCTTGACGAATTCAGGGAAATTCTACCCAATTTAGACTATCAAGATGAATTTGAACCAATCCTAAGACAAATGTAGGCCAATCTCAAGAAGTGCAAAGGAATATTGATAAATTTAGACAATCCTGGTGAATGTGGGCAATCCGGAAGAATGCAAGGAAATCCTGCTGAATTTAGGAAATTAAGACGAATTCGGAAGAAGGCCGGCGAATACAAGCCAATCTTGACGAACGCAAATTATTCCTGACGAATAAAGGATAATCCTGACGAACTCAGAGCAATCCTACCAAATTCAGGCTATCAAGACGAATTTACAACAATACCGGTGACTATAAGCTAATCTCAATAAATGCAACGATATTCTAAAAAATTTAGGCAGTCTTGAAGGAATTCAGCAATCTTGACAGACTTAGGCAATCCTAACAGATTTGGGTAATCATAAGGAATTTAGGCAAATACGATTAAATTATGGCAATTTTGTCGAATTCAAAGAAATTTCGATAATTTTAGAGGTATTCAGACCAAAGAAAAGCAATCCTTAAGAATCCTTACGAATTTAGGGCATTCCTGCCGTATTTGGTAAATGAAAACGAATTCAAAGCAATGTCAGTGAATTCAGTCAATCTCAATAAATGCAAAGTAATGCTAAAAAATTAGTCTATCCTAACAGATTCAGTCAATCCCGACGAATATAGGCACTCCTGACGAATTAAAAGCAATCTCGGTGAGCTTATAGTAATTGTGAGGAGTGCAAGCAATCACGATGAATGCAAGTAAATACTGACGAATTAAAACAAATCCCGCTATTTAAAAAAAAATTGTGAAGAAAGTAAAGCAATCCTGACTAATGTAGGGCAATCCTGCTGAGTTTAATTAATTAAGACGAATTTAAAGCAACACCGACGAATATTCAAGCGATTTCCAATGAATAAAAAGGAATCTTGACGAATTTAGGCAATCCTGGCAAATTGAAAACAATTCCGATGATTTTAAAGTACTTCCAATAAGAGTATGGCAATCCTAGTGGATTCAAAAAAATGAAAATTAACTTAAGGGAAGCTTGAGATATTCAAATTGTCTGGACGGATTCTAAGCAATTCCGATGAATTTAAAGAATCCTGGAAGATTCAGACAATTCTTTCGGATTCAAGGGAAAGCCACAGTTTTCAAAACAAATTAAATCAGTTGTACGTTTAGTAGAAAAAGAGAAAACAAAAGATAGATTTTTACATTCTCATCAGAGAAGGTATTCGGTTTTTAAAATGCATTTTATATCTAGATCATCAGGTAAAAATATAGATATAAGGTCAATATAATCCTCGATGTAAAACTGAATATCCTTTAAAGATTAATATTTAATAATCTTTATTACGAAATTCTCAATAAAACTATAATAACCGCAATTCAAAAATGTTTTTGACATAATCGCGCAATTTGTAATTTTTAAATTAACATAACAGGTCTAAATAAAAATCGAGAGGTAGGCGAGTACACTTGGATAAATTTCAACGATGAATTCGAAAGTTGTGGGCAAAGGAAAGAATTCACTCAACGTAGTTAAAAGAACCAGTGGCGAACAGTCGATATGTTACTGGAGCATAGCAGAGCATAGCGAAGCATAACCGAGTAAAGAGGCCAGTTTTCAGTTTCTAGGAAATCATATATGTATTTTTTTTTTTATTCAAAAACACACAATGAAGATTGTTTTAAAAAAAATTTAATAAGAATAACAGAATTTAAAACAGAATTAATTTGAATATAATTAATGAAAAGTCAGTTTTAAAAATATAAATATAAATTAATCTTGGCTAACAATAAAACAATTTTAAGAAATTCCATTTTGATTAAGTAGAAATATTTTTATTTTAAATGTAATTTTTTTGCATGGGTTTATTATAAAGAAAAGGGGTGACTTTTTGTGATTAAATTAAATCAAGTAAGAAGCAGATCATAGGGAATGATTCGAGCATATGAGAGCGGATAGTAACTTTCTCTGTGCTGTCACCACACTGCTAACCATATAATGCAAAGCATAATGTGGGTGTTATATAAATGCATCGCGTAATACCGGGCAAGACTTTGTCAGGACTAAATCAAGACGTTTTCAGTTATATTAAGAGATCTCTATCTCGCTTTTGATCGTTTATCGTTTTGTGTCGATTCATAATTTAATTTCAATTTTTAGAATTATAGCAAGTGATTGAAAATAAAAAAAGGGTCTGAAAATTATTGCAAAGAAATACAAATAATTTTCAAGTAATGTATACATGGTTAAAAATGTATTCCCAATTAATTAGAGGAATGCTCGCTAATTCAAAGCAATCCAGACGAATTTAAAGGAAACTTGAAAAATGCCAGCAATCTCGACCAATGGAAAACCATCCTGACAAATTCAAAGAAATTTTAATGAGTTCAGAGTAATCCTGACGAATTGAAAGCAATACAGACAAATTCGAAGCACTCCTGATGAATCTAAGGCAATCCTGATGAATTCAGGGCAATCCTATCGAATTTATGGTATCAAGACGAAATTGCGATAATTTGAAAGGAATTCTGACAAATCCAATGCAATCCTGAAAAATCCAGGGCAATCCTGACGAATTCAAGGGATCCCTACCGAATTTATGCAATCAAGATGATTCAAAGCAATGCCGGCGAATGCAAGCCAATCTTAAGGAATGCAAATGAATCTTGATGAATTTAGGCAATCCTGACAAATTCAAGGAAATTCTGACGAGTTCAGGGTAATCCAATACAATTTAGACTATCAAGGTGAATTCAAAGGAATCCTAAAACGAATACAAGTCAATCTCAGGAAATGCAATGTAATCTTGATTTTAGTTATAGTTCTGGTGAATTTAGACAATCCCGAAAAAAGCAAGGCAATCCCGATGAATACAAGGCAATCCCGAAAAATTCAAGAAAATTCTGACGAATTCAAAGCAATCCTGACGAATTAAAGGATATAAAAATAAATTTGAAGGTATTCTTATACATTTTTGGCAATCCAAATGAATTCAAGGGAATTCAAGGGAATTCAGTCAATTTCAAAGAATTCTAAACAATCTCGATTAATCTATAGAGGAATTCTGACGAGTTCAGGCAATCTCGTCGAACGCAATGGAATTAAATGGAACTCACGGAAATCTTGATGAATTCAAAGCAATCCTACGACGAATGCAAGCCAATTGCTGGGAATGTAATAGAATCTTGATAAATTTAGGTAATCCCGATGAGTTTAGGCAATCCCGATGAATTTAAAACAATCGTGATGAATTTAGGCATTTCTGGCGAATGTAAAGGAATTTAGGCAATCTTATAATATTCAAAGCAATCTGGAGGAATTCAGCATATCCAGACGAATTACTATAAATAACGAATTAAAGCAACCAATTTTTTTAATGACTCCACCTCATTCGAAATTATTTTCAAATAATTTCAAAGTTATTAAAAATTCTTGAAAATGACTCCAACTGTCTGCCAATGATTGCCAATGATTTAAAATAATTATTATATATTTTCCAAATAATTTTAAAATGATTGCAAATGATTAAACATTTCTGAAAGTGAGCTTAAATTATTACAAATAATAAATTGTAAATAATAAATAAATAAAATAAATAATTGCAAATAATTTCCGAAATCTTAACAATTATTTAAATCCCTGCAGGTGATTAAAAATTATAGCAAACTATTATAAATTATTACAAGTAATTTCTAATTTATTGTGAATGACTAAAATGTTTGCCAATTATTACTAAATTACTGTAAGTGATAGAAAATGATTTCAAATAATTTGGTAACTGAATATATACAATTATGAAGCATTTAAAATCGTTTGCTTTGATGATTTACTTGCTTTATATGATTCAAAATTTTTTTATATTATATATTAGTTATCCACTCGAATAAGTGTAAAAAAAAATAATTAAAATAATACAGAAAAAATGACACATGAAATTATTTCTGAGTATTTTTCATGAACAAAAGAATAAGTATAATGTGTTGTAAAAGTACGTAAGTGATCATCTTAAGTTTCAATTTTCCGGCATGAGGTATCCTTACCAATTAGCAAGCGTGTCGAAAACTCAAGTTAATTAGCCATGTGTATCGCTCTAATTCGCAGGCGATCTTTATCCACATTTGTAAAAGCAAGAAAAGATCGACTGCACCTCTGTTGCTATCTTCCATCAGGAAAAAGAACACGTGGTTGAATTACGCCATTTTCAAGAATTTTCCTTTTATTTTTCAATTCATTAGATTAAAAAGAAAGCTGAAAGCTCTTATGAAAATTTAATTTTTAGAAAGTTTTAAAAAGTTTCAAGAATGCGAACCTGAATTGAATTCTAGCAATTGTATTTTAATGAAAAAAAAATAAATAAAACGCAACTAAAAATAAATTTAAGCAATTTTAATTGAATTCCATTCATTCAACTTGAATTATGACGATTTGAATTGAATTCCAGCAATTCAAAAGCAATTTTAACAATTTTTAAATTCAATTTTTGAAACTAAAATTCCAGTTTAGCAATTAAAAATAATTTCTACCAACAAAAAGTCAATTCTAATTAATCGAATTGAATTTTTGTATTGTAATTTCGTTTTAGCAATTGGAATTGAATTCTACAAATGCTAATTTAATTCTAGCAATTAAAAATCAATTTAAGAAAGAAAAATCAATTCTAATTATTTGAATCAATTTCTAGTCATTCTAATTAAATTCTAGTACAATAAGTTTCACTTTAGCGATTAGAATTGAATTACACAAATTCTAGTTAAATTCTAGAAATTCAAAATCCACTATGGAAATTAATCTGAAATTTTATAGTAATTGAAGTTCAATTCTAAAAATAAAAAAATTCATTCTGCCAAATAAAAATCAATTCTAACGGTTCGAATTAGTTTGTAGACATTCAAATTGAACACTAGTGTTGGAATTTAATTTTAAAAATTGTAATTGAATTCCAAAAAATTTCTTTGAATTTTTAAAATTTTTAATCAATTCTAGAGATTTAAGTTTAATTCTATGAATTTAAATTTAATTCTAATAACAAATTCGATTGTAACAATTCAAATTTCACTAAAAAATCTAAACTGTAACTTTAGTAATTGATTGGCATCAATTTAAATTCAAATCGAGCAATTCAGATTAAATTGCAGTAATTCGAATTGCATTCTAACGACTCAAATTAGATTCAGGCCATTTAAATTCAATCCTCGCCATTTTTAGTACTTGATATTCAATTTTAATACTTGGAATTGAATTCCAAACAATCTATTTAAATTCTGACAATAGAAAATAAATTCCAGTAATTCAAATTCGATGTTACAAACTTAAATCCACTCTAGAAATTCCAATTGAAGTGTTTTAAGTAAGTTCCATGATTTTAAATTCAATTCTATTAATCAAAAATCATTTCTAAAAATTAGAATTAAATTCCACCATTTTAAATTCAAGGTGTGCAATTTCGATTGATACATAGCAATTCGAATTTAACTCCATCAAGTGGAATTTTATTCAAACGATTCGATTTAGATTCTAACCATTTCAATCCAATTCCAGCAATTATGAGATTATTTTAGCAATTCAAATTGATTTCTAACTATTTAGATTAGTTTCTAAAAATTAAAAATCTATTTTTATAATTTGCTAAATATGTTAATTGGTTAATGAAAGAGATTTGAAAATATTTTTTGAGTGAGGAAGATTCATTCCGACGCTTTCGTACTTGGTGTCTTATTTGTTGAGAGATTATATAATACGTATACATAGAGACGACTTTACAATGATGCGAAATGCCAACACTTGACCCAAAAATCAAAGTGAAAGGAGCAACCCTCTGTGATAGACACCAATTAACACACGGAAACTCACTGACACCAAAAGCCATACACTTCAAACATCACTTCAAGTAAAATCAGAGAAAACAAGATTTTAATTTCAAATCATTGACACCAGCATCAGTACATCACTTTTACACCATTTTCTAATATTATTAGAATTTTGTCATTAAAAATTGTAATTTCTATCATTTACTCTTAATTTTTTCAATATTCTCTGACTCTTTGAGTGGTCACCACATTTTCTTTTCTTGAGAAAAGAAAAAATTGAAATTGGAAAAAATTGAACTTTTTCAATGAGAATTGATTTTTAGCAATTCGAATTGAATTCTATTAATTCAAATTGATATCTGGTAATTAATATTGAATTCTAGTAATAGCAATTGACTCTTAGACTCAAACTAAATTCTAACAATTTAAATTAGATTATAACAATAGCAATAGTAATTTTAGTATTTGAATTTAAATTATGGAAATTATAATTGAAATATATTGGAATTGAATTATACGAATTGTAACTGAATTGCAGCAAATATTATTAAATTATACAATTGTAATTAAATTTTAGTAATTTAAATTCAATTTTAGGAATTGGAACTCAATGATGTCAATTCAAATTAAATTATAACAATAAAAATAGTATTTTAGGAAATGAAATTGAATTGCCACAATTGTAATTGAACTGTAGCAAACAGAATCGAATTTAACAAATTGTAATTGAATTGCAGAAAGTATTATTAAATTATACAATTCAAATGAAATTTTAGTAATTCAAATTCAATTTTAGGAATTGGAACTTAATTATGTCAATTCAAATTAAATTATAACAATAGCAAGAGTATTTTAGAAAATGAAGTTGAATTCCTACAATCGTAATTGAATTTTAGTAATTGAAATTCAATTTTAGAAGTTCGAAGTTAATAATGTCAATTCAAATTAAATTATAGCAAAAGCAATAATATTTTGGAAATTGAAATTAATTCCTACAATAGTAATTGAATTTTAGTGATTGTAATTGAACTGTAACACATGGAATAGAATTATACAAATTGTAATTGAATTGCAACAAGTATTATTATATTATGCAATTTTAATTCAATTTTAATATTTGAAATTCAATTTTAGAAATTGGAAAACAATTTTGTCAATTAAAATTTAATTCTATCAATTGAAATTGTATTAGAAATAATTTAATTTAAATTCTGGCAATTATAATTGAATTATAATAGTTTAAATTGAATTTAACAATTGTAATTGAATCTAAGTAATTGTAATTGAACTCTGGCAATTGAAATTGAATTACAGAAATTTTAACTGAATTGTAACAAGTTATTAAAAATTATACAGTTTTAATTACATTTTAGCAAATGAAAATAACTTTTACGAATTGGAATTAATGCTAGCAGTTCTATTGAAAGTATAGAAATTTAATCAAATCCGCACTAAATTCTAGGAAATGTTATAATATTAAATTCTAGCAAAACAAATTGAATTTTAGAAAATAGAATTGAATTTTACAAACTTGAATTAAATTTCAGCAACTGAAATTAAATTTTATAAATTGAAACTCAAGTCTAACAATTATAGCCAAGCAGAATTGAATTTTAACAATTGGAATTAGATTTCATAAATTGAAATTGAATTATATAAATTTGAATTAAATGTTAACAATTTGAATTGCATTTCAGCTATTCTAATTGAAGTCTAGTAATTACAATTACAGTCCAAAGATTTTAAATATTTTCCAGCAATTATTCAGAAATAATGATAAATTAACTTCTACTTTTTTATTTCATCCTGAAGTGATATATTTTCAGGACATCACAATATAAAAAATCAATTCTCATAAGATTGCAAACATTGAAAGCAACATATTCTCAAAATTACACCTGTCATTATAATTGAAAAGCATGACCTGTAACTGCCAATTAATTATGTGCAATCGACCTGATATGAAGAATAATAATTGGCGAGGAGAAACAACAATAAAGAGTAGGAAGGTGCATTTCTGCACTATAAACGGAAGAGAGTGTAGACACTCTTGTGTGTATATGACCCACTATTACTTTTATAGCAAGAGAAGAGGCAGCTACGTAATTACTATCGATTACATCGAGAAGCGTGATCTTTCGAGTCTGAGAGTCCTCGCATTAACTGAAATAAAATAAAGAGAAAATTTTTTAATTGGGCAAAAATTTGTTTCAATTTTAGCATTTGAAATTCACTTCTAGAACTCAAATTCGATTTTAGCAATTCATTCTACAATTATAATTCAATTCTGATATTTCTAATTCAGTTCTAGCAATCAAAATTCAATTCTGGTATTCCTAATACAATTCTAGCAATTAAAATTCAATTCTATAAACGAAAAGTTAATTCTAAAAATTCTAATTTGATTTTAGCCGTTCTAATTGAATTCTAGTATTGTAATTTGAATTTAGCAACAGGAATTGAATTTCAATAATTCAAATTGAATCCCAGCAGTTTAAAATAAATTTTATCAATTCAAATTTTATTTTAGCAATCGAAATTCAATTCTAGTAACTCAAATTTCTCTCTAGAAATTCAAATTCAATTCTTGTAATTCTAAGTCAATTCCAGCAAATCAAATTCAATTCTATATTCTACCAATGAAAAATAATTCTAATCATTCAAATTTGATTTTAGCCATTCGATTTCAATTCAAGAAAATCAAATTCAATTCTACTTATGAAAAAATAATTTTAGCAATTCAAATTTCATTCTAGATATTGAAATTCAATTTTAGTAACTAAAAATTCCTCTTTAGTAATTTATATTCAATTCTAGTAATTTTAACACATTTCTAGCAAATCAAATTCAATTCTATCAATGAAAAAATAATTCTAGTGATTCGAATTTGATTCTAGCCGTTCGAATTCAATTCTAGTGTTGTAATTTCATTTACTGGATAGAAATTCTAAGAAAAACGACTATCAATCTATATTAATCTAGGACCCAAGTCGGGTTCTAATTAGTATGCCCTATTTTTGTTAAGGCTCCAGCTAGAAAATCTATCTATGACCTAATTAGTTTGCCAAGAATTGATAGAATTGGATAATTGATTTTTCACATAAAACCAATAGCTTCTCATATGAATTAAAATTGATTTTTCAAACTGGTTTTCAAAATTACTGTCTTGAGAATTTTCAAAAATCTAGTTAGGACCTATTTATTCCTGTCTAATTAAATGAGACAGGAATAATTCGATTAGAGAATAATTAGAGAATCTCTAAATTAGAGTCTAAATTAGAGCGCTATCTATCAAGCCCTAATTGTAAATAGGGCATCCCTACTTGGTCCCTAATAAGCCCAATCTAGAACTTTAAGAAAATAGTTTCCCAAAGAATAAGGCGAAATATAATAAATAAGTCTCAGAAGTTAATCTCAGACAATCTGACTAGGCTCAAATTACTTATTCTAAAGCTGATTATGATTTGGATTAATTATCGCTATTCTGGGTTGCGAAGTTTTGAAAAAATTGATTTGTTCATCATCAACTTTGAAATGAAAGGTTAAATCTTTCTTTTTATGCCCATCTGCATTAAATCTACTTAAAATCTGAAAGTGCAGATTATTAAAAAAACAAAAGCAAAAAAGGCAGAATGCAGTAAATGACTCAGAAGTTAATGTCAGACTCTAAATACTCAAATTCTCTGGAAATTCTAAAATTTCCGAAAATTCTTATCAGAAGCTTGCAAAACATTCATACTATTTTGCTCGTATCTACTCTCGAGTTCAATAAACGATGGTGAAAGTTGATGATTTTGATTAATTGTCACGATTCTCCATTGCGAGACACGCAAAAAAAATGATTTGTTCATCATTAGCTTGGAATGATATGCTGTGGTCTCTAATTATAAATAGAGGAACAACACCAGGGACAAAATTACCGGATCAACGCCTTATCGATTTCTCCGTTGTAAAAAGTCCAACACGCTCGTCGAGCATCGAAATAAGAATAAATGTTCTCATGCTCCAACGAAAGCGCAGATTCGATTTCTCAAGTGGCTTCTGGCTTGCTGATTTGCATAACTGTAGTAAATTGTGTATATTTATAGATATGTATATGTATTATACTTGTTTATAATGAGGGGAAAAGGGGAATGACGTGGGCAAACAAATTTTTGCCAAACGGGTTCTCAACAAGCTCGTTTAATTTACTTTCCTATTACAGACTTCGCCATGTATCAGGAATTCTAAGAAATTAAAACATTCTACGAGAATTGTTGCCTTTCCAGTGAAATAACACGAGTTTTCCAAAATAAAATAAAAATATGCGATAAAAGAATAATATGCGAAAATTTCTATTGTTTCGAGGCTGAGGAAATTTTCTGTTCTTTATTGAGAGTCCGCCTGTTATGTAATTATTTTAGTAAGCTGAGTTGGAATCCGAGATGTTGGTCTTTATAGATTTTCAGAGGCCAACTTAAAGGTCGCATACAATTATTTAAATCTATTGTTCGAAAGTGTTAATAAACTCGTCTTTTTTTCTTTTGCAGAAATCCCAACATGCGGGAGAGGAGATGGCTCCTACTTATTTTGTATGGTAAGTTTGCCATTTTGTATTCTAAAGTTATTATTCTATAAATTTAATTAAATGCAGATGGTTTCCGATCCACATATTATTTGAACAATAGTTTTTAATATTAGAAACAATTTTTGTCGAAGGATTTAAAAGTTATGTTGTAAAAACCAGTATCACACATCCAATGTACCACTATCCCAATCTATTTCTTTTCTTTATCAAACTCTATCTTTTTTAATCTTTTCGTCAGTCGTCATAATCACTAACCTCTTTCTTTTAATCTCCTCATTTCTAAATCAGCCTCTAAATCTACCACTCTTCTGTTCGTCTATAATCCGCTCTTCCGTATCTCATAGATATATGTTATTTATTTATTTAAGAGTAAATTGGGGGAATAATACACTATATAATATATACAATAATAATATATATTATAATATACTACCCGTAAGAATTTATGACACCACATGTTTTTCGATTACAGTTTAATTTCTCTTAATTACACTTCAAAGATTACATTCTTTCTTTTAAGTAACCCTAGCGAAAGCTTTGGATTGAAATTCATTCCGAATCAAAGCGAAATTTTCCGAATCATTCCGTAATTAGTATCCAAAATAAAAAGTTTCATTCCGATCAAATCCGAAGGAAGTTTTTAATCCGAATTAATCCGAAGCCCATTCAAAATCAATCAGAACCTTTAATCCAAATGAATCCGCCAATCCGAACTAATCAAAATTAATCCGAACTTTCAATCCGAATAAATCCCATCAATCGGAATGAATCCGAATTTTAACAAAATTTTCGGAATCATTCGGATTGATTAGGATAGATTGGATTATTTCGGATTCGTTCGGATTTAAAGTCCAGATTGAGCGGATTCATTCGTATTGAAAATTCGGATTCACTCGGTTTGACAGGATTTATTTGGATTGAAAGTTCAGATTAATTCTGATTAATTCAGATTTCGCGGATTCATTCGGATTAAAGGTTCGGATTTTTTTTGAATGGGTTTCAATTTAATTCCGTCTGAAAACTTCCTTCGAATTAGATCGGAATGAAACTGTTTGATTCGGATACAAATTCCTGAATGATTCTGATTAAGTCGAATTGATTCGGAATGTATTTCAATCCGAAGCTTTCGCAAGGAAAATATTGAACATTTAAAAAATTTCTTGGGCTCAATTTAATGGAAAATTTTTTCATAATCTGAAAAAGTTATTGGTATAATTTTTAAATTATCACCTTGAATTTTGCAAAAAGTTTGAACATATTTGAATATTTTTCCTGTTGAGGTATTATAAATATTTTTATATAATAAAAGAAAAGAAGAGATTGAAAGAGATAGGTTTAGAACTAGTTTGGGATAAAAATTAAGGGATTGAAACACATAGGAGTGAATTTAGATTTACAAAGAGATAGGCGAGAGTTTGAAAGGTATAAATTAGAAATTTGGAAATTTAATAAAATAATGAAAATAAATTTTAATAAAATAATGAAAGAAAAGAAGAGATTGAAAGAGGTAGGTTTAGAAATAGGTTTGGATAGAAATTAAGCGATTGAAAGGGATACAAAAAGTGGGGATTAAAAGAAATTGGAGCGAATTTTGATTGACAAGATGACAGAAAGGTATAAACGAGAATAGACATGAGATAGAAAGGAATAGAGAAATAGAGTTTGAAAAAGATAGGAACGAATTGAGTTTGATAAGGAAATAGAAAGGGATAGATAAGAATAGGCGGGAGATAGGAAGGAACAGAGAATTGGGGATTGAAGGCGATAAGAGCGATTTTTAGTAACAAGGAGATAGAAAGAGATATACTGTGTTAGACGACAGATAGACAAAGATAGAGAAGTGTGGATTCAAAGAGATAGACGTGGATGTAGATTGAGATGGAAATAGAAAGGGTTAGAGAACTGGAGATTGGAAGGGATTGAAGCGAGTTGAGATTGACAAGGATAGACAGGAATAGGCGAAAGATAAAAGGGAATAAAGAAGTGAGGATTGAAAGAGATAAGAGAGATTTTAAGTAATAAGGAGATAGAAATAGATAGACTGTAATAGTCAAGAGATAAATGGAGATAGAGAAGTGCGGATTCAAAGAGATAGAGCAAACTTAGATTGAAAAGGAGATAGAAAAAGATAGGCGGGGATGGGCAATAGATATAAAGAGGTAGAGAAGTAGGGATTGAAAGAGATAGGTGTGGATGTGAATTAATATGGAGATAAAAAGAGATAGGCGGGTATAGGTGAAAGGTAGAAGTGGATAAACAATCATTATCCCTTTCTATCTTAGGGAAAGAAAGAGATAGAAAGGGATAGGATTTCTACATTCATGTTTCAAAACTTTTCTGCAACCGTCCCAGTATCCGTCATTGTATCAGTCTCCGCATCCCTATCAGTCTCCGTCTGCGTAACCTTGTCCATCTGTGTAATCGTCTTCATAACCGTCACCGTACCGCTTTGGTACCCATATGTGTATCCTTATCTGTATTCTTTTCTATATCCATAGTTCATCTGTTTTCGTTTTCTTCTTCATCAGATGTGTATCCATATCCGCAACTGTCTCCTTTACCTATTATCCGAAATCATATCAGTTTTCGTCTCCTTCCGTTTATCCGTTTCCATTACTTGTTCTCATTTTTGTATTCGTCTTCATAAACGTTTCCGTAACTGTTCCCGTATCCGTCATTGTAACAGACATTTTAGATACTTTTTAGTGTTAATATATTTGATTTGTAAATGTATGGGGATTATTAAAATTTTTCTTAAAATTTAAATCCGTTCAAAATTCTGCTGTTTTAATTTAAAAGAATAGTCTCGAATAGAATCTTCGACAACAAAAATATTTAAACAAAGCAGTATTTTTTAAACACTTTCCTTGCGCAGTTTATAAATTATAAATTTATATTCATAAGGGATTTTGCCGGGCGTTTGAACTAATCGATATTCACAGCAGGTTTCCTTCTTCCTCTGAACATTCCTCTACGTTCTTGCGACGTCATTTTTTTATGGTTCAAGTGTATTCCTGCCCGTTTTAAGATTAAAATTCGTAAAAGAATACAAATATTTATAAGAAAGTTTTACTTTGTTATAAATGTTGGAATCATATTAAAAGAAAATAAAAAATGGATTATAATAACCACGCAGTGCTGGTATAATACTCGTAAATAAATATTGAAGTAAATTATATAATACAGGCAAATCTAATAAAAGATAAAAGACCAAAAGCGATCAACTCCTATTATTTACAAAATAAAGAAACAAGAATTATTTCCGCCGCTCTTTGTCTTGAAAACCGTTTCTCTTTAGAAGTAAAGCCTCGGCTCTATCAAGTCTTCGGTATTTTCGGACTTCCCATATTGGGAAAGGAATGCAGAACACGGCGGACGACCTTCCCCGAGACTTTTTTTGCATTGTTAGTTAACGGTTGAAGGTTCGTTCACATACGACTCCCCGGTGGCGGTGGTCCTGGAATTCAAAGTCTCTCCGGTCAATATTTGTGTTTGCCGTGGATAAGTAATGAAAACTTTGAGCTACCTTATGTTTGACTAGCAAACAATACCAAATCTTTATACAAAGTAAATTTACAAAACAGGTCGAAGATTTGTCACTACCTGCCTGACAGCTGCAGTTTTTTCTATCTTTCAAGGTTTCACAAACAGAGGTTTGCCTTCATTTGTAAGTTTTTGATAGTTATTGACTTTCCATTTATATTATCAATGCAATACAGAAAACTTATCTAAAAAAGATCTTTAAAGAAAGGAAAAAATTTAGTTTAGGAAAATCTCAAGTAGAGTGTGTTTTAATTTCCAATTTGAACAGAGATGGCGACAGAGAAAAAATATACGGATTCTCTGAAAAAAAGGGGGACGTAAACGGATACGGTCACGGACACGGAGCAGTGAAAAAGACAGCTACGGACATAAATACACATATGATGAAGACGAAGACGAAAACGGCTAAGCTACGGATAAGGAAAAGTATAGAGAATAGGATGATACGTGGATACCAAAGCTGATTGGTGACAGTTATCGAGAAGATTACGTCTCCGTAACTGTCGGATATGATGACAGATCATATTGAAAGTCATTGATAGTCATATCCCACTAGGACTTGAAACTATTTAAACCTATTCGTTTATTGTTTCCGTCACCGTTTCCGTGTTCTCGGTATCCGTATCCATCTTCAACTCCCGTTCCGTAACCGTTTCCGTTCTGTAAAAGGTATCCTCCTCCATATTTATCTCCGTGTTAATTCGGTCTCCATATCCATGTCCATCTCTATCTCTATAACCGTATCCATAGTCGTATCCCTTATCTGCCACCAACTCCCTATCTGTAACCGATTCCGTCACCCTTTCTGTATTCTTCTCCGTATTCGTATCCATCTACATCTTCTTTTCCCAAACCGCTTCCATTTCGAAAACGTATCAATATTCTTCTCCGAATACGTTCAGTCTCCACATCCGTGTCGATCTCTATCCCCCTATCCTTCACCCTCTCCGTACCCCTTCACTTCTTCGCCCTATTTAGGTTTCAGTTTCCGCAACCAAAGAAAAAGATACGGATATAGAAAAGCAAACAGGATACTTATGGATTACAGGATTACGTGGATACTAAAGCGGAACGGTGACGATTATGGAGACGATTACATATGCGGTTACGAAGAAGGTTTCGGACAAGGTAACGAAACAGCTACAGAGAGAAACGGATGTGACGACGGATTTAGAGATGCATACGAAGACTGATATGAATGTCGTTATAGAAATTGAGTTGATTACCGATGAGGAAACTGATTCGGATATAGAGACTTGAATACTGATACGGATAC
>CAJFCO010000391.1:6944-35104 GCA_904066015.1 Synergus gifuensis
TATACTGTGAAAAATCGCTAAGTCAATTGGTGAATTGACTTTATTGCAGTTGCTACTTCATATGGAAAATATTGAACGTGTTGATAGATAATATAAAAAATATGGGACATTATCACACAGTTTAAGTTTCGATGTCTCTGCTATATATCGCAAATTGTAAGTCTTAAATGGGTGCTATTTAATTCTTTATACACTTATTTAAATGTCATCTACTACATATAATCCCATTAAAAATACTGCGTTAAAAACATTTTTTAATAAGAATTATTCAATAAAATGTTACATTTTTTTATATAAAATGGTGTGTCCAGTGTCCATTACAGGATAAGAAATTTATATTTAAGTGTGCTGGAGCCAAGAGTTCTAATCTAAAAATTCGATTTCTTAATTCTACTCAACAAATATTAAATTTTGAATTTTCTCCTATGATGAATTAATCAATTTTTAACTAGAATTATGTGTACAGAGCGAGAAAATCTCTAATTCAACTATTTTTAAGTAAAATGAAAATATTAAATTTTGAAGTTAGATTTTGAATTCTTGTTTTATGCAAAAAGTATCGAAATTCAATATTTTTTCGCTCTGTATGCAGGTCTTATATTTGAAAAAAGATTAACGCTACAGACCAAAAAATTATTTATCTATAATTTTCCATGAGTAAAATCGAGAATAGAATTTTGAGCTTAAATAATATATACAAAATATCAGTCAACCTATTTTTTGTTGAAAATATCCAAGATTTGTTAAGAATTGGTTATATTCGTTTTATTTACAAAAATATGAAGTTAGAACAAGAATTATGATGTCTTCTATGAAGATATTTATAACAGCTTCTATGAGGATAAATATCACGTTAGAAGCTTGAGAAAAAAGATTTATGAATTTTTTACCAAGTCATATCCCCGCCCATCGAAAAAAGCTATATACGCCACTGACAATAGGTGACATGATGTCACACACTAAAAAATCGTAAAAAAACTTTTTCCAAGAGTAAATAAGAGCCACCCTAAGGTCACAAGCAAAGTAAAGAAAATAAAATAGCGTACAGTGCTTTTTGAAATCGACAAATAAGTTGGTTTGGTAACCGTACCTTATGTTCAGAGTAGTATTTACGCACATGTGGGTAATTTGATAATTTTGTTTGCAGGCAATATTTACCCTGAATATCGAGGTGAATATTATACTTGGTTTTTTCTGTGAAAGTACATTTGTTGATCTAACAAATAGTACTTTTTGCCAATTACTTTTTTCCCTGCAACTAGGATAATTACGTTGCCAAAGAGATTCTTTTCCATTTTCCATTTTCCACAGTTCTCTCTAACAGATCAAGATTCAAGAATATTAATATTAAAACTAGAAGTGGTTACTACACCCTGTATGTACTAAAATATTTGTTTTTTTCCAAAGGAAAAGAAAGGAATATAAACTGAAGAAATAAAACCCACAAAAATAATCATACGATATATTCTTAAAAATATAACTTAAACAATAGAGCAACAATAATAAGAATTCCATATGTACATAATTACTCTCATTGTATCGAGGCAACGTTAATGACAATACGACATTAGATTCCAGATCATATAGATTCGATATAAAATATATCTCCCATTTCTTTATATATAAATCTATATATGCCTATTTAATTGACAATCGAACTGTCAAACAAGTTATTAATCTCATCGCATCTTATTTCTCGTAATAATAATAATATCAGCAATCTTACTAAAAACAAAAGACGAGAACTAAATTGGAAATAGCATTGAAAGACGTGCATTTATTCCTTGGTCTCCAAAAAAAAAAAATATTAAATCGCCTAGACAAATATTTTCCACTTAAAATAGACGTTTTTTCATTTTTTTTTATTTTTTTTTTTTTATCGAGAGACGAAAAATTCTTTTGTACACTAATTAGTACGCTAATTCTACTTCGGTTAGTTTATTCGCACGTTTCCACTTGGAATACGTACACAGCCCGCGTGATCTATCGATGGCATATTTATTTTTATTTATTTTTGTTTTTACAATACCCAGAGGACAAAAAAGTCCTAAAATGGGAAATATCTTACTAATCTCCTTGAAAGGAGAGATTTTCACCTCCAGATTAAGATTTTCGACACCTAAATTCGTGACGAGGTTTAAGGCATTTAAGGCCATTTATCAGTTATCCGATCCCTACCTTAACGGCATTTTTTCCCTGCAATGCAATTTCTACTTTTATTGAGATATCTAATTGAAATTTTCGAAAATTAAAAAAAATATACTAAGTTACATTTATCTAGTCCTACATTGTTATTAAAAAGAATAAAAAATTTCAAAATAATGTGGCGAATGTTCAATTTACGGGAGTCGACTGTAAATTTAGAAATAGAATTGTAGGAAAAAAATGTTCGGAAGGTAAATATAGGATAACTAATACGTGGCCTTGAGGGTGATGGTATCCAAATTCTAATCCAAAATTCAATTTATAGTTTGACTCGATGAATAATAGAAATATGCCTATAGAGCGAAAAATGATTAATTTTAATACTTTTTGCTTAAGGGCATATGGTAATTACTGAGAGCGTAATTATTGAGAGCGTAAAGTTGGGGAAACTAAATTACTCTTATGGTAAAGTATCACTGCCCTTAAAACGACGAATTCGAAATCCAGCATCAAAATTTAATCGTTAAACATTACAGTAGTTAAAAAGCATTAAAATTATACATTTTAAGGTGTACACACACTTCTATAAAAAATATAAACACCAATACAGAATGAAAAATATCTAATTATAATATTTGCCAAATAAAATGAAGAATCGAATTTTGAATAGAATTTGGAACCTTTAAAGTTCAGAGTTGTTTAAACTCGAAATTAGTTTAAAATGAGAGAATCAGATTTTCAATTTGTCTACGAGATGGACGCTATTTTTTTTATAAAAGTCCAGAATTCTTTTACTGTCTATTTTCCTAATATGAAATAAAATAGATAATCCAAATTAGAAATAAGTGCAGACTGCTTTCAAGGCAGAGGAAATGCGGTTAAAAATCACTGAGCGATATAAATATCGAAGATTCATAAATACGACTATCGTATTAAATTGACTAATTTTGGTTTCAGGCCTTTCGATTGGTCCCATCAGTTTCGCTCACGTTCTTTCTTTTTGCAAATTCGAGCTCCATCGGGTGTCGTTTCGGTTTTTAATTCCGCAGTGGGTCCAGACTTTCGAGTGAAAAATCATCCGTGCCGATCGAAAGACCTCTGCTGAATCCATCCTGAGAAACGAAATTAAAAATCTTATTTTTATAACGAGTCAAAATAATTTAACTAAAATCTAAAGACTTCAGGGGAAATCAAAATATTTCTACAAAAAGGGGACGACTGATAAATATTATAAAATTGCCGACAATATAAAATTCCCGACAACTGTAAACTTCCCGACATTAAAAAATGAAAGATTTGGAAAGAATTCATCAGATATAATAATTTTTTTTAATTCAAAAGAATTGAGAGAAATTAAGGAGTGGTAAAAAATTCTTGTATATTTGGAGACACTGTTTAAAATTACAAATAAATTTTAGTTTTTCTTGTGGCTCCTATTTAGAAATATTTACCTTCATTTCCAAAAGCCTTTTATCCAAAAGGCCGATAGCATTTTCTAACTCCTGCTGACTGGGTCCCGAGCTTGCAGTCGAACTTCCGAATTCTCCCATTTCAAAAGGATCATTAAAATCGTTTTTCCCGAAAGGCGAGGGATTAAATGGAACGCTACCAAACAGATCCTCTTTTGCTCCATTTTGCCGCCTCGAGTCCTTTGATTTTGGCGGGGGCGCCACTAGAAAAATAATAAATCGAAATTAACAAATTTATTTTTTAAAATTCTGTATATTTATTTATTTATTACATCAAAACAGGCCTCGGATATATTTCCAAAAACCTGAACCCTTCAATTTTATTTAAACTCCGCATACTTATGTATGTATTTAATTTTCTTTATCATGGTTTCCCTTTACCATGATTTCCTTTTACCATTACCTTTTACTATTACCTTTTACCATTCCCCTTTACCATTTTCCTTCAACATTTCCCTTTATCATTCCCCTTTATCATGATTTCCCTTTACTATGATTTCTCTTTACGATTTTCATTTACCATGATTTTCCTTTACCATTTAGCTTCAACATTTCTCTTTACCATTTCTTTTTACTATTTCCCTTCACCATTTCCCTTTGCCGTTTCCCTTAAACATTTCCTTTAACACGATCTCCCTTTATCATTTTATATTACCATTTACCATTACCCTTTACCATTTCCCTTTGCCATGATTTCCCTTTAAAATTTCCTCTTACCATTGCTCTTTATCATTTCCCTTCACCATTTCCCTTTACCATGACATCAAAATACATAAGTATTCGGAGGTTAAATAAAATCGGAGGGTTCAAATTTTCGGAAGTATATCCCTATCTCCGAGTAACCCTGTTGGAAGTAAAAAGAGAGAAAGTCTATCCATTTGAATCTTTTTCAATCTTCAGGATTGAAATAGAAAGAAAAAATGAATCTAAATGAATCTCAATATTTCCATCTTTCTGTATCCTTCGTCTATCTTCGCCAATAATTTCCTATCCTCCATCCATCCACGCCAATCTTTCTTTATTCTCCGCCTATCCACACTAATCCTTTTCTATCCCTTTCGCAATCTATAGCAGCGCCTACCTTTTCCAATCCCTACTTTCCTATCCATGTCCATCGCTGGTCTAATCATTTGAATCCTTACCTATCTCTTTTACACGCTTATCCTTTTCAATCTCTACTAATCTATCCATATCTATCCTTGTATAATCATTTCAATCTTTTTCTATCTCTCTTTAAGTATACTACCAAGTCTATCCATTTCAATATTTACCATTCCTATCCATCTCTAACCTTATATAGTCTTTTCAATCCTTTCCTCTCTCTCTCTTGAAGTAAATTACCAAGCCTATCCTTTTCAATCACTACATTTCTGTCAATGTCTGTCCTTGATATAAACATCCCAATCTTTTTCTATCCTTTTATGTAGCATACTATCAAGTTTATCCATTTCAATATTTATCTTTCTATCTATGTCTATCCATGTATATTCACTTCATTCCTTTCCTGTCTCTCTTGAATTGTATTACCAAGTGTATCCTTTTCAATCACTACATTTCTATCCATGTGTATCCTAACCGAGTCATCTCAGTCCTTTTCTATCCTTTTTACAATCTGCTAGAAAGTCTATCCTTTTCAATCCATACCTTTATATCCACATTTATCCACATATAATAATTTCAATCCCTCACCATCTTTCTTGAAGTTTACTATCAAGTCTATCCATCTCAATCTTTACCATTCAATTCATTTCTATCCTTGTATAGTCTTTTCAATCCTTTCCTATCTCTCTTGAAGTATATTACCAAGCCTATCCTTTTCAATCACTACATTTATATACATGTCTGTCCTTAATGTAAACATCTCAATCTTTTTCTATCCTTTTATGTAGCATACTATCAAGTCTATCCATTTCAATATTTATCTTTCTATCTATATCTATTCATATATAAACATTTCATTCCTTTCCTGTCTCTCTTGAATTGTATTATTAAGTGTATCCTTTTCAATCACTACATTTCTATCCATGTTCATCCTAATCGAGTCATCTCAATCCTTTTCTACCCTTTTCACAATCTACTAGAAAGTCTATCTTTTTCAATCCATACCTTTATATCCACGTCTATCCACATATAATAATTTCAATCCCTCACTATCTTTCTTAAAGTATACTATCGAATCTATCCATTTCAATCTCTACCATTCAATTCATTTCTATCCTTGTATAGTTTATTCAATCGTTTCCTATCTCTCTTGAAATGTATTTTAAGTGTATCCTTTTTAATCAATACATTCTATCCGTGTCTATCCTTAATCTAATAATCTCAATCCTTTTTTACTCCTTTTACAATCTACTAGGAAATCTATTCTTTTCAATCCATACCTTTATATCCACATCTATTCACGTATAATAATTTCAATCCTTCTGTATCGTTTTTGAAGTATACTATCAAGTCTATCCATTTCAATATAGGTTAGTGATTATACTGACAAAGAGATTGAAAGGGATAGAGATGGATAGCCGTGAAATACGTTTACGGACTTTTTTTATATACCTATCTCTACGGCACCCGGCAAATTGACGGCTGAATGAAAATACGCACTTTCTTTAAAAAAACCGATTTATATAAGTTACTCAAAATTGTACAATAGTTGGCTGCACGTTTAAATAAAGTATCAAGAAATAAAAAGCCCTTTAAAATTTCGGTACCCGTCACTTTGACGAGTACCGTAAACCTAGTGTTATCAAAGAGATTGAAAAAGATAGAGTTAGATAAACAAGAGATAGATTGGGATAGAGCTCTTTTGGATGAGTGATTCTGGTTTATACAACACAACTCCTAAATCCTTCATTAGCTCAGTGAACTAAGCGTAGGACAGCGAACTCGCGTCTACTCGTTTCTAGGATAGAAAAATATTGCAAATGGGAGATTGAAAGATATTCAAATTTTCTTGGAAGATATAGACTGAAAGATAGAAAAAGATAGAGAAAATGTATAGAAAAGATTCAAATTTTTTGGGAAGGATAGAAAAAGATAGGAAAAGATAGAGCCTAGTGAAAACAATAGATACACACAAAGATTGAAAAAGATAGCATTTCATGGATGCAAAGTGTACACTTGGAAGGGATAGAAAATCTCTATCCTTTTCTATCTTCTTACTTCCAACAAGGAATGAAAAATAAAAATAATAATAAAAGGGACTAAATGATAATCTCGAACTGACCGATAATCTGAACCCAACCGAGTGCTACTCGCGCTCAAACCTGCTTAACTCCCATGATTATATAAAATTACACTTTCAAAAAGCAGGTAAACTTACAAAGAGGAGGAGTATTCAATCCGTTTGATTGTGAGAAGAAAGTTGGAACCGGTGAGGATTGGCCATTCAAAAGAGGATTATTATTGGATTGATGATTTGACAGTCCGTTTGATGCACTTTCAAAAGCTCTAGGATTGAAATCCTCTTCAAACTCGTCCATTAAAAGTCCTTCCAGTTTTGTACCGACTGACGGCGAAGGCGTAGATGGTGAATCTTTCCTGAAAATCAAGTTTTTAAAAATATATAATTAAGTCCATTGAATCTAAGTTATATCCTCAAAATTCGGTTTTCTCATTTTACTCAACGCTTATTTGAATTTTCGATCTTTATGCTCTGTATATGTACTCGTTTTAGAAATAGAAATATGTCTATAAAGCGAAAAAGTGTCTAATCAATAAGTTTTGCTTAAAATGAGTTATTCGAAGTCTAATTTTAAAACTTATAATCTTTTCATAAAAAAAAAAGAAAACTGGAATCCAATCTAAAGTTAAAACCAAAATTTCTATCTGAATCAATCCGACCCAAAAAGAAAGTCAAAACCAAAATCTCTATCTACAATAAACCAATCAGACTCAAAACGAAACCAAAACCAAAATATGAATCAATCCGACCCAAACCAAAATAAGAATAAAAATATTGTACTTGGTGCCGAATAAATAAACTAATTTATCTATTTATTAATGAATGTCTTACGTGATAAAATCGTCATCAAAGGATTTTTCGAAACTCCTTGGAGGAACTGGAGGTGGCTGTTGAGAACCATTTGACGCATTTCCATTCGTATCGTTGCTGGAATTAAGAATAAATTTCGTCGGACCTCCATTTACTCGCGGAATATCCGTTAACGAATTCGACGTCATCGTCGTCGAAGCCGTCGTCGTTGATGACGCAGCAGGTGTCTCAGGAACGTGCAAAATATCAGGAATATTATGTTGTGAAAGATAAGACGAAATGTCCGCCTGGAAGAGCAATAAATTATTAAATATTTTATTATTAGATATTTATTAATACTAAATTAGAGAAGACTGAAAATTCCCGAAAAATAAAGTTCCTAAAATTAAAATTTCCGGACACTGAAAAATTGACGACAATTTAAAATTCCCGAAAACATAGTATTTAAATTATTTATTTATTTATTAAAATAATTTTTTCGGGAATTTCTCATTGTAGGGAATTTTTAAGTTTAATTTTTAATAATTACGAAATTAAATTTTTAGAGAGCAGAAACAAATAACGTGCAAATTGAAAAATATTAATGTAAGTAGTAGTGGTCTCTTTTTAAAAATTAAATATAAATCTTAAGTTTTCTAAAATAATAATATTTAATAATAAAAATAATAATAAATACAAACCGATCCTTTGATGGCTGCAATATCTTGCAGTCGCTGTCTGTAAATATTATTCTCGTGCTCAAGTCGCTTGATTTTTTGTTTTAGGACCATAGATCGCCTTTGAGCTTCTAAATCTTTTCCAGAAGTCTCTAAAAATCTCTTATAAGCCAAATCAAAGGCCTGACCAATTGTCAGCGTAATTTCCTCTGAGAGTTTATCACTCACAAAAACGAAGCACGTGTGCCTTTCTGCATCTTCCTCTTTTGCAATAAACGTGAAGAATTTTTTCTCTCCCTTATCATCCGCGCAATAGGAAATCCGATGCAGTGGATACTGGTGCAGGATTCGCTATTAAAAGTCATTTTAATTAATTGTTTATCGTGATAATAAAAATAATTTGAGAATTTGGAATTCTGGATATTAGTTTAAAAAAAAAATTAGACTTTTATTCCTAAAATCGCTTTCGAGAGAAATATGTTATTTTTCAGGGGAAATTAGGTGACATTTATTTTTTCGAATTGATAAAATAATGCTATCTATTAAGGTACAAGTATTTTATTTTTTTTATAATTTTTTTCAAACTTCTATAACCTTTTAAGTAATTAAGAAATTTAAGTTTTCTTTCCAGCTTCTGACCAGGGAAATTGAAAACTTTAAAAATTAATGAAATGGTTACTATTTATTTATTTATTTATTTTTTGTTTAATATAAAAATTTAATTTTCTGAAAAAAAAACACTTATATTTTTTGACAATTAGTTTATAAAACTAACAAAATCTCTTCTATATGAAAAGATAAATTCATGAAAAAATGTAGAAAAAATATAAATGACGGTTTTTTGAGAAAGTGGATTTTATCTATTTTCAAAAAAGTAACCACCATTTCATTAATTTTGAAGATTAATTTTAATTTTTTTAATTTTAATTTTAATTTTATTTTTTTTATTTCCCTGCTCTCTCGAAAAGAATGTGATAAACTCTACTGGGATCAGTAAAGAAAATTTAAACATTCCAATTAGATCAAAAGTTATTACGGATTGTATTTTTTTTTAAATTTTCTTTAAACCTCTAAAACTTTTTAACTAATAAAGATATTTAAGTTCTCTTTCCAGCTTCTGTCATTGAAAACATTACTACGAATTGAAGTTTTTTTTTATTTTCTTTAAACTTATGTTATATATTTGTCAATGTTGTAATAAAACTAACAGCAACTCTTCTTGCTAAAAAATCCAATACGAAATTGATTAAAAAATATAATCATGATTTTTTGGAGAAAAATGACTTTTTACATTTCCAAAAAAATAGCAGTTATTTCCCTAATTTTAAACTTTTTAAATTTTCCCTACTCACGTCGGAAGAAATTGATAAACCTCGTCAGAAGCTAGAAAGAAAAACGAAATATCTGAATCAAGTAAAAAATTATAGAGATTTAAAAAAAAATAATTCCCCTTATTTTTCGTAAACACACTACAAAACTTAAATACTTATAACGTCGTAGATAAATTTTTTTTAATTAAACGGAAAAATACGGATCACCTTATTTCCTTTGAAAAACAACATATTACGTCCGGAAGAGTTTCAATTTACAGTGTAGAACCTGCTAATTTTAAATACATCCGATCTTTTGTCTATTGATCAAGAATGAAAAAAAGTATTCGGTAAAATAAAAATTATGCTAACTAAAAATTTGAGAAAATAAAAACGATGTAAAATATATATTCGAAAAAATAAAGATAAAGTAAAATTGAATTTGGGGCATATTTAAGGACTGTCTTTTATATATCTATGATGACGACACTTGATCCGTCGAGTAAGGTTCTGTTCCATGTCAAATTACAATCAATCGGAATTATCCTAGGCTTGTGTTATCCGCAGACGGTAATGTGGATTCCTTCAAAAAGATTTACCGCGGTCGATATGTTAGAGATCTACCTTATCCACCATTACTAAACACTTTAATTAGGATTCCCCTAGTTATGAAAAAAATGTTTAATTAGTGGAAATTTCTTTACTATAGTGTAATAAATAAAAGAGTGGCAAATTAATCGGTTCATTAAAATGTATAAATAAATATGTACTGATTTCTTGAAAATGAAAAAAGAAGTTTTCATACATTTTAGATAGAAAAGGGATTCTCATCAATTAAATATTATTTTCATAACTACGGGAAACCCAGTTTAGGTCGGTGGTAGCGCTAAATAAAGTAGATGTCTAACATATCGGCTGAAGATAATCTACTGACAGAAATCTGCATTACCAACCGATTACAATACCAACTGATGGTAATTTAGCATGTAACAGAACCTTGCTCGGCGGATACGAGTCGTCGTATTCTTGTAGCTATACTACTCATGGTCTGAATGAATGGCAATAATTTGTTAGAATTTTAATTCAATGAAAATTAATTTAATTAAACTTTTTTACCTTTGGAGAAGTTTTAGTTTTTGGTTCTTGAATGGCTACTCCATCTATACTAATGGTGAGTTCGACTTTTGGGGTTTTGGTCCCTTCGCTCTTTCGAATTTGTTGGTTGAATTTGAGTTTGCAAATAGCGTCCTTAACGACCTCAATACCCTTGGGCTGATCCACTTCCGTGCTGCCCAAGTACTGTAAACCATAACGATATAATTATTGATATGTTCCTGGGAATAACTGCTCAGTTTAAAGAACAGGAAAATCGTCATTAAGAAACTAAGGCGAGCACCTCCATTTTCAGGATTTCCTTACCTCACTCAAAAGGAGGTCAAAGAAATAAGAAAGAAATACACTAACGGTTAGAAATGTGAAATTAGTTTTTCGATACATCTATGAGTACATTTTTTCTTTTGAGTAAATTAAAGGCTGTCAAAATTCTACTTAAAATGAGTTTTAATAATATATTGCAAAAAAAATCAAATCTTAATGTTTTATAAAAATATCAATAATTTTCGAAATAATAAACATTTAAAACATTTTTTTGACTCATTTTAAATTTAAAGGAAAATTTTTATAGAATCTGATAGACTGATGAGTACGAAAATAATAATAATAATCAACTAAGTGATTAAATATTTTCTAAATGGGAAAATTTACGAATAAAAATAAAATTACTGAAAATATTTATTAGCGACTTTTGAATGTAGACCAGATATCAAGTTTTCAAAGATTATAAAAAAATTGAAGAAATATAAAAAGATGTTCAGAGATTTCAAAACTTTTTTTTGTAATTTTAAACGTTGTCGTGAAATTTATAGAATTAACAAAAATTTTAATGAATTTTAAAGGATTTCGTGTAATTTTAAGGGATACTAAAAGATATCTGGTAATTTTAAGATATCAAAAGATTTTGTAAATTAATTTTAATGGATTTCGTGTAATTCTAAGAGAATTTAAACTTTTTTTTTTTAATTCATTTTAAGGAATTTTATGGATTTTTAAAAGATTTTAAAACAATTTCAAGAGATTCTGCAGATTTTAAGGGATTTCGAAGAATTTCAAAAGATTTCAAGAAATTTCAAAATATTTTTTACCCAAGTCAATGTACATCAGATTTCAAAAGTGATTTCAGATGATTTTATTTGATTTAAAATAATTTCCGGGTGATTGCAGGTGATTACAATGATTTATAAGTAATCTTAGATTATCATCGAGTTATTTCCAGTGATTTCCGAGTGATTACAGGTTATTTTTGAGTAACTGCTAGTGATTGTAGTGATTACAAGTGATTAAAAATATTTCAGCTAATTAAAGTGATTTCAAGTTATTAAACGATTTATTTCGAGTGATTTTAGGTGATTTAAAAGTGATTACCGACGATTATAGATTATTTTCAAGTGATTACAAGCGATTTCAGAGATTCCAGGTGTTTGAAAATGATTGCAGTGATTTCAGACGATTTAATGTGATTTCCGACTGACTACAGGTAATTTTAATTATTTCAGTGCTTTTAGGTGACTTCAAGTGATTTACGAGTGATTATGGGTGATTTAATAGTGGTTACCTATGATTGCTGAATGATTTTAGAGACAGATAATTTTTAAGTTATTTCAAACGATTTCAGTGACTACAAGTGATTTCCGAGTGATTACAGCTAAATTTCAAGTGATTACGTGTGATTTTTAATCGATTTCTGAGTGATTTCAGATGATTTTAATGATTTCAGTGATAGAAAGTGATTTAAAGTGATTTCCGGGTGATTATAGGTGATTTAAGAGTGACTACCAACTATTGCACAAGTGAATTTGATGATGTTTATTATTAAATACTATCTAGTTATTTCAGCGTTTAAATGTGATTTTCGAGTGATTTTGCAGGTGATTTTAAAAGGATTTTAAAGTGAGTACAGGTGATTTTAATAATTGTGATTATAAGTGATTTCAAGATATTTCTAAGTGATTTCAAATGATTTTAATTATTTCAGTGATTGTAGGTGATTTCAAGTGATTTACCAGTGATTACAGGTAATTTTCGATTGACAGAAAATGATTTTGTGGTTTTTGGTGATTAGTATGATTTAGCTGATTGAATTCAGCGATTATATGTAACCAAAAAGATTTCAAGTTATTTACTATAAATTTTTAATGATTGGAGGTGATTTCCAAATGATTGCCCGAGTGATTTCAAGTCAAGACAAAATCAAGGTGACATTTTCTGACTTCCCCAAAATATGGCCACCCTGAAAAGAAAGTTTCATAAATGGAGCAACCCAGTAAATCGTTTTTTATTCATAAATAGAAAAACCTTTAAATTGGAGATGAAAGCTACTGAACCGAGTTTTGTCCTCGTGACACTTTGGGTCAATAGTCAAGGTGATATCCAAGAGGAAAGTCGTCGCATCAGTTTCTAGGGCAAAGAATGCGATTGGCTTTCTGCCAGAAGTAGTAACCTTTCTGAGTCTATTATTTTTAATGTAGATTTTTTTACAAAAGATTCCCTTGCTTCCGTTCAATGCAAATTATTTTTTTTTTTATTATTGTTAGCTTCATTCTGGATTCTATATTCTTTTTCGCGCAGGCAATTACGAAGCAAAGTGGGACAGTCGAACAAAGAAAAATGAGATGGGAAAATAAAAACAAACATGAGTTTGTGACTCAAAGTTGCAGTCTCAGCAGTAAATTTATTTTACAACTCTCGGGTCGAGAAGAGAAAAGCAAAACTCAAGTTACTATAGGATTTCAGTTAAGAGAGGCGAAGATTTATTAAAACAAGCTTGCAAAAGAAAGTGGTAATTAAAATAAATATCTTGTAATCAATTTTTTTAAAACTCTTTTTTATTCAAAGGAGAAGAACGGGTTTAATTTTTCTATTTATTTATTAATAAAAATGATCTCTTTTTTATTTATTTATTAATCTCAGGGGTGGTTCAGAAAGGGGCTTTGAGGGGGGGCAACTAATAATTATCCTTCCCCCTCCACTCTCATAAATTCAATTACCTTAGCTGAAAATTTCAAGTATGTGATTCTTTTTGCAGGGGGAATCCCCTTGCCCCCTTCCTGGATCTGCTCCTGATTAATCCCACTTAACTATTGAACATTTTAGAAAAATCTTCAGAAAAAGCGAAACACTTTTTCTTCCCGAAAACTTAGAATCCCAAATATGGAAAATTACTGCAAAATGTTTGAAATCTTTTAATATTTCGCGAAATTCCTTAAAATTCCTTTAAATATTTTGGTATCCTTTACGATTGTACGAAATTCTTCAAAATTTCTTTTTGAGATATCAAGAAATTTTGTAGCAATTTAAAGAAATTTGTATAATTTTGAAGGATATCAAAATTTTAAGTAATTTAAAAAGTTCTTTCTTAGGAATTTTAAAACGTTCCGTGAATTTTTTTTAAATTTTGGAAATTTTATGTTAGATAATTTCTTTCGTATCGAAATTAGTCATAAAGATTAATTGTTCGATTTTCTGAGTACTACAAATTTTCGTACATAGAACTGATAAATTAAAAAAAAGTGGTCTCAAAAATTTTCAAAATGCTATAACTTTTGGAATTTTTATCCAAAATAACTGGTTAACGAACTTGACCTTCATTTTGGGACACAGAAAGAGTATAGCAAAGGCCAATCCCATTGATCAATTTTTTCGAAAGTTATAATGTTTACAAACTATAAATTTTCAAACTGGTATAACTTTTTGAATTCTTATTCAAAATAATTGACTAACGAACTTGACCTTGATTTTGGGACACCAAAAGAGTATACCAAAGGCCAATTCAATTGGTTAATTCTTTCTAAAGTTATTGTGCTCACAAGCTAAAAATCAACAGACACAAAGACTGTAAATTTTTAGTTTGTAAGGTCAATAACTTTTGAAAGAATTGACCGATAAGATTGGCCTTTGATATACTCGTTTCGTGTCCCAAAATGGAAGTCCAGTTCTTTAGCTAGACATTTTGGATAAAAATTCCAAAAGCTGGAGCATTTTGAAAATTTTTGAGACCACTTTTTTTTAATCCCCAAATTCTACGAAAAGATATTCGTCGTACATATATAAAAACTCGATCAATTTATTTTTTAAGAGATTGAAAAGTTCGAATAAAGGAGACAATGTGAAATCAGGTTCTTTGTCAATCGCTCTAGAACATTCGATCCTGGAGTTTCGGAGTTCAATGAACCTTTTTTGTGTTGTAGGCTGGTGTACTGAGTACTCAAACACCTGGCACTCGAATGAACTATCCTGTCGTCCCTCAAGTAGCAAGTCGTGTGCCTGTCGCGATATATAGGCACAGCCGGAATCGGGCATATCAAGAAATGAAAGGCAAGCGCCAAGTTTACAAACATATTATGCAATGACACTCGTAAAAACCGAGGGTTGATCACTCTTGAAATCTCGTGTACGCTCACTCATGAAATCTTTTCAAATCCCTTTAAATCTTTTCAAATCTTTCAAAATCTCTTCAAACTTATTGAAATTTCCTGAAATCTTTTTGAGATCTCTTAAAATAATTTTATATCTCTTAAAAATCCACGAAATCGTTTGGAATTAGATAATAAAAAATCTGCTCGCTTCGCGGGCACATTCTCATCGCGCGCTTCGCGCTCCGTGTTGCGCGCTTCGCGCGCTTGTGCCCTTAGTGAAGCTTGCGCTTTATAGGACGCTTAAAGATTCATTTTTGTTTTTAATTTAATTAAATTACATAATTTATATTTTTATATTTTAATTTATTTTTTTATATTTGTAATTTATATTTTTAAAAATTTAATTAAATTAAATTAAATTACAGCTTTGGATGCAAAAGTGAACTAATTTACTTAAGGTTTTATCGACCTTAAGGAGTACATTCTCATCAAGGCACTCGCGCTTCGCGCTCCATATTTGACTTAAACCTCGCGCTCCGCGCTCGGCTCTGTTTAACAATATTTTTCACGATTAAAACGAAAACTACTCATCCTATTGAAAAATGGCCAAAGGAGAACTTGTAGATCTTTTTAAGGCCAATAATTATGTTTCTTATCATTTTCTCTGCATCTCGCGTTTTTTGGCTAAAAATTTGAATTTTCGATTTTTTAAGGAAATTCAAAAAGTTGTTATGCGGATCCTATAGGGCGTTCAAAAAGAAACATTTTTCATCTTTAGACTTTTTTTTCATATCGTGCGTTGTTTGGCTTCTAATTTATGTTTTCTTTCATTTTTTTGGATTTTCAAAATGTTATAAGTCTTTCAATGTTTTTTTTATCCAAAGAAGTCATTAAGAAAAATTGTTCAGCTTTTTAAGTACTACGAACGTACGTCATTAGAATTTTTAGATTAAAAAAAAAAGTGGTTTCAAAATTTTTCAAAATGCTCCCACTTTTTGAATTTTTATCCAAAATGGCTGGCCCACGAGCTTGACCATCATTTTAGGACACTAAAAGAGTATACCAAGGGACAATCCAATCGGTTAATTCTTTCGAAAGTTATCGTGCTCACAAACTAAAAATCTACAGACAGACAGACAGACATACAGACACATTCGTAAAAACACGTTTTTCGGGTTCAGGGGGTCCCAAAACGTGGACATTTGACAAAAACTGGGGGGGTCAAATTTTATACAAATCTAATACTTCTCTGATGAGAATGTAAAAATCCCTTAAAATCCTCAGAATTCCACAACCTTTTAATGACAAAAAAAAAAAAAAAAAAAACTTAAAATTTCTTTAAATTCCGTGAAAACCAGTAAAATTCATTTTAAAAATCTTTGGATATCTTAAAATTCTTCAAATTCTTTTATATGCTACGAAATCTTTTAGAATTCTAAAAAAAAAACTTTTGAATACACTTAAAATCTTTTTAAAAGTGTTAAAATCAATTTCTATCTTTAAAATTCAATTTCCTCACTTTATTGAACAAATAGGGATGAATCAAAATTCCGAATAAATAATCACCGAAAAATAAAATTCCCGGCATTGTAAAATTACACACAATATAAAGTTCTCGACAGTTTATAAAATTCCTGAAATTAAAATTTTCCAGCACTCGAAAATTCCTGGTACTGGAAAATTTTCGACACTAGAAAATTCCCGAAAAAAATTAGTTTAATAAATATATAAATAATAATAATTGAATGAAGAATTAAAATTTTAACTCTAGTACACCTTTTTCCTTCTCTGAAGTAATAAAAATAAATGTTAAACGATGAGAATGATCGCCCTTTTAAATAAATTAACATAAGTGACTTAATACCTTGACTAGGTAGGCGATGTGGCCTTTTTGAAGTGCATCCGGTGGGTGTATCCAGTTTCTACCCGTAGCTGCAACAAAAATTGCACGCATATCGTGACGCACTTTGCTGCCATACTATGCACCTGGCAACATCGAAATCTCCCTACTTCATCTAAACCTTTCAACTTATTTATGCAACTACCACATTCACAGATAGTTAAATATTTTTCAATGAATATTAAAATTTTTGTTATTAATTACACAGGCCAACAAAAAAAAAGTTATCCGATCTTTTGATGGGACAGGCTTATTTTTATGTATTTTCCGACGCTGAATCCGCATTTGAAATAAAATTAGGGGGTTTCCCGGATCGTTTCCGAGATAAACGCCAAAAACATGGTTTTTTCATGGTTTTCTATGGTTTTTTGAGGTTTAGTAAAAAACGATCAACAAAATTGTTAATTTGGATCCAGATTCGAATTCTACAAATAAAAATACGTCGGGAAATAATAGAAAACCATAGAAAACCATATAAATCCATAGAAAACCATGAAAAAACCATATTTTGGCGTTTATATAGAAAAAAATTCGAGAAAACCCCTAATTTTATTTCAAATTCAGTTTCAGCGTCGAAAAATACATAAAAATAGACCTGTTTGGTGATAAGCATAAAAAATTCCAATTAAAAGTCGCAATTCTTTACAATTTCGTAAGCCATGAATTCAAATCTTAAAGCAAACAAAAAATTGAATCCCAGTTTCCGATGTATTTTTATTCGTAGAATTCGAATCTAGATCCAAATTAACAATTTTGTTGGTCGTTTTTTACTAAACTTCAAAAAACCATAAACAACCATGAAAAAACTAAGTTTTTGGCGTTTATCTCAGAAACGATCCAGGAAAACCCCTAATTTTATTGCAAATTCGAATTTAGCGTCGAAAAATACACAGAAATAGACCTGTCTCATCAAAAGAACAAACAATTTCTATTAAAAGTCGCACTTCTTTGCAATTTCATCAGCTAAAGGCCTTTATGTACTTAAAGCTCACAACGAGTCAAATCTTCAAACAAAAAAAAAACAATTGAAAAGTGGTTTCCGATATATTTTTATTCGTAAAATTCTAATCTGGGTCCAAATTAACAATTTTGTTGGTCGTTTTTTACTAAACTTCAAAAAACCATAAAAAAAACCACGAAAAAACCATGCTTTTTTTGCGATTATCTCGGAAAATATCCAGGAAACCCCCTAATTTTATTGCAAATTCGGATTCAGCGTCGAAAAATACATAAAAATAAGCCTGTCCCATCAAAAGTTTAGATAACTTTTTTTTTGAGGGCCTGTGTTATTTTTGTATTTAATAACAAAAAAAAAATAATAATAATAACAAGAAATTTATTGAACCAACTTTGTAAATTCTACTCTCAACTCACTTCCATTTTTGTTAGATCCATTTTTGTTATTGGTCGAGTTGTGTGCCCACTTTAGTAATGTCGAATTCCTCATGTTGTCGGCCTCGACTTACTACCGACTTCAAAATTTCTGCAACAAAAAAAGAAAGAAATTTTTTTTAAATCGTTCGAAAACTACCTAGAAATACAGAACTAGTTAAGACAATTAAAATGAGCTATTACAAGACATGTTTCCGATTAATTGATTCAGAGATATCGATCTTTTAATTTTGGGAACAGAGCGCTCGGGTTGATTAGATCGGTGATTGGAACTTCACCAAATATTATACTTTTCCGGAAAATAAAGTAGATCGTTGTGTAGGAATTGCCGAGACGAATTCAACGAATGGTCACACGATATAGTTTGGATTCAATCCGACCAATCCGATCAATAGATAGGCTGATTGATGGAGCTGGTCGAATTACTCTGAGCGGATTGGCACGTCAAGAACCGCATGAGTGCTGCGCTCCCTGATTGGCATGTTTGGCCTGGAGCCAGAGTTTAGGAGAGTCGGAGCGGTTGGATTGAATAGGAGCGGTGGATAAAATTCGTGATTAAATAATGGAAAATATATCTTGTGACGGCTCGTTGGATTCGTTTCGACCTTTACTACAATTTCAGATCAATAAAAATATACTTTCTCTCAATTTTCGAAATCATAAAAATAGCTGGGTGGAAACATAGCAGGAAAGTCAAGAAAGTCAGGGAAATTCGAATACCAGTCAGGGAATACAGAAATTAATCTATTATTAATAACAATAAATTATAGATTATTTAACAGCTTTTAGTAGATTTTCAGGGATTTCGAGGGATTATAAAGAATTTCCGGGCATTCTTTGAGATTCTACAGATTTCTATAAAGTTCAAGGAATTTTCAATTCCCGACATTAAAAATTCCTGAAACTTTTGTTTAAAATGTATTTCCAAAACTTTTGTTCACAATTTCCCTTAAAAAATTTTAAGAAAAATTTTGTACAAAAGTTTAGAAAATAAATTTTAAACAAAAATTTCCAGAATTTAATAATTTTGGGAATTTTCAACTTCATGAGTTTTAAATTTCGGTAAATTTACGTGATTCCAAGATTTCAATGATTGCCGTGAAATTTTAAAAAGATTTTGTGGAATTTTATTAAATTTAGAGATTGCTACGACTTTTAAGTGATTTTAAGTGATTTTAAAGTTTGTCGTTGAATTGTAAATGATTTTAAGAGATTTTTATATTTTTCTGTCACAATAATTTTCTGTCTGGGAAATTTGTCTGAGAATTAAAGAAAAGTCAGGGAAATGTCAGTAAAATTGAAAAATTGAATCTTGTGGCCACTCTTAAATGAAATAAATTTCAAAATAAATAAATAACAAAAAAAAAAATTGCACAAAACTATTACCAGAAAACTGTTTCTTTGTATATTATAAAATTATCGCCTAACCCATCAAATAGTTTTCATTTCTATAGTTATTTTGTAATTTATTAAATTATCCTTATCCAATCATAATAAAAAGTGAATGTTCTTGTATTATAAAAAGGCGAGCATTTACATCCCACGGTTTATCTAATCCTGCTAATATGAGCGAGCGATCACGAAGAAACTAAAAGTGAAATCGAAAAGTGCAATACTAGGTCAGTTGCAATAACTACCAGATGCAATTAATTATCCTATTTCTCTAAATTCCCGTTTAAATATTGCCAATCTAAAAATAAATTTTAGAAACTTGCAGTCTTTGTAATTAACTTAAGAAACGAATGAAAAGTGATATTTAAAAAAATTATTGTTCATTGTGAATATTTTAATTACAAAAAAGGCACGTGCTTTCGAGCCTAGTGCGCATGCGCAGAGGCGTGCGACGAACACGTTTCTACGCACTTGAGAAATCAATGTGAGAATGCATGCAATGTGCTTGGATTGCGCGTAAGCGTTACAATTTTTTTGCCCCATGTCGTGCTAGAAGTAGAAGTGATCGGAGACGAAAGATCAAGAGGTATTCGTTACACGACCCACTTCTTTCTTAACTGCATAAATTTCATCCTGAAATACACTATACTATTATTATAAGTACGCATTACACCGTAAATAAGTTGTTCGCATAATCCTGATGACTTCACGACATTTAAAATATGCGAAGACGTACCAAGCGGAGACTTAACTTAATGTAAAACAGGTGATTTAACGTAAGAAATTATGCAGATGTTATTTTCCGGGAAAATAAAATGTATAGTAGTGTAGTGATCGTCAAGACGAGTTAAATGAGTGGTCACATGACATACTTTAGACTTAATCCGATAAGGCCGATCAACGGATTGTTTTGATTGTCGGAGTGGGCCGAATTAGTTTGGAACTTGGATTGGCACGCAAAAATTCGCGGAAGTACTGTGGAGTCCCTAATTGGAACGATTGGCTTGGAGCCAAAGTTTAGAAGAGTCGGAGCGGTTGGATTGGATCGGAGCGGTGGATAAAAAGTCGTGATTAAATAATCGAAAATATATCTTGTGACGGCTCGTGGGATTCGTCTCCATCTCACCTACAATAATATGATATCAAAATTGAAAAATGTATTTCTTTAGAAAAAAATTCTTTGATGTTGACTTCGAAAATCATCGCTTCATGTTTTTAATTACTGAAATAAGTATAGCAGGCTATGGGATCGACAATAAACCCATTTTCGCTTAGATGTTAACTAGACTTTTTGCGAGAAGACTTTTTGCTCGAATACCTAGTTTTTTTTACGACCCTGCGGCTAACGTTTACAGGATCATGTTGCACCTCGCGTAAAAGCAGCTCAATGTGCAAATTGTTAACCGTTGGAGCTGTCAGCCTTGAATACGAAGGCTAAATCCTTTCGCGTTTCATCATTCCATAAGACATTATCCGCGTTTAGGCACCCGCTCGTTTCTTATTTTGTGAAATCCTCGCACAAAAATGGCGCTCTTATAACTATTTAAATTAATAAAAATATGAAGCAAATAATTTTTATATACTGTTTAATTTTTTAACTGTATAATATAAATATTTAAAATAATTTTTTAACTCGCAAAAGAAGCAAACTACTTCTGTATTCTACCGGTGAATTTTTTGCGTAATAAAAAGCGAATCCTTTCGTCGGGTGATCTTCGCCACATCCCCTCGGGGCAAAAAGTTATCCGTTCGGCTTTTTCTAGCAAAGCGACCACAGAACACGAGCGTGCCATTTAAAAAGCGCTTGAACGTTGAAAGGTGGAGGTTTAAGGTTTAATGCCCGACTTCCTATTCCTCCCACGTCGACGCCAAAGAGGTCGCCCATCGTTCTGACTCGATTCACTAGATTGTATTTGTACCGGGTACGCGCCGGTTCCAGTCACGTGTCTGTAAATGACCTCCGAATGGATCTCAAATGGATCTCTGCTTTGTCGCAAATGCTCATGTATATTTATCAATTATATTGTTAAGAATGGACACTTGATCTGATCGCCTGCACAATCACTCGAGACTCAATCATACTTCCAATAACGTGCCAACAGAAAAAACAAATAAAGGCCATAAACTATTGTGAAAAATCAAATTTAATCAAAATCAATTTTTAAGGTTACAGGATTATAGGGCGCGATGAGACGAGTAAAATGAGTAGTTGCACGGTATATTTTGAAATGATAGATTAGGAGATATATTGGTGTTTAGATGGAGAGTGGTTAAAGTCGTCAGGGTGGGGGGAATCACGTGGTAAGAAGTGCGAGAAGGAGGGGAGAGCTCTAGCCAATGGTGAACAGGCTGGAATATCTCTGGGCTCAATTATCAGAAACATAGGTTGTTACGACTCGTTGGATTCGTCTCGAGTTCAGCTATAATTTCGGGTCATCAAAAATAAGAAATGTCGTGATTCAAAAATAATGACTGGTAAATTTATCTCTCAATTTATTTCTAAATTAATTTTGTGATAGTTAGGAGTGACTGGAAGATATTTAAGTTTAGGTAGAGAATAAAACGAGTGTCGGGCGTCAATGATAGGAAGCGCAAAGATGTGGGGAGCGCTTAAGCCAATAGAGAGCGAACTTGTGTATCTCCGGGCTCAATTATCAGAAACACAGATTTTTACGATTCGTTGGATTCGTCTCCAACTCAGCTATAATTTCAAGTCATCAAAAATAGGAAATGCCATCATTTTTTCGAAATTATATTTTTAATGTCTCGTTATGAGAAACTACGTTGTTCTAGATGGCATAATGACTTCAAGGTGTACAGGTGTTAATTTAATAGCTTATATGGACTGACTCAAAGGTTCTAAATGCCTTACGTATTGTTCTGCACAAACGAACTCGAGAGTAAGACTGCCTTTGTAAATTATCCACTATTTCTTTTAAAGTTCGGATTAAGTTTCTTTTTGACGTTGACTCCAATATCAAGTTTCTTTCGAGAAGAGAATAGCGACTGTCAGTTCCTGTGCGTTTAATATGTAATATGCCGTTTGAAGTCCACGGAAAAGTTTCTAATTGCGGGGTCCAAGTCAGGTGGCATAACCGTATACGTGTCTCGAATGCATAATACATTTGACACGCGAAGAAATATAGTCAGAATTTTATCTGCGAAATGAATCGAGGGAAACGCTACGTTACGAGCGGAGTGCACCCGAGTGTAAGAAAAATGGTTTTGAAATAAAATTGTTATTAATTTTCTATTGTCATTCAAATTGCGTTTTCCTATGAAAATATGTTTTATTCAAATGACTTCTGTATAATACAAATTTTTTTATATTTTATAGATTTATGTCTAGACATGAAATAAAAAGAGAAGGAAGGCTTTCTTGGAAGTTAATTGCATAAATCGCAAGTAACGACTGGCATCCGTGACGATATCGATATTACGATGCGCAGATTAAAAATTTCCACGAGAAAACAATAGTTGTAAATATGTAATTATCTACTTATACAAGTTCTACCAAATTGAGAAAATTCCCATTTTAAAGAAAATTAAGTGCATAAAATAATTATTTTTTTTCAAAAAAAAAAAAAAAGAAAAAAAAATGAAACAATTCTTTTTCGAACAATAGGGTAATTAGGTGTAGGAATTTTTTTTACATCATAAAAGTGATTCACGTCATAAATATGAGAAAAAAACTAATAATTAAATGAAAGATAATTTTCTAGCGTAGATTTTTTTCACGCGAGAAGAGAAACGCCGTGAGAAAGAAGATAAACGTCAATCGCAATAAGGCACGATTGTCATATGTCTCGAGTGTATGCGAATATCATATGCCAAGCTCGAGCGCATGCGAATATCATACGTACAAGGCAAAGCTGTTTTTCTGCATTCCGGGCGCAGCACAAGTTCCTCGACTATTTGGAGAGCAAGGAGAAGTTATACAGATGCGCACTGCAATTACGATTGCTTACATTATCCTATTGAGAAAAGACTACTAAAACGTTCCAGAATACAAATAAATAAAAAATTGTTTTTAAAGTTTCAGTAGTATTTCATTATATAGCTAGCCAAGGCAATTCAAACGAGTCGTCACACGATACAGTTTGGAGTGATATATTTTGAGATATTTTGGAATTTTAATAATTAATAATTATTCATTTTAATTTTATTATTTTTTTATGATATAGCTAGTTGAGGCAATTCAAACGAGCCGTCACACGATATAGTTTGCAGTGATAGACTTTGAGATATTGTATTTTGGTCACATGAAGTACGAACGCAGAGCGGATGGATTGGAGTGGAGTGGAGTGGACGGATGGGAGTGGAGCGGACGGATAGAAGTAGGATGGATATTTATAATAAAGAAATATTTCAGGACTAAATTTTTGAGATTTTAAATTTCCTATATTTTAAAATAAAATAAAATTCTAAATTTCCGGTTACAGATCTCATTCCCAGAAGGATTACCACTTGATCAAAACTTACGACGCAATTATTATAAATCAAAGAAGTATTTTAAAAATGTTGTAAATGAACCAGGAAATATTTTAAAATTATTCTTACATTTAAATTATGAATCTGATTCATTACAATGTCGTATGATTAAGACTAGCCATGATTAGCTTTAGTCATTTTGAAAAATACAACAAAATGATCAATCATTCAGCTATATTTAATTTTTAATGAGCATACAATATACATTATATAAGCGATACAAGTAAAACTAATTGAACGCCAGCGATAAGCCGTTAATACTGCAATAAGTGTCAGCGCAATTCAGATACGCCTAATTAACGCCAGAGAGGATAAAGTACAATAATAAATAACCACCATCATAAGCAAAGGAAGCCCAGAATTATAGAATTATGTCGAAATTTTACTGAAAAGTAAACAATGGTGGTTACTCACTCGACATGAAATTATCCCCAGATAATTCCTTTTTAGAGACAACTTGTTTGCGACAAAAATAAATGCCTTGAACGATTTCAGAATTCCGTGAAATGATTCGACAGTCTTTCGTGGAAAATGCAGTGGGCCGTGCTTTGGAATTTTTCTTGGAACTACCAACGGGTTTTTAAGTATCGTGGAATTTGTGAACCATCTCTTACTTTCAAAAATAAATAACGTATTCGGTATTTTTAAGGGGATAGAAGTAAACCTGAGATCGAGACGAATCCAATGAGTCGTAACACGATATAATTTCGTTGATTTGTTCCGGAGATATTGTGAATTGAAATTTTAAGACGGACCGCTCCACTCCAATCTGAGTGCCCGGCCGCTCCGCTCAAATCAACCGCTTCGTCATGTCAAATTTTATAAATGGAATATTGATCAAACTATTGGTAATAAGTATACTTTGTAACGGCTCGTTGGAATCGTCTCTGCAAGATCTGTAAATTTACAGTTATAATAAACCATTTTAGCCGAATAAAAAAATATCGAATAAAATTACAAGTTCCTAATAAAATAAAGTTCAATGTACAGCTGTTATTAAACTCTTCGCGTCCTTTAAAAGTTTATGACTCCGTTCTTCTTTTCTATTCAGGACACGCGATTGTTGAAAGTATCGTCTTGTTTTTCGGTATGTTTCCCGTTACCTGGGTTCACATACGCATGAGAATACTCTTTCTTATCGCTTGATTATTTTCTCACGGACCATGCTCAGAGCGCCTTCTATTTTCAAGCAGAAGCTGTATACGAGCATTGCGTGTAGGAATGCGCCCTGAGAACAATAAAAAGACTTCAGGTGGAATAAAATTTTTATAAAAATTATCTTTCAAATCGGGCCATAACTTTCCTACAATTTAAAATACGCGAATTTTCAAAGTCCTGAAAATTCAAATTACCGAAAATTTCTAATTCCCGAAAAGTCAAATTTCGGAAAATACAAATTTTCAAAAATTTTAATTCTGGGAAATTCAAATTACCGAAAATTAAAAGAAATATGTATATTACTTGTTTAAAATTTGTCTCCACAATTTTTAGTTTACAATTTTTTGTCAAAATTTTTACTTTTAAAATTATTCGTCAACATTTTTAGTTTAAAATGTTTCTTCATTTCATAAAAAGAGCTTTGAACAAAAATTTTAAACAAATTTTGAACCACATCATTTTCCCAAAAACCTAATATCCCGAAATTGGAAAAATACCGAAAAAATAATGACCGCAGAAGCGAATGTTTCACAAAGAAAAAAAGATTTTTGATATCAATACATTTTCGATAAATTGCTTTCGATAACAGCTTCCGAGTGATTAAGATTACGAACACCTCTGCTCGAAAAAATTTCTGAAAAGAAAAATGATTTTTATGCATGACTGACAATCGTTCACAGAAACGCTTCCGGCAATTTTACGCGGTTAAGTACGTGTTGCATGCTACATGCAACTGCCGTTTCCAACTTTTATAAACGGAAATCAAAATTTTTTAAAATTCGTTATAAAACAAAAATCTTGAAAAAAATTTTCAAACACTCTACCAATGCTTTGTTCTCAGATTTCTTTCCAAATTTTACTAGCAAATGATGATGTTTAATACCAAAAAATATTTAATCCCTATATCTGCCACGGAACATTGCTTAATTTCACTCCTAAACTCATTATAAGATAAAAACGTCAATAAAAGAATTTTAAACTACCCTCTAAATGTTCTGTTCTCATATTCCTTTTCAAATATTACTAAAAAATGATAAATTGAGATAACCAAAAAACTTCCACGTATCTTTTATATGCTATGTTCTCAGATTTATTTCCAAATATTACTATAGCAAATGATAATGTGTGATACTAAAAAAAGTTTCATCCCAATATCTGTCCCGGAACATTGCTTAATTTCATCTCCAAACTCGTTATAAGACAAAAATCTCGATAAAAAATTTTCAGACACCCTACCAATGCCTTGTTTTCAGGTTTCTGTCCAAATATTACTAGCAAATGATGATGTTTAATACCAAAAAATTTGTAAACCCTATATCTGCGACGGAACATTGCTTAACTTCATCCCCAAATTCGTTATAAGACAAAAATCTCAAAAAAAAATTCTTAAAACCCTCTCAATATACTGTTCTCAGATTTTCTTTCAAGTATTAACACAAAATGATGATTTGTGATAATAAAAAAAGTTTCATTCCCATATCTATCTTGGAAAACTGACTAATTTCACCTCTAAACTTATTATGAGAAAAAATCTCAACAAAAAAACCTCCAACTACCCACTATTCTTAGATTTATTTTTAAATATTACTAAAAAATGAGGAATTGAGATAACCAAAATGTTTAAACTGCATATCTATTCCAGAGGACTACTTAACTTCACCCCTAAACTCGTTATAAGAAAAAAAATCTCAAAAAAAATTTCTAAATACTCTCTCAATGCACTGTACACAGATTTCTTTCAAAATATTACTACAAAATGATAATGTACGTTGCCAAAAAAAGTTTCATTTCTATATCTGTCACGGAACAATGCTTAATTTCACCCCCGAATTAGTTATAACACAAAATCGCGAAAAAAAATTTCCAACTATCCTTTCAATTCAGTGTTCTCAGGTTTCTTTCCATATATTAATAGTAAATCTGATGAATAATATTTATAGATGATGTATGTTACAAAAAGAATGTTTCATTCCGATATCTGCATTGAGAAGGTACTTGAAAATTTTTTTTTTCGAGATTTCTGTCTTGTAAGGATTTTGGAGGTGAAATTAAGCAATCTTCCGGGACAGATGTGGAGATGAAACTTTTTTGGTAACAAGCAATATCATTTGCAAGTAATATTTAAAAAAAACATTTGAGAACAGAACATTTGGAGGGTATTTGTAAATTTGGTTTTTGTGATTTATGTCTTACAACGAATTTGGGGATGAAATTAAGCAATGTTCCCTGGTACATATAGGGATGAAATCCGTTTTGGTATTAAGAATCATTATTTACTAGTAATATTTAGAAAGATATCCGAGAACAAGGCATTGAGAGGGTAGCTGGAAAGTTTTATGCAAGATTTTCATCTTATAAGAAGTTTGGGGATGAAATTAAGCAGTGTTCCCAGACAAAAATATAGGGATGAAACTTTCTTTATTAACACACATTATTATTTGCTAGTAATATTTTGAAAGAAATCTGAGAACGAGCATTCGGAGGATATTTGGAAATTTTGTTGAAATTTTTTTGTCTTATAATGAGTTTAAGGATGAAATTGCAAAGTTCCGGTGCAGTTATAGGGATGAAACTTTTTTTGGTATTAAAAATTATCATTTGGTAGTAATATTTGGAAAAAAATCTGAGAAAAAGGCATTGAGAGAGTATTCAGAATTTTTTTTTGAGATTGTTTTCGTATAACGAGTTTATGGGTGAAATTAAGTGTCCTCTGGAATAGATGTGCAGTTTAAACATTTTGGTTACCTCAATTCCTCATTTTTTAGTAACATTTAAAAATAAATCT
>CAJFCO010000391.1:40104-70163 GCA_904066015.1 Synergus gifuensis
TTTATTTATTTATTTTTTCCTATCAAATTTAATTAGTATTTTATTTAAAATTTTCAGTTTTATCAGAATAACAGTTACATGATATGAATTTTAAAAACATACGCCCTTATTTACCCTCATGTTACATACGCCCTTTTTATCCAATTTGACATACACCCTTATTCAATTCATGCGGCATATGCCCTTCTTGACCCCACATGACATACACCCTTCTTCACGCCCTTGTTAGATACGTTCTTCTTAACCCCTACGTGATATGCACCCTTCTTGACTTCCACGTGAGATACGCCTTTCTTTCCCCCCCCACCTAGCATACACATTTCTTTAACTCCGACATAACATACGCCCTTCTTGAACCCATTGTGATTCACGCTCCATGTGATGTACGCCTTTCTTGACTCCACGTGACGTACACCCTTCTTGACGCTCATGTGAGATATAACCTTCTTGACTCCATGTGAGATACACCCTTCTTGACTCCCTCGTTCACGCGACATATGACCTTCACTCCCCATCGATCATATGATGGCATAATTATGATCTTTCTCATTAAAATTGCTCTTCAAACATGTAACATACGCCCTTCTTGACTCCTACTTGAGATACACCCTTATTTACTCCGACATAAAATACGCCCTTCTTGAACCCCTCAATAATATTTCCCCATGGCCATGCGTCCCTCTTAAGCCCCCGTGAATAAGCCCTTCTTAAACCCCACATGAGTTGAACCCCACGTGAAATACCTCCTTATTAACCCCCACATACGATTCACCCTTATTGACCCCACTTGAGATACGCCCTTATTGATCATCATGTGATATATGCCCTTCTTGAACCCCAAAATCATTTGACACTTCTTGAACTCCACGTAAAATACCTCCTTATTAACCCCCACATTCGGTACGCTCTTCTTGACCGTCAATAAGGTGACCCCATGACGATACGCCCTTTTGACCATCCGTTAAATACTCCTTTATTGACCCATATGTGAGATACTCCCTTCTTGACCCCCTCAATAATGTGACCCTATGACGATACGCCCTTCTTGAACCCCACGTAAAATACCTCATCATTAACCCCCATGCGGTAAGCCCTTATTGATCCTCAATAATGTGACCCCATGACAATACGCCCTTTTTGACCTTCCGTTAAATACTCCCTTATTGACCCATATGTGAGATACGACTTTCTTCACCCTCTCAATCATATGACCCTATGACGATACGCCTTTCTTGAACCCCACGTAAAATACCTCATTATTAACCCCCACATACGGTACGCCCTTATTGACCCTCAATAATGTGACCCCACGACGATACGCCCTTTTTGACCTTCCGTTAAATAATCCCTTATTGATCTCTATGTGAGATACGCCTTTCTTGACCCCCTCAATCATGTGACCCTATGACGATACGCCTTTCTTAAACCCCACGTAAAATACTTCCTTATTTACCCCCACATACGGTACGCCCTTATTGACCCTCAATAATGTGACCCCATGACGATACGCTCTTTTTGACCATCCGTTAAATACTCCCTTATGTCAATAAGGGTGATACTCCCATATGTGAGATACTCCCTTCTTGACCCCCTCAATCATTTGTCCTATGACCTTACGCTCTTATTGAACCCCACGTAAAATACCCACATGCGGGGTATTAAGGGCGTACCCCTATTGACCTTCAATAATGTGACCCCATGACTATATGCCCTTTTTGACCTTCCGTTAAATAATAGAAGGACATAAGTCCTTCTTTACCCCGTCGTGACACACATCCTTGTAGACCCTATGTGACATACGCCCTTCTTGAACCCCATGTAATCATACTATTATTGACCTCCTCACATACACCCTTATTGATTCCTTCGTGTCTCCTTTTTGAACACGTGATATACGCCCTTATTTACCCTCCCTCGAACACGTAATATATTCTCTTATTTTAACCCCCTTCGATCATGTGACATACGTCCTTATAGACCCGTCCATTAATTATGTGAATGTTTTTTAACTAATTAGAAAATAGAAAAATAGAAAATAATATTATAGGGAGAGGGCAATAATTAATATTTAATTATAATTAAATTAATCAAGTAATTAATAATAATATCAATATTAGAAACCATAGAATTCATTAGAATATAATTATAAATATATATTATATTATATACATTTATAGAAAACTTTTCTATAAATGTAATAAAAATCGCTATTGTATCTGTTTTAAAACCAAAATGAAAAGCCAATCAGGAATCAGGAAAAGACGTTACGACTTTTGATATATTTCGAGTTTCAATTCGTTCATCATTTTATAATAGGATATAGACATAGAATATAGATTCGTTCACGGTTCACGTGCGGCGAGAGGATATTAATTTTCCAGAAAAAAACACCTTTCGCGGGAAAGGAGTCTCACTTTCCAGTTTTCACGTTCACTATTGCTTGCTATTGCCTGAATCAATGTATCAAGGCGTTCTAATGAGATTTGTATACGTCTTTTTGGTACATCGATCTATCGGTAATATGTACAGGGTGTCCATAAATATCCCTAGCGAAAGCTTCGGATTGAAATTCATTCCGAATCAATCCGAAATTTTCCGAATCATGCCGGAATTTGTATCCGAACCAAACAGTTTCATTCCGATCCAATCCGAAGTAAGTTTTCAATCCGCATTAATCCGAAGCCCATTCAAAATCAATCTGAATCCTTAATCCGAATTAATCCGAACTTTCAATCGAAATAAATCCGGTCAATTCGAATGAATCCGAATTTTTAGAATCATCAGGTTTAGGACACTCGTGTTATTGAGCAATCCTGGCGAAAGTCTCGGATTGAGAATTCATTCCGAACTAATCCAAATCATTCCGGAATTTGTATCCGAACCAAACAGTTGCAGTCCGATTTAATCCAAACGAAGTTTTCAATTCGGATCAATCCGCGGCCCATTCAAAACCAACCAGAATCTAAATGAATCGAAATAAGTCCGGCCAATCAGAATAAATCCGAATTAATCCGGTCAATCCGAATAAATCAGAATTTATCCGAATTTTTTGGGATTATTCGGATTGATTTGGATTGTAAATTCAAAATGATTCAGATTGACCGGAATTATTCAGATTGAAAGTTCGGAGTAAATCGGATTGGCAAGATTCATGCGGATTCATTCGGCTTACTTGTTTAGTTTTAAAATACCAAATGATTAATATTGGAAATATATTTATTGACACTCTATCGAACATTATGGATATTTATTTGGGATGCTTTTGCAGTTGATATCAAAATTGATAGATTTATCAATTTTAAACAATTTTAAGAGTTTTTTAAGTTCCTCATGAAAATTTTAATTTATTTTAAGAGGTTTCTAGAAACTTTAAAAGATTTTTTCGAATTTTAAGAGAGTTTTAAAGTTCCTCGTGGAATTTAAAAATATTTCAAGATATTTTTAAAAAATGTTAACAGATTTTGTAATATTTTAAAATTACTTTACTTTATGGAACTTTAAGGGATTAAAATATTTTCTGGGAATTATAAGATTTTAGCAAATTTTAAGGGATTTCAATAGGTTCCTATAGAAATTTTAAAAGTTTTTTAAGTACCTCTTAGAATAATTTATTTTAAGAGGTTTCTAGAAACTATAAAAGATTTTTACGAATTTTAAGGGAGTTTTAAAGTTCTTAGTGAAATTTAAAAATATTTCAAGAGATTTTTTAAAATTTTTAACAGATTTTGTAAAATCTGAAATTTACTTTACTTAAAATATTTTCAAGGAACTAGAATATTTTAGCGAATTTTAAGGGATTTCAAGAGGTTTCTAGAAATTTTAAGAGATTTCAGGTGATTTTTATACCTTCTAAAAGATTTTGTGGAATCCTGAAGGATTTCATGAAATTTGAAGAGATTTTTAAGAAAGATCAGGGAATTTTAAGAATTATAAGGTATTTTAAAGTTCCTTGTGAAATTGTAATGTATTTTAAGAAGCTTGTAAGTATTTAAAGCAATTTTTACTTTTTTAAGAGATTTTAAGATTTTGTGAAATTTTTAAGGATTTCGTGGAATTTTAAGAGATTTTAAGGGATTTAAAGTATTCCCGTGGAATTTACAAAAATCTCAGCTTATTTTAAAGACTTACAATATTATTATTATTATTATCAAAATTATTCTTTAAAATTTCTCAAAAATTTGTTTCAAAATTTTGGAGAAATTTTGAATACAAATTTTGTACAAAAATTTTTAACATTTTTTGAGAAAAAATTCAAACTCGAAAATTCAATTCCCCGATAAAAAAAATTTTTTTTCTTTTAAAAACATATAATATTTTTGTTCAAAACATGAGGTAAAATTTTTTTCAAAACTTTTGTTTAAAATTTCTCCCAAATTTTTGTTTAAAAATTCTTTTCAAAATTTTAATTTAAAAAATTACTTTAATTAATAAATTAAATATTATTTATTAAAAAAAAATAAATTTCATACAAATTTTTGTTCGTCTTTTCTTCAAAATTAGTGTGTAAAATTTTGAAGACATTTTAAGGGTGTTGGAGCCAAGTTCTAATCTAAACATTCGATTTCTTCATTTTACTCAATAAATATTAAATTTCGAACTTTTTCCCTCTGTAGAATTCATAAATTTTTAACTAGAATTAAGCGTACAGAACGAAAAAATATCAAATTCAAATAGTTTTTAATTAAAATGAAAATATTCAATTTTGAAGTTAGATTTTGAATTCTTCGTTTTATGCAAAAAGAATCAAAACAAAATATTTTTTCGCTCTGCATGCAGTCTTATATTTGAAAAAAAAATTAGCGCTACAAAGCGAAAAAATATTTATCTATAATTTTCGTTGAGTAAAATGGAGAATAGAATTTTGAGCTTAACACTTGGGTTCAACGCCCTTAAGTCCAAGTTTAGCACAATAAACACAGATAAATTTTTTTACAATATTTGAATTTTTATGAGTTTGGATTTTCGAAATTTTGAAAATTCGGGTATTTGACATTTTCGGGAAATTGAAATTTCGATCATTTTCTCCTTTCGTTATTATAAACATTCCGAGTATATTTAAATTTTATCAATTTGAATTTCTTTTTCTTAAATTTGCGTTTCTTTAAAACGCTTGAAACTGGACAATTTGAAAAAAAGATTCCAAATGAAAAACTTAACTCCGAGAGAAAAGTAAGAAAATGATAAAAACTAAAAACAAGAAGAATTGGACGTGACCACCATTTAGGTCAAAATCCTTAACCCAGGTAACTTCCTTTCGGATTTATTGTGAGATAACGTCAACAGAACTTTCACTTGTTATCATCCGCTCAGTCACGAATAAGTGTGGAAAACGTGCTTGAAGCGAAAACTCACCAAGAGATTTCTGTATTTCGAAAATTTGTCAAGAAAAAAAATCCACTAGTTTTTCTGAGCTACACAATATGCATTCCTGTGTGGTGCACCACTGAAATTCGAATTTGTACGTCACTGCACAGAAAATGATTGAAACGGATGTATGGAAGCCTGGACTTGTAGAAACGACTCGAAACAACTTAAAAAACCCGATACGAGCCGTGCGGCGGCTCTCGACGTACTGAAAACCTTCGTGAAATTTGTGATTTTGTGCCGGTGCCGCTACCACTGCAGCACTGCTACGTTCACCGAAACCACTTTGAGTTTGTTGTGGGGGTATTATATAGAAGTGAGAAGTGAGGATAGGATCAGTCGAGCTGACTTTAGTTTTAGTTGCGCTAAGAGAATAAAAATGTAAATATCAACTATTTGTCACGATAGAAGAGATGTGCAATCAACGAAATACGTCCTTGAAATATTGGTGTGAAATTTGTAGAAAATTAAATATATAAGGAAACTTGCGAAATCGCCATTGAGAGGAAGGAAAATATTACGAGACTCATGAATATTACCCAAATTTCAATTTTGACGTAAATTTTATTTCACCGAAGATGAAGTTACCTAAAAGCCATTGAATATAATTTTTGTTATGCTAATATTTAAGCTAATATTTATGTAGTCTAATTTCTACTTACCCGAATAAGTGTATTATACATATAAAGGCACAAATTATTTATTTACATAAATTCTATATACCCGACCGAATTGTTATTGTATATAATTTTCGTTTGTTAAAATTTTTATTTACGATAATTTTTAAATACCCTAATTTACACTTAAACTATATTTTATTTATACGAAATTCAGTTTGACCTTTACAAATTCTCTTTAACATTTAGATTTACCATATCCCTTTAAGATTTCCTTTTACCATTTAAATTTACCATAATTTCTGTTTATCATTTCCTTTTACCATTTCCATTTACCATGATTTCCCTTAATCATTTGCTTTTACCATTTCCATTTACTATTTCCCTTCACCATTTCCACTTATCACTTCCCTTCAGCATTTTCTTTTACCATTTAAATTTACCGTGATTTTCATTTATTTTATTTCCCTTTACCGTTTCCATTTACCATTTCGCTTAACAATGATTTACTTTTACCATTTCCCTTTACCATTCAAAATTTACCATGATTACTTTTTACTATTTCCACTTACTATTTCCTTTCACCATGTAGATATACCATTTCCTTTTACTACTTCCTTTTACCATTTCCATTTACCGTGATTTCCGTTTAACAATATTTTTTTACCACTTCCCCTTACCACTGCCATTTATCTTTTCCATGATTTCCATTTACTGCGATTTCCGTTTAATTTTTCCCTTTACCATTTCCCTTTATCATGATTTCCGTTTACCGTTTCCATTTACCATTTCCCTTTGCTATGATTTCCCTTTACCATTTCCCTTTTCCATTTTCCGTTACCATTTACTTTTTCCATTTCCATTTACCATGATTTCCTTTTACCATTTCCCTTTACTATTTCCTTTAACCATTTCCCATTTACCATTTTCCTTCAATATTTCCTTGAACTATTTCCCTTTACCATTTCCCTTTGCCATGATTTACCTTTTCAATGCCCCTTTACCATTTACATTTGCCGTGATTTCCGCTTACCATGATTTCCGTTTCTCATGATTTCCCTTTACCATTTTCATTTACCATATCCTTTTAAAATTTCCCTTGGCCATGATTTCCATTTACTATTTCCATTTACCGTGATTTTCCTTTACCATTTCCCTTTGCCATGATTTACCTGTACAATTTCCCTTTACCATTTAAATTTACCGTGGTTTCCTTTTACTATTTTCCTTTACCATTTCTCTTTACCATGATTTCCCTTAACTATTTGTCTTTACCATTTCCTTTTACAATTTCCTTTTACCACTTCCCTTCACCACGATTGTCCTTTACCATTTCCTTTTACTATTTCCTTTTACCACTTTCCTTCACCACGATTGCCCTTTACCATTTCCATTTACCATGATTTTCTTTTACACTGATTTCCCTTTACAATGTGAAGAGCCGTGCCTAGAAGGCACGTTTGATATCTTTACGACATCGTAGACATCCTATGTTCATGTCGATAAGATGTATACGATGTCAAAGACATTGTCAAATTCTACGATGTCTTTTATGACTCTTTTTCAAAATTTGAGGAAATAATTTCTTAAAAATAAGCATTTTTCACTGTTACTAAATTTTTCATATACGTTTGCAGATTCGATCAAATCAAGTAAAAGTTTCTTTGCCAGAAAAGCCTCCCATATGAGAACCTCTTTACAAAATCAGCTGTTCGTTCAAGTTCAAGGTCGCGGTTTGGAGCGTTTCGTAAATGTATTCCTCGACTTTACTGCATTCGATATATTTACCTCGAAGATTCTCAGGCGAAATTTTAATGCACTGTATTTAAAAAAAAATAAAACCTAATAAATCATTAACTAAACAAAAATATAAAATAAAATTTACAAATATAAATAACAGAAATTATTTCAGATGAAAGACAATCTAACTAAAACGTAGAAAACAATTTCTTCCAGCTCCGGTTGCCTTTCAATTGCAAATTAAAATAAAAATAGAAAACACTTGAAACCTGTTTTAGTTTGATTTTAAACTTTGGACGATTTCTGAGAAAAACATTAGGATTGAGATATTCTCTGAAATGAAAAACGGTCAATATTTGAGACCGATGAAAACATTTGTCTTTTTAGAAGTGAAAATAGAAACAAATTAATAAAACGTAACCAGTAGAGGTAAAAATAATGTAAACGTGGGAGCTAAGAGTCAGGATGGCTAAGGTGATTCGGGGGAATTCTGATGAGGGGAATACAGGGGAATAAATGGGAGAGGAGGAACGGGAGAATGGTAGTACCAGCCACGGCCGAGGACTGAGCGTTTTCTGTCCTTCTCAGTCGGTCCTTCTCCTCCTCCTCCTCCTCCCACCCCCCCTCCTCATCCCGCGACGGGAGCACGGAACTTTACAGATTGGATACAGGCTTTATATTACAGAAAGAATCAAAGAGAATCGTACGCAGCTTCAGCTTCATATCAGCCTCCATGTGGCTGCGGCGATGCCATCTGTAGATATTTATCTATGAGATATATTTTTTTTCTGTATTGTCACCTCCAATAAGAAGAAATTGTTTTTTATGCTTTTATTAATTAAAAATATAAAAGGATATGTGGCGTAGAACCACAGACCCAGGCGATATGCAAAATTTTAAAAAAGATTTCAAACAAAAGTTGTAGATCCTACTGACGTACACGTTTTTTATTTCAAGCATTTTTCTCTACGAGTGATAGTTTGTGAGAAAATCAGTGATACATTGATTTTTATAAATTTCCATTTACCATGATTTCTATTTACCATTTCCCTTTTCCATTTCCCTTTACCATTTCTCTTTACCATGATTTCCGTTTACCATTTTCCTTAACCATTTCCTTTTATCATTTCCCTTCACGATTTTCCTTTACCATTTCCCTTTATTGTGATTTTCCTTTAACATGATTTCCGTTTACCATTTCTCTTTATCATTTCCCTTTACCATTTCCGTTTACCATTTTCCTTTACCATTTCCCTTTTCCATTTATCTTCACCATTTTCATTTACCATGATTTCCCTTTATCATTTCCCTTTACCATTTCCTTTTATCATTTCCCTTTTCCATTTCCCTTTACTATTTCCCTTCACTATTTCTCTTTACCATGATTTCCATTTACCATTTCCCTTTAGCATTTCCCATGATCATTTTCTTTTACCATTTTCCTTTACCACTTACCTTTATCATTTCCCTTTATTGTGATTTTCCTTTAACATGATTTCCGTTTACCATTTCTCTTTATCATTTCCATTTACCATTTCCCTTTACCATTTCCCTTTTCCATTTCTCTTCACCATTTTCCTTTACCATGATTCCCCTTTATCATTTCCCTTTTCCATTTCTCTTTACTATTTCTCTTTACCATGATTTCCGTTTGCCACTTCCCTTTACCATGATTTCCGTTTACCATTTCCCTTTGGCATTTTCCTTGACTATTTCCTTTTACCATTTCCCTTTATCATTTTCCTTTACCATTTCCCTTTATTGTGATTTACTTTTACCATGATTTCCGTTTACCATTTTCCTTTACCATTTCCCTTTTCCATTTCCCTTTACAATGATTTTCTTTTAGAATGATTTTTCTTTATAATGTTAAGTCATGGTTAATAGATTTATTTTAATGAAAATCGATATATCTCTAATTTTTTCGGAACCTATTACTTGTAGAAAAAAATTCCTCCAACAAGAAATGTGTATTTCAGTAAGCTCTACAACTTTTGTTTGAAGCTTTTTTTTAATTTTACATATTATTTGAGATAATCGTAAAAAAACGTGATTTTTATGGTTTTTTCATAGTTTCATCATGCAAATAAAATTTGCGCCAATGTTCACTATCATATTCGGATTAAACGCATCAAAGTACACATGTAGACAGAGTTTTAAGGAAATCGGAGAATTTACCTTTTTGGAAGTTTATCCCGAATAGAAATCCTGTCTGAATGAATCCGAGCTATTCCTCTGTACTTACCCGAACGATTCCGAGTGAATCCGAAGTAATCCGAATCAATTCGAACTAATTTGAGGCTAATCCGAGTTAATCGAAATGAATTCGAAGCTTGTCTGAACAAAATTTTCAATCCGAATCTATCCGAATGAATCTGTGACTAATCCAAATGAATCCGACAATTTTTTTAATGCATATATATCCGGATGAATCCGAGGCTAATCCAAATCAATTTTTTAATACAAATCACTCCGAACATTTGATCCTAATGAATCCAAACTGATCTGAATTAATCTGACCTTTCAGTCCGAAAGAATTCCAAGGTAACACGAATCAATCCGTTTTTTAAATCCGTTCAATCAGAATGAATCTGCGACTAATCCTAATAAAGTTTTTAATCCCAATCACTCTGAACTTTCAATCCGAATGAATCCAAAGGAATCCGAGAAAACTTTTCAATCCAAACCGATCCGAACATTCAATTCGAATCTTTCCGTACTTTCAATCAAAATAAATGAAAATTAATTCCAATCGATAAGAACTTTCAATCCAAATCAATCCAAACTTTCATCTAAACAAAATTTTTAATTCGAATCTATCCTTGGCTAAGGCGATCTAACTTTTCAATCTGAATGAACCCGAAGGATCCGAAATTTTTTTAAATCCGTATCAATTCGAATGAATCCGAGGATAATCCGAAATAACTTTTTAACCAAAACTTTGAATCTAAATTAATTTGAAGCTCATCTAAACCAGCTTTTTGATCTAAATCAATCCGAACTTTCATCCAAACAAACTTTTCAATCCGAATGAATCCAAATTATCCAAATTTTTCTTTAATCTGTATTGATCTGTTTCAATCTGAAGGATCTGAAAATTTTATTAATCCGTATCAATTCAAATCAATCCAGTAAACTTCTCAATCCGAATCAATCCGAACTTTCATCCAAACAAACTTTTCAATCTGAATGAATCCAAATGATCCAAATTTTTCTTTAATCTGTATTGATCTGTTTCAATCTGAAGGATCTGAAAATTTTATTAATCCGTATCAATTCAAATCAATCCAGTAAACTTCTCAATCCGAATCAATCCGAGCTTTTAATATAAATGATTCCGAAGCTCATTCAAAAAAAAATAACATCGAATCAATCTCCGGGTGAGTACGATGTTCACTGTAATAAATTTTTAATCCATATCAATCCTAATTTTCAATTCAAATGAATCCGAAGACCGAAAATTTTTGGATTCGTTTGATTCGCAAAGGATGTTTTGTTTTAACTTCAGATTAGGTCGAATTGATTTGGATAAGAATTTTAGTTTTAATTTTAGATTAAATCGGATTAACTCGTATTGTATTTTTTATTGTATTTGGCATTTAATTGGACTGAATTAGTATTATATTTTATTTTGTATTGTTTTTTATTTATTGTACGGTATTTCGTATAGAATCGTATTGTATTGTATTGTATCATATCGTATCGTATCGTATTGTATTGTATTGTATTGTATTGTATTGTATTGTATTGTCTTGTATTGTATTGTATTGTATTGTATTGTATTGTACGGTATTTGATATTGTATTGTGTTTGTATATTATATTATATTTAACTATAAATATGTGTCAATATCTGAAATAGTTAGTGTCTTTTTAGTTAATTCATTTTCGTCCTTCAAGCATGCAGATTGCAGATTAAATTTAAATTATCCAAACGTTTTGTCAAACAGAATAAAAATGATTTATCAACCTCGGTATTTCAGAGACAATCTCGAATTCAGTCTACTCAATATACTTGACCTTTACACGAGCAAAAACGAATTCGATTAGCGAAATTTAAATTGTATCAGTAAGGGGTCTGCAAACTGTAATTGTAAATATTATCGTGGAGAAATATCAGTCATAATATAAACACGATGACGAACGTGGGGACGTCGCAGAATATCTGCATGTTGTTATTTAAATTTTTTCGGGAAAGATTGTCGAGAAAAATACATATTGAAAAACCCAAGATATTTGTACCCGGAAATCTCAGAGATTAAAGTTGTTAAAGTTTTGTTTCATTCCATAACTAGCGTCTCTTTTCAAATAGTTTCACAGTCGGTTAAGCTTTTTTTTATCTTACATAGTGAGTGTTTTCTATTCTAGAAATTACGAAAACAAGAGTTGAATTTTGATACTGTTAAAAGACTTCTAGAGATTCCAGTGATTTTTAGTGGAATTCGGAGGCTTCCAGGGACTCCTAGTCACTTCTAGGGAATTTCTAAAAGTATAGTAACTTCTAGAAACATCTAGAGACTTCTAGGTACTTTAGTTACTTATAGAAACTTCTAGAGCACTCCGCAGATCTCAGTAACTTTTAGAAATCTCTTTGACTTCTAGGGGCTAGAGAGATTTCTATAAGCTTTAGTGACTTATAGGGACTTCTAGAAATTTATAGGGAATTCAGTTACTTGCACATACTTTTAGAGACCTAACCTTTAAAAAATTTAGTAACTAGTAAAAACACCAGTTACTTTTAGAGAATTCTAGAAAGTCTAGTGATTTTCAGCGAATTCGAGAGATTAATAGGAAATCTAATGTCTTCTCGAGATTTTGTGTTAATTTAGTTAGTTTTATAGGCGTCTAGATATTTCCAGGGACTTCTGTGATTTTTAGAGATATCTAGAGACTTCGTGACTTCTAGGGATTCTGCAAGATTTATAACGACGTCAGTACCTTCTAAAAAATTCAGGGAATACAGTAAGCTTTATGGACTTCAAGAGATTTCTCTAGTTTCCCATGAATTCAAAGATTTTCGGCACTCTAGTAACTTCTAGGTACTTAAAGAAATGTAGTAAATTATTAATTAAAATTTCTTTAATATATTTAATTTATTGGGGCTTTAATGTCATCTAGGAACTTCTAGGGAATTTAGATATTTTAGAGACTTCTTGAGACTTCTAAAAACTTCTAGAGGTTTATTAGGACTGAATTTCCTAAAAATTTCTAGAGATTCTTAATCACTAAAAGATCGCAAAAGTGACTGAACTCTCTAGAGGATTTTATAGGAGTCACACTGTAACTAGAATTTTTCAAGTTACTGAATTCTCTAGAATTACGTAAATTCCCTGGGGGTATGGGGAGTCTCTAAAGTCCCTAGAAGTCTATAGAAATCGCTTGCAGTTCTTTGAAATGATAAAATTTCACAGAAATATCTAGATATCTTTGAAGTCCCTGGAAGTTTCTAGATGTCTTTAGAAGTTACTGAAATCTTCGGTATTCTTTAGAAGTTTCTAGAAGACACTAGAATGTACTAAAATCCCTAGTAACTAAATTTAATTTATCTAGTAATTTTTTTATTTGTAATTTAATTTATCTAGTAATTTTTTTCCTTGTAATTTAATTTAACCAATAATTTAGTTAAATTTTCCTTATGGAAACTAAAAAACTTCCTCAGAGGTTTATAAGTTATTGAAGTATTGAATTCCTTAAAAGTAAATCTGTTAAAATTCCTAGAAGTCACAGATGTTTATAAAAGTTTATAGGGATCTCTAAGACTGATCAAATTTTTTGGAGGACCCTAAAAGTCACTAAATTCCCTATAATTCTCCAGAAATAACTATAATTTACTAGAAGGTTCCATATATTTCCGCTCTTAGAAGTTTCTGGAAGACACTAGAAATTACTGAAGTTACTACAGATTTCTGAAAGTCCCTAGAAGTAATTAAAGACCTTACGTTAGAAGTCACTGAATAAAGTAAAGGTCACTAGAAATATATAAAAAATCCCTAGAAGTCACTAAAATCTCTATAATTCACTAGAAATAACTATACAAAATTCTGAGATCTTATATTATGACTCAAAAAGTACATTCAAGAAACATAAGGCCCAAATATAAATTTATAAAATATATAAATATCAAGTCAACATAAAAAAATGATTTTTTTGTAACTTGGTAGGGATTAAAATGCGCATCATATTTGAAGACATGCACAAGTGGACTCGCATCTGTTCCAACATTGGACAGGTTTTACCTATGATTCATCAGTAAGAAGCAACCGGTTTTTTTGCATATGGCTCCTCAATTCATTATACAATCAAATAACTGACGAGTTGCACAATTTTGTTTTGATACTTAATTCCGTTTGGCTTATGACCGAAATCAAACATTCCAGGTAAATAATTTGAAACAAATAATAATACGAAAACGAAAAACAGTACTTAATTTATTTAACATCTATTCTCCGATAACTGAAATGTTTTAATGAAAACTAAATATGTTTTACAATAAATTATTTTTATTTTTATTTTTAAATTCGTAAAAATATTGTTATGTCCCGGGAGAGGTAACATACTCTTCAATTTAAAAGAATTAGAGAGGTTCCTCGTTTAAGTGAAAAAAATACTCGCGTTACTCATTTCTTTTCAACCCTCAAAAATTTGTACGGGAAAAACTAAAAATTCGAGTTTTTGCCAAAAAGAAATGATTTGTCTTAGATTCACTGTTATAAAAAGGTTTTTTAATTAACAAAATACATTAGGTACCGAAAAAGCATCAAACACTTTATTTTTATTTTATCATGGTTTACATTGAAAAAAAACAAATTTGACCTTGAAAAAACCTTGAAGATCACCTTCAAGGTCAAAATAAAGGTTGCCATTGAATTTCTTGTTAAAAATTACTTCAAGAATGAACTTCAAATCTAAAAAAAATGTTTTCCCTGAAGATATTTTCAACCGTTCCGGAAACTTTTTTGGCACCCTGTATAACTAACCCTTCATTGTGTACGAAATACCCATAGTTTAAGGTGAGGATTTTAACAGAAGATCACTACAATGGAGATTAATAAATTTACAGTATGTTCTGACGAGTATAAAATAATATTGTGGTTGTGCCAACGGCAAAATCACATTTTAAAAAAAAGTTACGCAGATATACATTCAAATACTTTGAAGTGTAGCTCGTTCATTTTGATGGCACGTCAATTTGTCAAATAAAGTCAATTTTAAATAATTCTATTATACTTCTAAAAACCTCTGTGACTTCTAGGGATTTTAACGGATTTATACAGACGTCAGTAAATTTTTGAAGAATTTATTACGTTTTAAAATTTTCTAGTAACTTTAGTGGCTTCTAAGGAGCACTAGATATTTCTGGGGAGTAGTATAGATTTCTAGGGAATTCGACCACATTCAAATACTTGTAAAAACTCTAATCATTTCATTGACTGCTTGGAACTTGTAGAGAGTACCAGAAATTACTGTGACTTTTAGGGACTTCTAGAGTAATTATAGAAACTTTTATGGACTTTTAATGAATTAAGTGAATTCTAGGGATTTCAAAAACTAGGGACTTACAGAAAGTTATAGAGATATTTATGAATTACAGTTGATTCTAAGAAAATTATTTGGTTTCTATAAGAAAAATTATTTAAATCTCTGGAAACCCTTTTTTAGTTTAGTATTATAGGAACTTATTTGTTTTTTAGATATGCGAAATTTTAACGAATTCTAGTTACTTCTAGAGAATTTTAGAAAGTATAGTGAAATTTGGGGATTTCCAGGGAATTTTAACTAGAGTTTCCAAAAAATATTTAGTATTTCCTAGAAGTCACTGAAGTTACTAGAGGTTTCTAAATTATACTAAGTTCTTTAAAAGTTACTGAATCCCTATAAATCTTAGAAAATCCCTAGAAGTCATAGAAGTCCCTAGAAGTTTATAGAGGTCTATAAATCACTTCCAAGGACTTTAGTTACTTTTAGAAACTTCTAGTGACTTCTAGGGTCTCCGGAAAACGTTTTAGTGAATTCTAAATACTTCTAGAGAATTTTAGGGTCTCTAGTGACTTTTAGAGATTTTCAAAGAACTAAGTTTCACAGACTTCTATAAACTGCTAGCCGAGACTTATGTGACTTCTAGGAATTGTAACTGATCCACATATTACGAATATAGTAACTTTCAAATTCATAGTGACCTCTAATAAATTCATTTACTTTTAGGAACTTCTAGGGACTCTAGATACCTATAAGATCTTCAGGGAATTTAGTAATTTATAGATAATTCTAGTTACGACAAGAAGCTTCCGGGGACTCCAGTGTATTCTAGGGAGTTTTAGAGCGAGTTATGGAAATTTTTATAGGTTTTAGTGACTTTTAAGGAGATTCTTTGGTTCCTGTAAGGAAAATTTTTTTAATTTCTTGAAGCCCTTTTTTAGTTTGTGTTTAGGAATTTATTTGTTATTTAGGTACGCGGAAATTTAAGTGAACTCCAGATACTTCTAGAGAATTTTATTGTATCTGCTGACTTTTAGGGACTTCCAGATAATTTAGACACTTTTAGAGACTTCAAGAGACTTCAAGGGATTCCTGCGACTTTTAGAGATTTTCACAAATGCGTGGAGGGTTTAATTCCTCCTACAGAATTTTCTAAAAACTTCTAGTAACGTTTAAAAAAATTCACTGAAATTCTATAGATTTTTAGGGTTTTCGTGATTTCAAGGACTTCAGGCATTTTAAGACATTTTTAGACATTTAAAGACATTTTTTTCTCTTGTTACTTTCAGCAACTTTTAGAGATTTCTAGAGACTTCAGGATTTTTTGAGACCCAACAGATTTACAGGGACTTCTGTGAGTTCTAATGAATTCAGTTATAATATACTTCTAAGAACTTCCAGGAACTCTAGAAAATTACCAGAATTTTAGGAATTTTATTTAATTCTAGGGAATTTAGTACCTCATAAAGATTTCTAGTTACGTCAATAAATTTCTGGGGATTTTTGTGACTTCTAGGGAATTTTAGAGAGTTATAGAGCCTTTTATGTGCTTCAGTGACTTCCAAGGAGATTTTTTGGTTTCCATAAAGACAATTTTTGAAATCTCTTGAAACCATTTTTTTAGTTTTAAATAAATGTTAAATAATAACTTTAATATTCTGAAAAGCGTCTATAAATGCGGAATTAATTTTAATTTTTGGGTCGCCTTTTTCGTAAGGTCTTAGAACTTTCTCAAGTTCCGGTTTTATTAGGCGCGGTCATCATTTCTGCTAACAATGCGCAGTTGGAGTACGCGTCTCAAGTAGTTACGCGCGAAAGTAGGGAAAGTATCTTACACGATTCTTCTATATACCTCGTCATCTCGCAAATAGCCTCTTATTTCCCATGCAAATAAAAGTAAAAAGAACCACAAAATATAGAAATCAAAGTCGTCAGAATTTAAGCACGTTAAGAGAAAGAATTTCCATTTCGCGACAACTATTAATCTACAATTCTTATAACTTATGACATTTGCATTTTTCTTCTATAAATTTTTTTTTTTGAAAAAAGCTTGTGTCGTAATGAGTGAAAGCATATTTTGAGAAGATTTTGTGAAAGGAGAAGTGGATTACAAGTTATACTCATTCAAGTAGAACGAAAAACGAAAAAAAAAGGTTTCAAAAACTTGAGGCCCAAAACAATAATTTTCAAAATCAGTTCCAAAATATCAAATTCAAAAGGTTAAGACCCAAAATAAGTTCCAAAATCATAAAACCTAAAAATAAATCTCAGAATATTTAATTCCAGAAATATAAGATCCAATACCATAAAAAATAAGTCCCAAATAATATAGGACCAAAAATAGGACCCAAAATGACAAGAGCCCAAAATAAGTCGCAAAAGAAAAGTTTAACGCAAATTCAAGGGCCAAAAATAAGCCCCAAAATATAGTTTAGAAAATACCAAGGCCCAAAAGTAGGTCCCAGAAATAAATGACAAATAATTTAACTCAAAATATTAAGGCGAAACTGTAGGTCAAAAATAAGTATCAATATAATAAGAACCAACATAAATTAGAAAAAAGACCCGAAAAATAAGTCCAAAGAAATGTGAGGTCCAAAATTATTTTCCAACAATATAAGCACCAAAAATAAGATCAAAAACAATAAAAATAACAAGAATAATTATCCAAAATGTAAGAGTTAAAAAAAGAAAGTACCAAAACGATAAATCAAAACATAATTCCATAAAAATAAATCCCAAAACTACGAGGCTTAAAAATAAGTTGCGGAACTGCAAAGCTAAAAAAACATGATCCAAAAATTTAAGGCCAAAATTCTTATGATAAAAAAAATAAATTATAAAAACATAAGGCACAAATTATAAGGCCCAAATCAAGGCCCAAAATTGATTTAATAGAAGTAACTCTTAAAATATAAGTCTCAAATAGAAGAAACCCCCCAAATAAGACCCAAAATCATAAGATCCAAAGTATAGAGTGAAAAATATAAGAACGAAAACTATAAGGCACAAAAATAAGTACGAAACCATACGAACTAAAATTATCTCCAAAATTATAAGATACAAAACCATAAAAAATATTATTAAAAACCATAAAAATCCAAAAATAATAGGGTAGAAATATTAGGTTTATACTTATAAGGCCCAGAAATAAATGCGAAACCAAGATCCAGAAATTTAAGGCCCAAATATAACTCTAAATTTAAATTCCAAGAATCATAAAGCCAAAATTAAAATATGCAAAATAAGGCCCAAACTTTTTATCTTAATTTTGGGTTCTATCTTTTCGGGCCTTATATCTTTGTTCTTATATTTAAGATTTATATTTTGGTCCTTATTTTTCCCGTTGTAAATTCAGGTCATATATAATATTTTGGCGATTTTTTGGGTCTTATATTTGTTCGTTATCTTTTTGAATTGTACTTTTCGGTCCAAAATTTAGATCATGGATTTTGGGTCTTATTTTCGTGCCTTTTAAATGAAAAAAGTGTTTTTTATTTATTTAAATACATGTTTATTAACTTTCATGTAAAAATTGGCAATTAGGAAAATATGTATATGAATAAATAAATCTTTTTAATAAATTTCACATTAGAATCCAGTGTATAAAAAAAATAACATTACACTCTATAAAATTTTTAAATCTCAGCTTTTTATCAGTTTGATAAAAATTTATCGTAATTTTTGGTTAATTTTATTACTAGAAGTGCATTGCTTCAAGATTCTATGCAACGATCGATTTAAAATTTCAACGCGCACTAGAGATTCAATACGCTCTAGGCGGGCGTGAAAGTTCACTGGAAAACGAACGCCCACTTGATAAATAAATCCTTCACTTTAATTTCTCATTTCACTATTGAAAATAGATATTAATAATTATTAATAATCATCTATTTGAAAAATTGAAAATCCGTGACTTCTACTCACGAATAATAATAATATTAATAATATTTGATGACGAGTCTTTAAAATTAAAAAAATTAGTAGCAATCTTTAATAATAATAAATTTTTAAAAAACGTTGTTTTTTTATTTACAGTTGAACTTGACATTATTCTATGTTCATCTTTATTCCATAAAACGCTTTTGGTCAAACTATTTATACGTGAGATATTAGTAGAACGAGAATTGAATATAAATTTTATGAAAATTATTTGCAAATTAATTATACATCACATATTTGAATGCATTATTACAAAAGGCGAATGAATGATTGCGGAAGTGAGTTCTAAGAAAAATTAAAGGATTCGCGACGTGTAATTTCTACCGTAGCAAATCTGCATCTAATGAATGTTTGAAATGGATCCAAAGAGGATTTTTCCATTCAAGGATCCTTAATGCCACTTATCTTGCCACTTCAAAATGTCAAACGAGTCTCGTAACAAACAAAATTATTTAGATAGACATAAAATATTATTATTTATAATAATACTTATAATCTTTAAATAGCATTCAAATAAAAAATTAAATAATGATAAACTTTAATTTTCAACAATTTAGTACAAATTTCAGTGACGTCGACTAGTGACTTCAGAAAATAGGGATCTTTTAGGGAATTTTGTTATTTCTAGTGATCTTTAGTGACTTCTAGGAATTTCGAGAAATTTATTGGATATTCTAGTAACTCCTAGGGATTTCCAGGACATTCGAGAGATTTATAGGGATTTCAGTGTCTCTCAGAATCTGCCAGTGAAAGCAGACAGTTTTAAAAATATCTTTAGACTTTTAAAAACTTCTGTGACTTCTAGAGACTTCTAGGAATTTCACAAATTTATAGAGTTTAGTGAATTCTCGGGATTTTCAGGGAATTCAAACTAGATTTCCCTAGAAATATTTTTTCCCTATAAGCCACTCAAGTTACCAGAGGTTTACAATAAGTACTAAGATCCCTAGAAGTTATTAGGTCCCTATAAATTTTTTAAAATCCCTAGTAGTCACAGAAATCTCTAGAAGTTTATAGAGGTCTCTTAGTCACTTTCAAAGACTTCAGCTAATTCTAGGGACTTTTAGGGTCTCCTGAACACATTCAAGTGATTTCTAGTTACTTCTAGTGAACTGTAGGGTCCCTAGTGACTTCTAAAGTCTTCCAGGGAATTAAGTCAGTTTCAGAGACTTCTATAAACTTCTGTAAATTCTAGAGACTTCTAGGGATTTTTACTGATTCATAAGAATTTCAGGAATTCTGAGACTTCAGAGATTTAAAGGGACTTTTGTGAATTTGAAGAATTTCTAGAGATTTCTGAATAATCTTGCAAGATTTTAAGGACTTAGTAACTTAGAGAGATTTCTTATGACTTATATAAATGTTTAGGAACGATAACAGATTTACAGGAACCTTCAGAGATTCTCTAGAGATTTGTGTCACTTCTGGGGACTTTAAATAATTTTTCGTAATTGTTGTGAAATTTAACAAATTAAAATTTTTTTAAAGTGATTTCTAGGAACTTCTAGAGAATTCTAGGGACTTCTGTTACTTCTACGGACTTCAAGGAATTTTGATAGATTTATAGGAACTTTAATACTTTCTAGAGAATTCTAAGAAATTTAGTAAATTTTCGAGGCTTCGAGATATTTCTAGGAAACTTTAAGAAGAGACATCTAGGGACATCAAAACTTATATATCAACTTCAGAAGATTTCTAGGAACTTTAGGACTTTATTTATAGAAGATTTCTAGAGATTTCAATGACATTTAGGAACATTTATATTTTTAAAAACTAGGGACATCTTCTACAAGAGACTTCTAGAGACATCTGGAGAAACATAGAAACTTTTAGTAACCACAAGAGATTTTATAAGGCTCTTTTAGATATTTATAGGGACTTCCGTGAATTCTAGGAATTTCTAGAGATTTATTAATGATCTTGTGAGGCTTTTGGGAATTTGAGCAGATTTTTGAGGAGTTCTAACTCAAAAAATTTTTGGAAATTTCTAGGAATTTCAATACAGTTTTAAATTTTTTTAGAGATTTCTAGAGATTTCTGTTACTTCTAGAGACTTATAGAAATTTAGACAGATTTGTAGGAATTTGAGCACCTTCTCGAGAACTTTATGAAATTTTAGAAAATTTGAGAGATTTCTAGGAAGCTTTAGATATTTCCAGAGACTTACGTCATTTCTGGGCACTTAGAAAATTTTTTGCGTATTTTAAAATTTCTAGAGACTTCAAGAGATTTTTTGGTATTTCTAGAGACTTTTAGGAACTTCTGTGACTTGAGATTTTTAAGGGACTTCTAGATATTTTTAGGGACTTTCGTGAGTTTTAGGAATTTTTAGAGATTTCTGGAAATTTGTTAGACTTTTAGGTATACCTGGAGATCTATAGGGATTTCAGTAACATTCAGGAACTTTGCGATATTTTTAGTAAATTTATAGAAGAGACATCTAGAAACTCATAGGTTTTTCTAAATATTGCTAGGGACTTCTGCGACTTCTAGAGATTTTTAAGGATTTTTAAAAACTCCAAGAGATTCTAGGGACTTTGAGACATACCTAGGGACTTCTAAATAACACTAGAGATTTTAGTAACTTTTTATAGACTATTACTCATCAAACCTTATATAAAATCGAAAAAAAAAGAATACTCTTCAATTTTTACAAAATTAAGTATGAATTTCAAGGAAATTATTCACGTTAATAAAACGTAGACAGTGAAAAAAAAAATGTAAAATATAAATTTCATGGCTAAGGACCCACATGAAGCATTCGCTTCAGGGCCTGCGGGTCTTGTCTTGCCTGATATGGATATTTCCTTCCTTGCGGTCTTGGCCTCATATACTGGGTGTTAAATGAGTCATAATTTGCTTCCTGGTACTTTATTTTCTTTTAAACATTTTAGTATCTTCTAGAAATTCTAAAAAATTTTTAAGGATTTTTGTACCTTCCAGAGAATTTAAGGGAATTTAGTAAGCTTTAGAGACTAAAAGTTTCTAAGGATTTTTGTGACTTCTAAGGACTTTAGCGGCTTTGAGTGATTTCAGATCTTCAACAAAAGCTACAAAATTTTAAAGATTTGATTCACCTCCGTGATTTCAAAAAACTTTTTAAAACTACGGAAAAATTCTTGGACCTTCTAAAGATTTCTTGGGTTTTCCGTGACTTCTTGGAATTTCGGGAGATTACTGGGAATTTTGGGTGATTTCCAAGGTTTTCTAAATTTTTCTAGGCATTTTTTTAAGTGGTAGGGGCTTGGAGAAATTTTTTAGGGAATTCTGTGATTTCTGGGAATTCAAGTGATATCAAGGGACTTCAGTGTCTTTTAGAAAAATCCAGTGACTGCAGTCAGTTTTCGAAATTTATAGAACCTAAAGGGTTTTATGTGACATTCAAAGCCTTCCACAAGTTTTTAGAGATTTTAGTCACTTTTCTAACCTGTAAGAGGATTTCTAAGAATTTTAAGTGATTTCAAGGAACTTTTAGAGTTTTCTAGAGACTTTTGTGACTTATAGAGATCAATTAAGAGATTTATTATAGGGACTTTAGTAACTTCTAAGAATCTCTAGGAAATTATAAAGATTTCTAGAGAATTTTCTGACTTCTAAAAACCTAGAGAGATTTCCTGGGATTTTTAAAAACTGTCTACAAATATTCTAGAGTTTTTGAACAATTTTTAGAGACTTTTAGGCACTACTATGACGCCTAGGAACTTCCAGGGATATCTAAGGTCTTCTACATATTTATAGGGACTTTGTAACTTTCCTACCGAAAGCTTCAGGTTGAGCTAAACAGTTTTATTCCGAATTTTTCGGAATCATGCGGATAGACCGGATTCATTCGGATTGAAAGTTCGGATTGATTTCATAATTTTTAAAATTTCTATGAATTTCAATATATTCAAATTTTTTAAAAATTTCTCGAAACTTCTATTATTACTACGGACTTCTAGGGATTTTGATAGATTTATAGGAACTTCAGCACCTTCTAGAGAATTCCAAGAAATAAGTAAATTTTAGAGGCTTCAAGATATTTCTAGGGAACTTCTAGAAAGAGACATCTATAGAGCCTAAAACTTCTAGGAACTTCAGAAGATTTGAAGGGTCTCGTGAAGATTTTTAGGTACGTTAGGACCCTAGTTACATTTAAACTCTAGCGACTTTTGGGAAATTCTAGAAATTTCTAAGGCCCTGTGTTACTTCTAGGAACGTAGAAAATGTTTTGGAACTTCTCGAAGTTTATTGGATTTTAAAGGATTTTTAATGACATCATTGATTTCTAGAAACTTCCAGGGTATTCTAGGTATTAATAGGAACTTCTACAAATTTCTAGGGACTTCAATGTCATTTCTAGGGATTTTTGGTACTTTTAGGCACTAGTGACTTCTAGGGATTTCAAGAGTTTTCAAGAGTCCCATGTCCCTAAATCCATAAGTCCCTAGATACCTAGGGACTTATGTGATTTCTATACTTTTAGGTCTAATGTCATAAATCTAAAGGTAGTTTTATGTGGAATAGCACGTGAGATTATACGTAGATTTTTTCACCTGGATTTTTACCTGGCTATCAATATTACTCGTGGTTAACCCTTATAAAAAAATTGATTGATCAAGTGAAACTAGAACAGTTATGATTTCGAGTATGAAAAAGTGATTCTTGTTAATGCGCTTTCTCGTGCTTCTGGAATGTTGGAGGATACCAATTACTTTCTAACGTAGACCTTTTGCATACTAGTGTGCAGAGCGGGCGTCATTATCCCGTTACCTTTTGATATCGAATCGTAACAAGTCTTGTAGGCGTAGTGTCCTTTTATTTCATCACCGAGACCGGCTATTGTTCTAAGCAATTATAAAAAAAATCCTTCCACACCAACGCATTTCCTAATTCAATTACAGAGAGTAAGACGGAGAGAAAAATAAGTATATTTAAATAAAAAATAAATATAAAAAAATAAATATATTAATAAATATATTTCCAAAGTGAATAATTTGGTATTGTTGAACATTTATAAGAAAAATAATTTTGAAAATTTTCTTTTATTTTAATAAAAATTTAGGTTCCGATAAACGTATCTTAGAATATTTTCTTTAGCTGTAGAAATTTGCAATTTGAATTAATCACAATTAATTCGAACATTCAATCTAAATGATTCTGGTCAATTGGAATTAATCCGCACTTTCAATCTGAATAAGTCCTATTAACCCGAATTAATCCGAACTTTTCGGAATCAATCGGATTTATTTGAATAAAACGGCTTCATTCAGAATGAATCTCAATTTATCGGAATTTTTCGGAATAAATCGGATTGATTCGGATTGAAAACTTCCTTCGGATTGGATACTAGCAAAATATTTTTTGGAAATAGATTTAAGGACATCCTATTATTATTTATTATCATTATTTATTATTATTGTTTATTATTTACTACTTGTTATTTATTCCTTATTTTCTATTAATTATTATTTATTATTTCTACAATAACTTATTTATTTAAGAATCATATTAAATTTCATTTTATTTATAGTTGAAAAATCTAAAGCGGTTTGACTCAGGTGTAAGGCGTCTCGAATTTACACAGACACCTTCACACATCAGAGGCCAGCAGCTGAATGCACCACACGGTGACTGTTACTGATTTTAATATAACGGGTGTCTTAAAAAAATTTTATACTGCCGTTAAAGAGACAACAGATGAATGGGTAGACACCTTAGGATCTTCAACTAGTTATTAGTTACGGTACTTCTTACGGAAATGTATCAATTTTAATTATTCTTCTATTTAAATTTTCCCATCCTGGAAGTAAACGGATGGGAATTCTATTTGTTTGAATTACTTATAGAAAGCCTGTTTCGCGTTTATTCGGATTTAGAAATCTGAATTGATTTTCAATGTGTTCGGATTGATTTTGAATTGTTTCGGAATGATCCGGATTGATTTTTAATGAATTCGGATTGATTCGGATTGATTTTGAATCGATTCGGAATGATCTGGATTGATTTTGAATGTATTAGGATTGATTCGGTTTAATTTTGAATAGATTCGGAAGAACGCAGATTGCTTTTGAATGGATTATGATTGACCCGGATTGAAAATTGTCTTCGGATTGGCTCGGATTCATTCGCATTATAGATTTCCATTATAAAATTTCGGATTGATTTTGAATAGGGTCGAATTCATGGGAATTGATTTTCAATGGATTAGGATTGATTCGGATTGAAAACTGTCTCCGGATTGGCTTGAATTTATTCGGATTATAAGTTCCCATTAAAAGTTTGCATTGATATTGAATTTGGTCGAATTGATTAGAATTAATAAATGTCTTTTTCACAGTTGTTAAGAACAACAGAACCAAACAAACTCAAAAAAAAAGGACTCCCTACAATACTAATCACATTTGGGTCAACTTGGGTTTTGAATAGGTCTACATTACCGAACATCGGTAAGGAAGCATTCAACATACGATAGGTCACTGCATAAATAACAGTTAAATATAATAAGGTGAACTATGAATTTCTGCATTACTCAAGCCAAAACTGACTTACCAATAGTTCATACATTACCGATCGTCGATGAAGAAGAATTCTATATTACTGGCTGACGGTAACTACTTACCTATTACATTAAATTTGGGTACAATATTCAAATAGTCTCCTCATTTCAGAGCCCTTTATAAACTGATTAAAAACGGAAAACAACACAATAGTTTGCAAAAATTCTGTATTATCGACTGATGGTAAGTGCTTACTTAATATCGGTAATATATTATGTATCGGAATATTTCTGATCGGTATAAGTCGATATTGTTTTTAATTGTATTTTGAAGACAATTAAGGGCATATATGAGTTATCCGATTCCTACCTTACCGGTATTTTTTCTCTGCAAAGCCATTTCTGCATAACTGAGTTATCGATTTGAAAATATGAAAAATTGATCTTATGAAATGGAAAAATTCAATTCAGTGAAAGTTCCTCTAATCTTCTTAATGTTTATCTGCCATTTATTAGTTATCTGTTATATATTAGTTATTAGAATCTCTATCTTACCGACATTTTTTTCTGCAATGCCATTTCTACATTTGTTAAGATATCGAGTTGAAAATTTCTAAAATTAAGGGAAATTTACTGAGGTATTTTTATCTGGTCCTAAATTTTTATTAAAAGAAAAAAATAATTAAAAAATATTGTTTTATAAACTTAAATATTTAGGATGAGATGAATGTACGTTAGTGAATTTACTTTAATTTTAGAAATTTTCAACTCGATATCCCAAAATAAATCTAGAAGTGGCATTGTAAAAGAAAAGCCGGTAAGGTATGGACCGGATAACTGACACATGGCCTTAATAATAAAGTGTTGTCACCCGGAGTTCATATTTAATTGTTTTCGTAATACCCGACCTTTGTACATCTAATAATAAAATGACAAGTTTGCCTTGTGCATAATAAGGGTGCTCAGTCGGCAATTTTATTGTTCGCAGACAATTATTTTAGAATAAGTCTCGAGTCTGCGTTTGGTATCGCTTTCCCCTCAATTCGCGTCGCAGCGTACCTTTATCACTGCAGCAGGAAGTGAAAGCAATAAGAATGCAAAGCAACGTCAAATAAATGATAATGACAGTGAACGCGTGGATAAAGGTACGCGACGAGAATACGCCTTGCTCGGTGACGTTTTTACAACGATGGAATAAACAGGTCTTAGAAATGAAAATCGTCGATTACGAGCGATGACGGAGTTTCTGAAAACGGGGTCGCTGCTTTAAATCGGAATTGTTATTTAACACGCTCCTAAGACGCTTGAATCGATATCACCTTGAAATGTACTTTTTCAACTTGCCGTTCACTTTCAATAATGAGAGAGACTAATGATATCATTCCTAATATCGATATTTTACCACATGATTAATAAATGAACTTGTTTTGAATTACTTAAGTAAGATTGCTATTTTTAAAAAGTTGAAAGTACTATTTATATTTTCAAACTCGGTACAAATTTGTTCAGCATTAAAAACTGAATCAAAAAGTTCTTTACAAAATTTTCGAGGAGGGAATATTTCTCGAGATATGGATGTTTAAAGTTCAGAAGCCCCCCTTAGACGATGCCAATGCTTCAGGCGCCAATGGTGGCGCTGGAGTCGCGCGCATGCGCTTTAGAAAGGTGACAATTTAAAAGATCCGTATCTTGATAACTACCTGGCGAAAGTTTTGGATAAAAAAAATCCATTTGTTTCATTCCGAAAATTATACGGAACGTATCAGTTTCATTCCAAGCGAATACATGAAAAATTAGGAATCTTGTCCGAATGAATCTGAGCCAATCCGAAGGCCAAAGAAAAATGCCTATCCGATTCAATCAGAGCTATTTCGAGGCTCTAAAGATTTCTATCGGAATTAATCCGATCTAACCCTGATTCAACAGTGAAAATCCTTTTCGGATCAATCCGAGACAATTCGAAGACAGAACTAATGTTTCTATTCGATTCAATCCGGTGTATCCAAAGTCAAAACTAAAATTCCTATCTGACCCAATCCTAGGGCCGCTTAACGATTTTTATCCGAATCAATCCGATCTTATGCATATCTAATTAATTAATTAATTAATTAATTAATTAATTAATTAGTTAATTTAATCAGAAATTAAATCAAAATTTCTATCCGAATCAATCTCAGCGATTCCAAACTAATACAAGGTCAAATAAAATATTCCTATCCGAATCAATGTGATCCAATCCGAAGTAAAAAACCACAATTCTTACCCGAAACAATCTAATCCGAAATCATCATCAAAATTATATCTGAATTAATCCGATTTAATCCGAAATCAAAACCAAAATTCGTATCCGAATCAATTTGAATCAATATAAAGATAAATAAAAAATTTCTATACAAATCCAAAGTCAGAACCAAAATTCTTATCCGATTCAATTCAATCCTATTCGAAGTTAAAACCAAAACTCCTGTTCGAGTCAATTCGATCTAATCCGAAATCAAAACCGAATTCCTAACTGATTTGCTCTGATTCAATCCAAGATCCGCCTAAAGATTTTTATTCGAATTAATTCGATCGAATCTGAAGTCAAAATCAAAATTTCTATCCGAATCAATTTCAGCCAAAGCCAATCCATACTAATCCAAGGTCAAATAAAAAATTCCTGTACGAATCAATAAGCATCATTCCGAGCCAATCCGAAGTTAAAATCAAAAATTCGAGGTCAAAACCAAAATTTTCATTTGTGAGTCGGATCCAATCCATGGTCCTTTTAAAGATCTTTATCAGAATCAATCCGATCTAATCCGAAGATAAATAAAAAATCCTATTCGATCAATCTGAAGTCAAATCCAAAATTTCTATCAGAGTCAATCCGATCCAACCTGAAGTCAAAATAAAAATTCCTATCCGAATAAATCAGAACCAATCTGAAGTAAAAAACAAATTCTTATCCGCATCAATCCGAAATAAAAATATATTTGAATCAATCAGGTTTAATTCGGTTTTCCTGAGGTTCATTCAGATTGAGAGTTGGAATTGATTCGGATTAAAGTATTAGTTCGGATTATCCTTGAACTAATTCGGATTAAAAAAAAATTGTTTCGAGTGGGTCTCGGAATTAATTCGGATTGAAAAGTTAGTTTAAAGTTCGGTTAAATTCATATTGAAAAGTTTGTTCCGATTAACTGAGAATAGTTTTTGAAATATGGAGGTTTTAAGCTTACCATTACCATCTGCGCATGCGTAAGACTGAGGCGACGCCAGTGTCGCGCATGCGCTCTATATATTTTTGAACTTTAAACCTCCATATCTGGATAACTACAACACTTCCAAAAAATTTCGAAAAGGGATTTTCGTTCCAGTTTTTTGCGGAAATCAATTTCTCTTACTTTAATTTGATTAATTTCTCTAGACATTTTTAAATAACCTAAGTTTAGAAAAATAACTCATTACAAAATTAAATTATTAAATTTTTAAGAAGATTTTGAGATCTGAAATATTATGAAACTCAGAAAATGTTGATTGACAAGAGAAATATAGGTTGAGTGCTTCTCAATTAATTTTCTCCATCAACTTCATTTCACGCTTATAGTCACAGACATTATAGTCACGCTTGACCCAGAGACTAGTTAGCTAGTTGCTTTATTTGGTCGAGAAAAGTGGTAAGAGTAAAGGGAAGTGAAAAGAAACTGGAGTCAGCGACTCTACACGAGAGAGTGGGTGTTTCGCGATACGCCAACGTGAGAACGGCTAGCAATCCTAATCTATGTACAATACTTGCTCAATGACGCATGTTTGCCCGAGTCGCTAAAACTTGCAGAGCAGACTCCGCCCTCATAATAGCATAAACTTGAGGGAATCAAATCTCTGCTATATTATCATGTTTGTTTCGTTGGCATCCTTTTGTTAATTATTACATTCTCATCAGAGAAGGTATTAGATTTGTGTAAAATTTCCCCCCCCTCAGTTTTTGTCAAATGTCCACGTTTTGGGACCCCCTGAACCCGAAAAACATATTTTTACGAATGTGTCTGTCTGTCTGTCTGTCTGTCTGTCTGTCTGTCTGTCTGTCTGTCTGTCTGTCTGTCTGTCTGTCTGTGGGTATGTCTGTCTGTCTGTCTGTCTGTCTGTCTGTGGGTCTGTATATTTTGTTTGTGAGCACGATAACTTTCGAAAGAATTGACAGATTGGATTGTCCTTTGGTATACTCTTTAAGTGTCCTAAAATGAAGGTCAAGTTCGTTGGCCAGCCATTTTGGATAAAAATTCAAAAAGTGGGAGCATTTTGAAAAATTTTGAAACCACTTTTTTTTTTAATCTAGAAATTCTAATGACGCACGTTCGTAGTACTCAAAAAGTCGAACAATTTTTCTTAATGACTTTTTTGGATCAAAACAAAATTGAAAGACTTATAACATTTTGAAAATCCAAAAAAATGAAAGAAAAC
>CAJFCO010000391.1:70263-95206 GCA_904066015.1 Synergus gifuensis
AACAACGCACGATATGAAAAAAAGTCTAAAGATGAAAAATGTTTCTTTTTGAACGCCCTATAGGATCCGCATAACAACTTTTTGAATTTCCTTAAAAAATCGAAAATTCAAATTTTGAGCCAAAAAACGCGAGATGCAGAGAAAATGATAAGAAATATAATTATTCGCCTTAAAAAGATCTACAAGTTCGCCTTTGGCCATTTTTCAATAGGATGAGTAGTTTTCGTTTAAATGGTGAAAAATATTGTTAAACAGAGCCGAGCGCGGAGCGCGAGCTTTAAATCAAATATCGAGCGCGAAGCGCGAGTGCCCTGATGAGAATGTGCTCCTTAAGGTCGATAGAACCTTAAGTAAATTAGTTAAATTTTGCATTCAAAGCTGTAATTTAATTTAATTTAATTAAATTTTTAAAAATATAAATTACAAATATACAAAAATAAATTAAAATATAAAAATATAAATTATGTAATTTAATTAAATTTTAAAAAAAACATATCTTTAAGCGTCCTGTAAAGCGCAAGCTTCACTAAGGGCACAAGCGCGCGAAGCGCGACGATCGAACTATATTCGACCCCCCGCGCGCCGTAGGCGCGCTCATTTTTGCGAGCGAAGCGAGCCGCGCGCGAAGAGAATGTGCCCGCGAAGCGGGCAGATTTTTTTTTATTATTTTGAGTCCATTCGTTTCATTATAAAATTGTACCGAGTGTATCAGTTTCATTTCGAGCGAATACGTGAAAAATTAAAAATCATATCCGTATCAATCCGACCTCATCCGAAGTTAGAACTAAAATTTCTATTCGATTCAATCCGACATATACGAAGTCAAAATATAAGATTCTATCTGATTCCTTCTGAGTCAATCCGAGGGCCGCTTAAAGTTTTATCCGAATCAATCTGATCTAATTCGAAATCAAAATCAAAATTTCTATCCAAATCAATTCCAGCCAATATAAACTAATCCAAATACAAGTAAAAAATTTCTATCCTAATCAATCCGCATTAATCCGATTTAATTCGAATTCAAAACCAAAACTCCTATCCGAATCACTCCGATATAATCCGAATTCAAAACCAAAATTTTTGGTTTCGAGAAATAATATGATATGGGACTTGAAATTAATGGAAATTTTTAGTATTTGTATTTTAGTATCTAGATGCTTTGCAGGTAAAGACTTCTACGTATATAAAAATTCATAAATCGAGTCTATGTTAACTTCTGGGAGTTATTTGTTTAATTTGTGAATTTCCAAAAATTACGTACATGACTGAAATAACCCCCCCTCTGCCATAACAAGTCGTAACGGAATCTCTTGACCCCACCCCCTTTTGAGCTGTTACGTAATTTAAGTACGGTCCCCTAGTCCCAAGTAAAATAAGAAATTACTATTCCAATCAATCCGATCCAATTCGAAGTCAAAAACCACCATTTTTATTCGAACCAATCCGATTTGAAATCAAAACCAAAACTTCCATCTGAATCAATTCGACTTAATTCGATGTCAAAACAAAAATTTCTATCTATAACAGTCCGATCGAATCCGAAATCTTCTTAAAGATTTGAATCCGAATCAATCCGAAGTTGAGAAACAAAATCCCAACTAATCCAAACTAATCCAAAGTCAAATAAAAATTCCTGCCCCAATCAATCTGATTTAATCCGAAGTCAAAACAAAAATTTTAAAAAAACTCCTATCCGAAGCAATCCGTTCCGAAATCAAAACAAAAATTTATATATGAATCAGTGCGATTTAATTCGAAATCAAACCCAAAAATTTTCTGCTCTGTACACTTATATATTGGAAAATTGAGTAATATTACACATGGAAAAAATATCTAATTAATATATTTCTCATGTAAATTGAAGAAACAAGACAAATTTGCTGTTTTCTGTTTTACAGAAGAAGGTCAACAATCTCTGAATCGGTCACTCGTGAGCGTATCGCAAAATTTACATGCGATGTTAATTCATAGACTGAGAACTTTCGCCATTAACTTCAAATCCATACGTGATTTTATTTAATGATAAAAAATTTTATATTTTCTCATATTACTGCTGAGAAAGGTTAATCTTAGGACTTAATTCAATGTTCAAAGTAATTAAAAATTATTACTTTTATGTATAAACTTTTTAAAGAATTATTTTTTGTTTGTAAATATTTTCAGAGAGATTCAAAGTTTTAAAGCCTAATTAAATATCTTGTTTAGACTGATTGTGAGAAATCTCCTAGTGTTTATCAAGCAAGTATTAAATTACCAAATTCGCACTTCCTTCCTGAAACTGATTCCTTTCCAGTTACCAGAGGCGTAATTTTATTTCTTATTAATTTTAATATATTTAATGTACATTTTGAATTGAAAAACATTATTATTCATAGAGAATAGTGCAAAAAGAATCGAAAACCATATTTTCAAGCCTCAATTTTGTGAATTACGATTTTTATCCCACCTCGAGTCTTTGAGGCCAATTTAATTAATCTTGAAGCAAATGAAATAGACTTTTTATCGTTTATTTCGAAATTACAGAAATGAACCTTTCATTTCGCCCAATCTAAATTTTCTTACATATTTTTGTTCTCGAGTATTCAGTAAAAAAATAAATCTAAAAAGAGGTTAGGTTTGGAAAATTCTCTTCGATTTAAGATTTTTGTACTAGTTACTTCAAGTTTTGAACTAGTAATATGATTTTGTAGTTTTAGAAGACACACTGTAGAAATTTAAAGTCTCAAATCTCAGGGATGCGCCAATTCTGACCCCATGGGGCGAAACAAAATATTCGTAATTTTTCGGATTTTCTATTCTTGATAGGGAATAAAAAAGTCAAAATAAGTAAAAAGTTTCCTCACGATTGGAAGCCACAATTTTTCCTCTTTGGATGAATGTACACAACAAAATTACCTAACGAATTCGGAAGAGGAAAGGTCAAAACTGCGAGTTTTGATTGGTTCGTCTTCACTCACCACTTGAATTGAGATTGGAATGATTTTTTCACACTGGACGCTTTCCCTGAATGAAATCCACCTGTTCAAACACTGAACACACCGACGCGAATGAAAAGTTTGTTTGAGAGTTGACACCGTTGACACCGTGCCCGGTATGTATGGGAGAGGCGAATGCGAGAGGAGATCATTCTTCATCTTGAAAAATACCAACCCACAGGGTTAAAAATTAAAATGACTAAATTTCACTCGTTGAAAAAAAAACAACAATATCACAAGAGGTTGGCAGTTCTTAAAAAGCTAAGAACAGAAAAACCAAGCAAATTCAAGTAAATTAACTCCCTGCTATACCGACCACGCCTAGACTTCGAATATTTCCTACATTACCGACCATCTATAAGGAAGCATTCGACATTACTAGCTGCCGGTACCTGTTTTTTTAAAAAAACGTCAAGGATGTCAACCCACTGCATTAAAATGACTAAAGTTTGTTCGTTAAAAAAATAAAACGTATGTCATTTATATTTTTATATAAATCGAGTTTTTAATAAATTCAAAATATATCAGTTTCGGTATGTGTCTTTGCAATTGAAATCTTAATAAGTTTTGAGATTTTTGGATAAATTTCTTAAATAAGAAGTGGTTGGCAGCTCTTAAAATACTTTTTCACAGTTGCTAAGAACAAAAGAAACAAGCAAACTCAATAAAAGTAACTCGATCCCTACAATACTGACCACACTTGGGTTGCGAATAGGTCCTACAGTGCCGACCATCGGTAAGGAAGCGTTCTACATAAGATAGGTAACTTCATTAAAAATATAATTAAATATAAAAAAGTAAACGATAGATTTATGCATTACTTAGACGACATCTGAATTACCGATAGTTCCTACATTACCAATCGTCGATGAGGAAGAATTTTACATCATTGAATGACGGTGACTACTTTTCTATTACATTAAATTAGGGTACAATATTCAAATAGTCACCTCATTTGAGAGCCATTTATAAACTATGATTAAGGCCATGTAAGACTTACCCATTCCCTACCTTACCGACATTTTTTTCTCTGAAACGCTACGTTATTGACGTTAAATTGAAAATTTCTAAAATTAAAGAAATTATGCTAAGGTATGTTTATCTGGTCTTAAATTTTTGTAAAAATAAAAAAAATTTTTGCAAAAAATTTTTTTTTTATAAATGTCAATATTTAGTACCAAATAAAGGTAACCTTAATGTTTTAGCTGCAATATTAGAAATTTTCAATTTAATATCTCAATAAATGTAGACGTAGTAGCGTTGTAGAGAAAAAATGCCGGTAAGGAAGGAATCGGATCTGAACATCTTTTTACCTAAAAACCAAAATCCAAAAAATGCACTTTTTCCAAAGCAGAATAAATCAGTGGTTTTTTAACAAATCGATCTGAGATTTTCCAGAAAATTTTATTCAACATTTCTGAACAAATCACTCACTGGAAGTTTTTTGGAATTCGAAGTTACCTCGATAATTTTTACCCGCGAAACCAAGAAAACACAATTATCGATGGTCGTCATTTTGCAAATAAATATTATTAAACAATAAGCGATTTTTTACATTTTCATGATCCATTAGGCATCGGTAGAGTGTTTTGAATATGTCCTGCAAATATCAACTTATTTCAATAAGATTTGGCTGAGATAGAACGAGATGAAGGTTTTAAAACTTAATAAAATAAACTTTTTCTCAATATTTCGTTTTTATTTTTATTTTCGTTTTTATTTTGCAATCACTGTTAGTTTATTGTCGAATAATTTCAGTGGAAAACCGTCCTTTTTACATGTAAAAATGATCAATCTTAATTTTTTATTGTTTATAATAATTACATAAATTATTTATTATTTAATTTCGTTTGTCAGTCATCGCAATAAATGTCACTCCAATTAATTATTATAATTGAAGAAAATCCTATTTCTTTCTACGATGAAACGGCCGATTGGGGGACTTGTTTAATTAAATTGTTATTAACAATTTATATTGTTTATTTGTAAGCTTGAAGTATATAAGTGGCTCTGAAGACGATTGTGAATCACTTTCGGTCAGAAAAATCAATTTAACTGTGAGAAAAGCTCATTTATAAAAAATTTGTTTATAAAAATGTTTATAAAACTGGTAATCGTTAACTTATGCTAATTTTCTGTTGCAGCTTATGATTCTCATGAAAAATATTAGCAACTAGCGTAAAGCAAACAATCTTTTCTAGGAGAAAAAAAAACCATTGGGAATTTATTTATAAAAGTTGTTTATAACAATTAAGTTTAATATTATTCCTATCAATTATGTTCTATGAATGCAGGGGTACTAATTCCAGCTGATAATGAGTTTCTATCTATATTTTTTCTCGAGATAAAAATTCCAAAAGTTGAAATTGCCAATTTTGTCACTATATTTGTTTATATATTGTTGCTCTGTGGAAAAAATTAAAAAAACGAAATCCACAATTCTCTTCAAAATTTAATGCTGAGCATTTCAAAAAAAAAAAAGTTTAAATCGGTTAAGAAATACGACCTGTAGGCGATGATAAATAGTAAATTCCAATTTTTAACCACTGTGCGTCGGGCTGGTTCTTGCACCCGGAGGCTCAATTTCTTTTTAAAACGTTTTTTCGACTCTTCAAAATGTTTATTCAAATTTTCCCTTAAAAAATTTTGATTAATATTGCTCCAATTTTTTTAATAGATATTTTGAAAAAAAAGAACACAGACGGACCTCCACTATTATTTTTTTTGAAAAAGTAAAAATTGTAGAAAAAAAACCTGTGTAATCTAAATTAGATATAATAATTTAGATAGCAAAAGTTTAGATAACCCAGATTTTTTTTCGGGAAGACTGAAAATTCCCGAAAAATAAAATTCCCGAATAAATAATTACCGAAAAATAAAATAACCGACATTATAAAATTGCCGACAATATCAAATTTCCAACACTTTAAAATTCCGGACATTAGAAAATTTCCGACAGTTTATAAAATTCCCGACACTGGAAAATTTCCGACGGAAAATTGACGATAATATAAAATTCTCAACTATGTAAAAATCCCGAAAAAAAAATTATTTTAATAAATAAATAAATAATTTAAATAATAATTTTTAACAATTGTTTTTATTATTCTTGAGTGAAAATTATAATAATAATTATAAATAATAATAATAATTCTACAATTTTTACTTTTTCAAAAAAAATATATAATAGTGCACATGCGTCAAAAACGTGAACACGGACGTATATATATGTGCACTATTATTTTTTTGAAAAAGTAAAAACCGTAGAAAAAAACCCGGATTATCTAAATTTGCTTTAAAATCATCTTTGACTGGGATTCCAATTACATATTCCGAAATTGATTAGGGGAACTGGAATGCCCTTGACCAAAGAAATAAGAAGACGGCCCTGGACGTCGCAGGCCTTTACGTCCAACATGGCCACCTGAAATGTAGCAGACGATATATAGGTGGCATGTGAAACTTGTAAATAAACTTAATTTGTAGCATTAATTATGAGTGAAAGAGTGCAAAATGTACGTTCTGATAATTCCGAAACTAACGAAGATGCAGTGGATCCAAGGGTGCAGGTAATTTTCACCCATTTTCTACTATTTTTCCTCCTAAAATCTTTCATTCCACACCTGTTATTTTCATTGTCGTCATAATTTTATTATTACCTTTTTATATATCGACTAGCTTCTTTTTTTCTTCTGCTGCTTCATTTTTACACTGTCTTAATATTTCATTCCGTTATTTTTATCTGTGAAAAGCAAATTTCGATAAGAGTTAAAATTATGGAAAAATCGATGATTCCGAGAAATCTAAGTGAATATTTATTTTTTGGATATGTGGCATTCCTAGCATTCCCGTAGCAAAGTGCAATTTTTTCACATTATTTATAAAAATTGTGTGATACTGATCGAATATTTATGTTAACAAGTTTTTTTAAAAAAGATTTTCATTACGATGTCAACAATGTTTTTGTTTTTGTTTTTTAAATAATGAAAAAAAATATCTATGGTATAATCAAACTAGTTTTTTTCCCCTAGATTGGCATTCAATAAAATTATTAAATTTTGGATTTCCATCGCTTTAATCTTATTTTTCAAACGTTTTGATTTTAAATATTTAAATTTCGAACTTTTGAATTTTAAATATTTAAATTTTGAAGGTTTAGAATTATAGATTGTTTTCGTTAAATTTTTCTGAACTAAATTAAAGATATTCTTTGACTAAATTTAATTCTACAACTGTAAATACTACCAACTTTAAAATTTGTAGAACCAACCTATATTTTCTGCATAATTTAAGAGCATGTGATACTTTACCATAGGAGCAAATTAGTAATAAATAAATATAATAAATAATAAATAATAATAAATATTTTTAGCTATAAATAAGAGTCAATAAACTTTCGCCTACGGGAGACCAAGCTTAATTAACTATTATTATAGCTAAAAATATTTATTATTATGAATGTATAATTCGTTTAACTAATTTGCTTCTATAAAAATTATTTTTGGATCAGTTTCTGAATTAGTTGTCGGTAATATATTAATTATTAGTATATTTAGTAATTATTAATTATTAGTATATTAATTATAGTAATTATTAGTTTCGGTAATATATTTTTTTCGCGCATAAAATTGAAATTAAATGTTAAATGAAAATAATGACAAATAAATGTTAAAAAAGTATCTCTATATTTTCTCGATAAATTCTCGCCCTGTCGGTAATGTACCGGAATTTTCTTTGTTAGGTTTTCTAATTTTATTTTATGGATAATTTTCGAACTATATTTTTTCCTGCAGTATCATTTTTACGTTTTGAAATTTGCATGAATCTTTTTGAAAAGTTATTCAATTTTCATTTGATCAAAGAATTTATATTTCAGGAACAAATTCTAGCTCAGTCAATAATATTTATTTCGCTTCTTGAAAAACTTAAATTTATTTTAAAATTTGAAACATAACTAACATTTTCTTTATAAAAAAGAAGTGTTTTTTTTTATAATTTCGAAATATAATTTCAATTTTTCATTTCTTTCAATTATTTTTATAATGAAATAAATAGAAATTTATTATTATTTTAGAAATTATTTTATTATTCGTATACAAATTCAGGTTAAATTTAATTTAAAATAAAGCTTGTTTCAAGCATTTAAATAAAATAATTATCTTAATCATTTCAGATCGAACTCGAAAGACTTAATACAGCTACCGACGATATTAATAAACTTGAAGTTGATTTAGACGTAAGTTTTTATAACTTATTCTTTCAAAGAAAAATTATTGAAAATTATTTTTTTTTTCACTTTTACAATTTTTATAAATTTTAAGAGATTTTAAGTTTTAAGGGATTTAAAATATTCTCGTTGAATTTTAAGAAATTTCAGCATATTTTGAAGACATTGTGATAATTATTAATGAATTTAAAGGATTTTATGGAATTTTAAGATGTTTCTATGAATTTCAAAAGATTTCAGCGACTTTTAAGGAATTTCAATAAGTTTCCAATAATTTTAAGACTGAGGTATTTTATAGGATTTTGAAGTTTTTCATGGAATTTTAAAAGATTTCAAAATACTTGAAAAATATTTTGAGGAATTTTTAGGGATTTTAAAGTCTTTCTTAGAATTTTAATCGATTTTAAGAAAAATTGAAGAATTTAAGAAATTTTGCCACTTTTAAAGTGATTTTAAGGGAGTTTAATGTTCGTGTTGGATTTTTAGAAATTTTCAAGATATTTTTGATTTTTAAAAGATTTGAAACTACTTAAAATTCCCGACAGTGTAAAATTTCCGAAAAAATAATTGCCGAAAAATAAAATTCCCGACTTTATAAAATTGCTGACAATATAAAATTCCCATCACATTAAAATTCCCGAGATTAGAAAATTCTCGAATATAAAATTTCTGGACACTGGAAAATTCCCGACCGAAAATAATTGACCACAATATTAAATTCCCAACACTAGAAAATTTCCTACAATCAAAAATTCTCGAAAAAATTATTTTATTGTAATAAATTTCGGGAATTTTATAAACTGTCAGAAATTTTCTAGTGTCGAAAATTTTAAAGTGTTGGGAATTTTAAATTGTCGTCAATTTTATAATGTCGTGAATTTTAATTTTCAGTAATTATTTATTCAAAAATTTTACAACATTTTTAGAATTTTCAGTCGTACCTCTTCATGAATTTTAAAGGATTTTACGAAATTTTTATGATTTTTGAAAGATTTTACATAATTTAAAAGAATTACATAAAATTTTCAGAGATTTGAAACAATTTAAAGAAATTTGTAATAGAGTTTAAATTCTGCCGATGAATTTTAAGAAATTTCAAGAGGTTTCTAGGAATTTTCTGAGATTTTCAGGAATTTAAAAATTTTTTCCCGAAAGGATTTTAAATGATTTTGAATAATTTAAAAAAATGGAATTCTAATGAATTTTAAGACTAGGAATGTCAAGGAATTTCAAGGGATTTCGATGGTTATCGTGAAATTTTTTTAAAATTTCGATAGAACTATTATTGAAAATTTATTTGCATTTTTAATATTTTTCTGTCAGAGAAATTTTTCTAAAAGTCAGGGAAAAGTGAGGGAAATTGAAAAGTTGAAATTTGTGGCCACCCTGTTAAAATTCTTTGAAATTACTTTAAATTATTTGAAATCACTTCAAACTGTTGTTCTCACAATTTTGAATTCCAATTAAAAAATGAATAATAAAACATTTTAAATCATCCTGAAGTTTTAATGAAAGAATTTGGTGTTTGGTAAAACGTTAATTATAAATTTATTATAAAAATCACTCAGAGTGAGACGAAAGCAAAGATTATATTATGTCTACAAAGCTCAAATATAGTTTTGAAACTAGTAGCGATTGGATTTCATTAGAGTGATTGCTTCATAGCACAGACAACTGGATAATAGCGCACACATCACAACTGTTAAATTATATCTTAAGAATTTCATTCGTCTTTTATTAGAACTCAGATTACTCTAAATAACTCGTGAATCCAGTCTGCATTCCAAGGAGAATATGTACAAAAATTTTTCAAAAAAAAAAAAACAAAATCTTAAAAAAGACCTTTTGAAATTCTTAAAAATCTTTTGACAGCTTAAAACCTCTTTAAAACTTTTGAAATCTTTGATCACCTTAACTTTATTATTATTTTTTTTTTCTTTTATTAAAAGAAGATTTAAAGTAATAGGAAAAAATTAGTAGATATTCTATCTTTGGACATTTAAGAATCTCGATTATTTTCTTGTGATGTATATTTGATTGTATTTGATTATATTATATTTTCATGAACTGATTTGAATTTTTTTAATTTAGGAAGCAAGGGCAACTTTTCGAGAACTACTCTGCGAATCGTCACTGAAAATCGACAGTCTTGCGAAGAAGTTAGGCGACTGTATAGAAAAATCGAGGCCCTACTATGATGCGAGATTTAAAGCTAAAGAGGTAATCAAAATGTTGATTGCTTTAATTTTGATGTCACTTATATTGTAAAATTTATTTAAATTTTCTGAAATATTTTCGAAACCTTTTATTGCTTTTATAAACTTTGAAAATCTCTCAATTCAAACTTTAAATTTTTAAAAACTGAAATTTTCTCAAAGAATAATTCTCTAAACTTCTTTTAAAAATTTATGTTTTTTTTAAATTCTTTAAAATAATTTGAAATCCCTTAATATCACTTAAAATATTTTGAAATCCTTCAAGATATTTTCGAAAGACAGCGATTTTAAAGAATTGTAAAAGAAATTTGAGAGATTATGGTATTTTAGGAAAATTCAACAGTTTCCTATTGAAGGATTTTTAAAAGAATTTATTTTAAATCATAAATTTTTAAGTATTCGAAAGTATTTCTTATTTCGAATTATATTCTTGGAAGCCATTTAAAATCTTTTGAAACTCTCTTATCCGATAAAATTTTATGACCATTTTTTTGAATCCCTAAAAATTCTTTGAAATCCGTTGAAGTACCTCGAAATAATTAAAAATCTTTTTAAACTTTTTGAAAATCTCTTTAAAAATATTTTCAAATATTTTGAAATGCTTCATTTATGTAATAAAATATAAAATTTGTTATCATATGTATTTAAGATCAACAATATTTTCAGGCATTGTCAGAAACGCAAAGAGCTGCGGTCAAATTTGAAAAAGCAAATAGCCAACACGCAGCAGCCAAAGAAATGGTTTATTTAGCTGAAGAGGGTCTCAAGACTGAAGGAAGGTGTTTTGATCACGCATGGCAGGTAATATATAAAAAATCCGGATTATTAAAATATCTTAACATTTTATGAAACCTCTTAAAAATCTTGAAGCTTCTTAATATTCTTAAAAAGTTCCTTGAAATTACTTTAAATCACTTAATGTGTCTCGAAATCCTTTCAATCTCTTATTTAAATCCTGATTAAAAATGTCTTGAAATCTTACGAAAATCCTGAAACTCTTTTGAAACCTATAGTTCATCTATTTTTATTTACAAAATTACTTTTTCATCTTTTTTCAAAACAATAGGATTTCTAAGATTATAAGAGATTCTAAGTAATTTAAGTAGATTTCTAAGGATTTTAAGAGATCTTAAAAAATTTAAAGAATTTCAAGATATTTTAAGTAATTGAAAAGGATTTCTAATAATTTAAAAATAATTTTAAAGAGTTTCAAATTATTCAAGAGATGACACAATATTTCAAAACTTTTGAGATATTTTTAAGTTTTTAAATGATTTTAAATAATTTGGACAGATTTTAATTTCTTGATCTATCAATTCTAGAAATTTGAAGATATCAGAGTAGATTTTTTTAATGGATTTTAAGTCATTAAAATTTTTTTCATGAATTTTAGAGTCTGTCCTGGGATTTTTGAAATTTGAAGGAATTTTGAAGAATTTCTTGAAATTGTAAAGAGTATCAAAAAAATTTGAAGAATTTAAAGGAATTCCGTGAAATTTTGATAGATTTAAATAGATTTCTAGAAATTAAAATCTCTTCAAATCCTTAAAATATCTTGAAATTTTAAAAATATTGTGAATAAGTATCTTAAAAACGGGAATTGTTCGAGAATTTCTTGGGCAAAATTTAGACACCCGGCAGATTTCTGCACTAGTAATAGAGTCTTAGCAATTTTTAAAAATAATTTAAGAAGTCAAGAATATAACTTCATTTACTTTTTTAAAGGAAATGTTAAACCATGCGACATCTAGAGTCAACGAATCGGAACACGAGAGGGCGCTTTCGGAAGCTGAGCATCGACGAACGACGACTTTATATCACAAAGCAGAACACGAAGTTCAACGTCTTCAACGGGAATTGAGACGTGCTATCACAAAATCCAGGTACAAAAAAAAAGAAAATCTTAGATATTTTGTCGATGTTTTTCTACAATTTTTATGCATGATTCTCGGTGTACAAATTCACTCGTTAAAAATTCAACATTAGAGCCTTTCCAATCTTTCTTTTCTCGCACCTTTTTATACCCTGGCAAAATTCCGTATTATAAAATTTCTCAACAGACAGTAGAAATAATAATAAATTGCAGGGCAGCCGCAAGTAATTTCAAATGGTAGAAAATATTTTCAGGGAGATTAAAGAATTTCAAAATATCTTAAGGATTTTTAACTTCCAAATGATTTTAAATGATTTAAAACAATTTCTAGAATTTTTAATTAATTTTAAAAAAATATAGCGGATTTTAAGAGATTTTTTAATGATTTAAACAAATTTCAAGGTTTTTGAGTTAATTTCAAGAGTTTTCAAATTATTTTTCGAAATTTTTTAGGGAGTTTAAATTAAGAGTTTTAAAAAAGGGATGACTGAAAATTTCCGAATAAATAATTACTGAAAAATAAAATTCTCGACATTATAAAATTGCCTATAATATAAAACTCCTGACACTAGAAAATTGTCAAAAAAACATTATTTTAATAAATAAATAAATAACCTCAATAAAATTTTTTTAAGATTGTTTTAATTATTCTGTATTTTAAAAATATTTTTTAAAAATTTATAGAGATCATTCAAGATATTTTTAAAAGTAAAAAGTCACATTTTTATACAATATTTTAAAAATTTATTATTTAAATTATTTATTTATTTATTAAAATCATTTTTTTCGGGAATTTTATTCTTGGGAATTTCCCAGTATCGAGATTTGTTTGTGTGTGTGTGTGTGTGTGAAATATTTAAAATCTATTAAATCTGTAGAAATTTTCTGAAATTTTAAATTTCTTGAATTCTTTAAAGTCTTCTGAGATATATTGAAACCTTTTAAAATCTTTTGATATTTCTTGAATTTCTTGAAATCTTTAGAAATAATTGAAAATCTTTTTAAATACGTTGAAATCCTCTATATAATGTTAAAATCATTTTAAGCCTTTTGAAATTAATTTGAATTTTTTTTCGAATTCTGTAATACCTTCACTCTCTCTTCAATTCTTATAATTATTGTTAAATTCATTGAAATTTATTGAAATAGTTTCAAAAAATTATCAAAGATTTTTAGGACATTTCGGGGAATTTTAAAATTAAAATTCAGTTCTAAAATATGAATAGCCAGGAAAAATGAAAAGTTTATCATAATAAAGTCAAGGAAAAGTCAGGAAATTCAAAAATAAAATTTTGCGGACACTCTAGTAATGCGAATTAAACATAGAAATTTTTATCTCTTGATGTGATATTTTTCTACCCCTCAAAATCCGAAATTTTTTTCAAGTAGAATTAGTATAATTCTTTTCGATTATGTTCATGTTGGCAGTATGGGTGCACGTCGCAGCTTGCTTCTGATAAACAGTATCGCCTACAGGCACAACTTGCTCATCTTGTAAGTAGGATAGATTTTATTATTTTAAGCACTCTTTCTACTTCAGTTTACCATTCACGATTGTTCTATTCGTATTTATAGGCATGGTTATTTTTATGGTATTTTCTAGAAACCTTTTAGATTTTTATTCCACTTTTAAATAGCATTTTAGGATTTTGGAGGGCTGGGCCAAAAAGTGAAGATAAACTTTTTAAAAATGGTGAAATCTGTAGAATAACGAAAATCTTCACTTTATTTCCAAAATTGTATGCAGTTTTTGACAGTAACGCGTTACCGAAAGAGTTACTTTTTTTAATTTTTAAATCAAATATACAAAATTCTTCAGATTCTTTTAGATAGTAACGATTTTTTGAAAGCTCTCCAATGCCCTTAATTAGAGGAATAAATGTTAGAATAAATTGGTAGGTTTCCTTATAGAACCATTATTTATTATGAAAAATGTAATATTCTTTCTCTGACCTAATTTATAATCAAGGAGACTCGGCACGTTCAGTTTCCATACAAAAAAATCTGCACATCTCACCTGTGCATATCAATTTAGAAGTCTTAAAGTTCTGCGCATCAATTATGAACGAAAATGATGCGCAGAACCTTTAAATTGAATTTGAGAGGCTAGAAGTATGCACAAAGTTTGAAAAATTATTAAAAATAAATGCGCAAAGATTCTTACGCATGCAGGAAGTTCATAAACAGAATTCTAATTAAATATTTTTACAGACGGTATTACGAAATGAAGGCACAGTTCAATCAAATGTTGGAGGAACAAAAAACGAGAGTGAGCGTTTTGGAAAGATCAGTAGGAGAAGCCAAGATGACTTATGCAGACGCGCTGAGGAATCTGGAGAGAATAAGCGACGAGATTCACAGAGTATGAATTTTTAAATAAAGAAAATTGTTTTTTTTAAACTTGTTTTGTTAAATGAAAAAATTTTCAGACAAGGAAGTACGACGGTACAGAAGATTCTGGAAAACGAGACGAGTCGCAAGAACATTCTGTGAATCAAACGAAATCGGGGACGCCTACGGATTCTAGCTTTACGGGTTCACCTGACAGTACGGATTACACGAGCGATGAATATCTTCGGCTACCGGATAAAATTACGTCACAGTCTTCGTACACCCCACCGAAAAAAGTGAGATAATTTTACTTAAAATTTCTACGCAAAAATAAACCAATTTTAATTGAAAACAAAAATATAAAAATATCGGTAAATCTAGAGAAGACTAACTTGGTAGTCTTCATGAGGAAATATAAGGTGGCAATGGTAACGGGCCCCTTATTCTACAGAAAGAGGCTCCGAATAGCCTAGTCGGTGAAATATCTGGGGATAATACTGGATAAAAAAATTGAACTGGGCGGAGCATCTGAAAACGCAAAACAGGAGGTTCATTACAACTTTCTGGTTATGTAGAAGGGCCGTTGGGAGAACCTTGGGACTGGAACCGAGAATGATCGCTTGGCTGTATTCGGCAGTTCTTAAATCAAGGCTAATCTACGCGGTCGTTGTCTGGTGGCCACGGGTGCAGCTCAAGATGATCCAAGTGAAGATGGGCCGCCTGTAGACGCTTATATTCAGAGCTATTACCGGAGCAATGAGGACCACGCCAACAGTGGCATTTGGCCTTATTCTCTGCTGGGGCGGCTCGGACGGCTGGACGTCTTGTTGCTGCTGAAAAATGGTCACAGGGGCCTAGACATACTAGGCTACCAAAAGACATCGCTACATTGCCAAATCTCATGATGTGGTAGGATAAAATAACAAAAAGGTACAGCTTCGACAAACTCTTCTGGAAATGCATCCCAGATAGGGAGACGTGAGAGAAGAAGAAGGGGGGGGGGGGCTTCTACAAGGGGACATCGTGTATACGGATGGCTCTAAAGGGGAGGGCTAAACAGGAGCTGGGCTGTATGACACAGCGTAGGGAAAAGGGGTTTAGCGATCCCACTGGGACAGTATCCAACTGTGCAACAGTAAAAAAAAATACTGGGGCCAAGTAAATGGATGTCAACAGGCTAAATCCATCCCGGGCGATTGTCACAGGATAAAATTGACCTGTACCATCTTAAACTGGTCCAAGAAAGATGTAAGGATAATGGTGTAGATGCTCACTGGACACAACCATTTGAATTTCCATAAACACAAGATGGGGCTGGCACCCAGCACCGCTTGTCGCAAATGTGGAAGAGACGATCACTCTAGGACGTCCCTACAGGTTCTAGGTCGGTGCCCGGCTCTTGCCAGGATGCCAGGCTCAGTTATCAAACTCTCGGGTTAGCTATGCTGGAACCAGAAGAGATTAGGGCGCTGCCGGTTAGCGATATTCTAGACTTCTTCAGGAAAACTAGAGGAAAGGGTTTTTTGGCCATAAAATGAGATTTTGAGTGTATATTGGAAATTTCTCCCTTATCATTTTTCTTAATTTTACTAGATTCACAGTCTTTTACTATACTTCTGACGTCTTTGTTGCTCTTTAAGAAATTTACGGCCTCGTGTTATTGGACTAGTTTATCCAAAATTTGCAAGTGGAGACATAGAGTGGCCTCCCTATTCACTCGATTTATATGCTGTTGATTACTACTTTTGGAGATGAATTAAAGATAAATGTTACGCAACAGTTTCAAAAAAACGACTCGAACTGTCAAAAATATTTACCCATATCGGGATCTTAGTCTAAGTTTTTAGAAAGGATAGTATAATATTTTTCTAAATACAAGATGCTGAAAATTTTTGCGTTTTATAGGAAAGGATAATATAATATTGTTCTAAATATACTTTCTTGGACAGAAACATGTACTCATATCGAGGCCCCTTATTTTTTTATTGAAAAAGTAGTATAATATTGTAGTAAATGTATTATACCAATGAAAAATATTGACCCATATTTTTTCCTTTCGGACAAAATTCTACTTTTTCCAAAAAGTTACCTAATATTGCCTTTTTTTAGATCGAGAGAGATCCCTCTTCAGAATACTTAGGCCTCTGCAACCTGAGTCTCTCCTCCACGGAACCTAGACGCTACATAAAGCGAGATCGTCCTCGAAGTATCGCAACCACAGATGCAAAACACATTTTCCCAATACAAAATCAAACTAGCGCATCGACCCCTCGTCTCTCCGATTTGTCGAGTGTGATCTCCCCCGTAGAAAAGAAAGTGAAGATCACTTCCCCCAAAAAGGAAAAAAATGGAGAAAATGGAGAAGAGTGGACGGAGATCAGTTTAAACAATTCCCCGGAAGAGAACTTCTACAATAACGAAGCCTTTTCGGATGAGGAGGATCAAATCCCCTACAAAAGATTGCCCATGGATTTGAGTCCTGAAGGAGAGTTTGTAGAGAAATCTGAAGAGAAGAGGAAATATAAACTAGTCACACAACAGTCCTTGCCGGCGATGCCAAAGACTCATGAGGTTAGTCTCAGTGAAGAGAAGAAGGCTGAAGTCACTAGGAGCCCTTCTATGAGAAGTAGGAGTAAAGTTGATAGTAGAATTGCTAATTGGATTTCGAGGAGTTCCGTTGCTGGAGAAGCGAGTGGAGGTAGTTCTGGTAAGGATGTAGAGAATTTTGATGAATTTTAAAACAATTAGTGAAAAGATTTTTTTAAAAATGTTTTTCATGAAATATTTACAAATTTGAAGGGATTTCGTCGAATTTTAAGATGTTTCTAGGAGTTTCAAGTTTCAATGAATTTAAGAGATTTCAAAGGTTGTCGTAAATTTGAAAGATTTTTATGACAATTTGTTCGCATTTTTAATACTTTTCTGTCAGGGAAATTTGTCTGAAAGTCAGAATAAAGTCAGGAAGTGTCAGGGAAATGAGAAAATTGAATCTTGTGGCCACCCTGAATTGCTAGAAATCTGTTAAAACTTCTTGAAAATTTTTCAAATCTTGGATAACCAAATATATTTTATTTGTGCTTTTATTAAAAGAAGATTTAAAATTTACAACCGGGAATTTGATGTTGGAAAATTAATAGACACCTTAAACTTGTACTGTCTCGACTTAATTTTAATTTTAAAACTTTGCAGCAAATTCTAGTCGACGTCAGTCGTTGGATATGTTGTGGAATACAGGAACAGGAGAAAGAGTTAAGGAGTTGTTAAACCACGGGATGATGATGCTGAACATATCTAACCTTACTGATAGACGTTCCAGCGATCCAAGAACGATGGATAAAGATAGAGATTGTAAAGAGAGGGCTGAAAAGACGGAATTAAAAGGGAAGAAAGTTCCGAGTCCGTTAGAGAAATCTATAAGCTACCTCAATACTGATGAAGAGATTTCGGATAGCGAAAGTTTAGCAAGGTCAGTTTTCCTTTAATTTAACAGATTTGCTATTTTTTCCCATCCTTATGACGCACTGTGGCCTGGAATAGGAATTTACTTTTTATAATCGCCTACAGGTCATATTTCTTAACCGATTTGAAATTTTTTTTTTTTTTAGAAATGCTCAGTATTAAATTTTGAAGAGAATTTTGGCTTGTTATTTTAAAATTTTTTTCACAGAGTAATATATAAACAAATAGAGTGACAAACTTGACCATTTCACCTTTTTGAACTTCTATTTCAAGAAAAAATACCGATAGAAATTCACTATCAGCCGAAATTATTACACCTGCATTCATAGAACATAATTAATGACATATTACTTATTTGGGGTCAAATTGACCCCAGTTATTAAATTTAAAACGTTGTCATACTGATTGTATGCAAGTTTTCAACTTAAAAAATTCACAGACACTATTTAATATATAGAAATTAGATTCTGATTGTCTTTTAAAAATTTAAATTATTTTGAGGTCTATAAAAAAATTCTCAAAATTTGAAAGTTATAAAAAAAAGAATTTTTCATTAAAAAATGCATCACTTCCACAATTATTAATATTTATAGCTAAAATTTGGTTTGGGTACTCTTCTAATATCACATCGAAAATGAGGGTCGATCTGACCCCAAGAAAGTGATGAGGATTAATTATTATAAACAATTTTTATAAACAAATTCTTATCAGTGTTTTTTTCTCATAGAAAAAATTGTTTACATCATGCTAGTTGCTAATATTTTTCACAAGAGTCATAATTTGTATCAAAACATTAGCATAAGTTAAGAGTTTTTATTTTTATAAACATTTTTATAAACAAGTTCTGTATAAATGAGTTTTTCTCATAGTCAAATTGATTTTTCTGACAAAAAGCGATTCACAAAATTGTTAATAACAATTTCTATAACAATCTCTGACAATCTGCGGTTGGTTATAGCAAAAGTTATTTTTTCTTCAATCATTTTTGTGATAATCTTATCTGTAATAAATATATTTTTTCTTGAGATAAAAATTAAAAAAGCTGAAACGGTCAATTTTGTGAAAAGAATTTTAAAATACCAAACTGAGCATTTCTAGAAAAATCTTTCAAATATAATATATATTATATATAATCATTTAAAGATTAATATTTTTAAATTTTTTCAAATTTCTCAAAATTCATTTTAAAAAATTCCACAAAATCTTTTTAAGATTCCTAAGAAATCTTTTGATGTTTCTGAAAATTCCACGGAATCCTTTTTAAAAATTCTGTAAAACTTTTGACATACCTTAAAATCTCTTAAAATCTTTTTATATCACCTGATAAAGTATTTTAAAAATTTATTCAAAGAATTTTATTATTTTTTCAAACCCTTGAGATATTATATAATATTATATCTCCTCAATCTAAAATCTTACGATTAACCTTTTTTTCAGTGTGGAAATGCTCACAGAAGATCAAATCTCGTCTTTAATGATGGAACCCGACATGAATCAAGTTTGTCAAGAGATTCTAGGAACACCTCTCGTCGAAGTTTGTCCTCTCTTACAACAACTCCAGCAACAACAATAAATAGAAGATTTCAAAGTGTTCAAAATGATCATATTCTTAATATTAATGCATAGTCTTCTTTTAAAATGCAGTTCATTTTCAACCTGTCTTTTTCAAGGGTGTTAGGTTCTAATTCTTACCTAAAAATTCCATTTCTTCATTTTACTTAACAAATATTATATTATAATTAGATATTTTTTCACTGTGTATTTTTTCGCTCTTTTCCCATAATTCTATTATATATTCTATCGCTACAGAGTGAAAAATTATCTAGTTACAATATTTACTTAACCCTAGAACCGCACACATTTTTTAAACTTACATAAACTGTATACATGGGTCTGTGAGACCCGGGCGCCTTCGCGTGATGATTGTGACGCTCCTGTTGGTCCGATTTACATTTTTTTTTTTTTTTTTTTTTTTGAAATGTTCATTAGGATGTTTAGAATAAAGTTAAGCAGGATTAGATTATTTTGAATAATTTTAAGATACCAAAAAGTTCAAATATTTGGAAAAAAAACTAGAAGAGGTGTTCAAAATTCGTGTTTTACAGGAAAAAATGTCATATTCCCATTTTTTGTTCAAATGCAAAAGTTAATATGAGGTTTTGAAGAGGAAATATGGAAATTCAAAAAAAAAATACGTTGAACATATTTTTTCCAAAAAGTGTATTTATTGAGCAGAATGAAAATTACCAATTTCATAAGAGGGCAAAAATGTGAAAACGGAGAGAAGAATTGCAAAGTCAGTAAATACACATAATATTTTTATAATAATTGTTTATTAAGTACAAATGAAGATTTCCGTAAACGAAATTTAATGAAAAAAATGTAATTCTGTCGAAAGCATTCCTGACATGCAAACGATCTATATTCTTCGCACATAGGATTTTTGCAAAGAATGCAACATATTTTGGTTTTTCTATCCTTTCTAAAGTCGTACATTAAAATTATGCAAAATTAATGCATTAATTCCTCCTTGATCCAACATTGCTATAAAAATACACATTGGCCAACAAAGCGTTTTTCGAGCCATTGAATATTCGTGACACATTTGATTGAAAGTGTCAGTGCCACCTTTTGTGCTATTATACATTTAAAAATTATTATATATTTTAAACAATTGTTATTGTTTACAAACAAAAAGTCATATAATTATCCTAAAATCACTAAAAAATGTTAAGCCCTGGCCAACTTTATGTTATGACCGTTCGAGCCTCTTCGGTAAACTGACGCGTTTAACTGTCTGGGTCGATCGGCAGAAACAAGATGTGCAGAAACCTAAACTGAATTTACATGGAGGCGAGAAGTGCCGCTTCGAAAAATTGTGGAGGGAAGCGACAAAAGTCACTTTTGTGGTGGGTCTGTCAGACCCAGTGTGTGGTTCAAGAGTTAAGTAAAATGAAGAAATCAAAGAGATTAGAATTTGCATCCAACACCTTTAAAAGTAGAGAATTTTCGACGGTATCCATTCCACAAGAGTTTAATTTTTGTTGTGCTTTTTAATATTTATTGTACCTAAGATTTTTGTTATTCTGAAAAGTTTTTTTATTTATATTTATATTACTTCATTTACAAATTTTTCAACGAAAACTGATCTAATCAGCAGATTTAGTAATTATTCTTTGTTTTATTGTTTATATTGTTATTTTTCAAACTGGCGCGATTGTTAAAATTAAGTTTTGCGTTTGTAGAAAGTTGAATTTATATTTAATTTATAATGTACAGCTAAACTAGGAAGTAGACGCAATGTCTTGAAAAAATATGTAGGATATTAAGGGCATGCTCTACGATGACTACGTAACGAATTTTTTTGGCGCTCACCATGTCCAAACGGAATCATATATCACTTTCAAAATTTGGAATACAGGAAATGAGACATTAAATTGCGTTTGTATATTTAGTTGTAGTCAAAATTTTGAAAAAAAAAATCAAGTCTTTAAAGTAGGGATTTGATTTTTTTTTCAAAATTATGGCTCCAACTAAATATACAAACGTAATTTAATGTCTCATTTCCTATATTCTAAATTTTGAGAGCGATATATAATTCCGTTTGGACATGGTGAGCGCCAAAAAACATTTTTCACAACCAAGCACAGAGCACGTCCTTAATTCTTAAGAAACTTAATCTCAGTCAAAATCGTGTCTGAAATTTATCTATTTATTCTGTAGGCTTAGGCGTTGGTTTGTAATTAAATTAGAGGGTGGCCACAATTTAGGAAAAACCTGCAAATAATGAAAAAGAAGCACTTTTTATAAGACGAATTTTATATAATTACTAAAAACAGGATTTTATGTCGACGAAAATGTTGAAATTATGCGACGAGAGAGTTCAAGTTTTTTGAAATATATATGGTAAAAAATAGGATTATGCACTGATTTCAAATATTTTTAACTGCGTAAATTTCAAGAAATTTGAAGAAATTTCAATGTATTTTAAAGAATTACAAAGAATTGAATAAGATTTAAGAAAATTCAAAAGGATTAAATAGATTTCGTTGCATTTCAACAAATTTTTAAAAATATATTTCAAAGTATTTAAAATATGTAAGGGCTTATAATGCTTCGAAATCCTTTAAAATTTAATCCTTTTATTCCTTGAAATATTTCAAAATGCTTTAATTTTAAAAAAGATCTTTTTGTTTTAAAACCTTTTGAAATTTTTAGAATTCTTTGAAATGATTTTAAATGTTTTGAAATCCTTTTAATTTATTTTAAGGTATTTTCAAATGCTTTAAAATTCTTTCATATCTTTTTTTAAAATCTTTACAAATATTTCAAAATCTGTTGTAGATTGAAAGGGATTTTTATTAAATTTTAATTAATTTTAAGGGATTATTAAAGATTCGGAGAAACTTTTTGAGTTATCAAAATATTGAGAAAACGAAGCTTTGTGGCCACCCAGTAATTTTTATTTATTTACATATTTATATATTTACAATACGAAAAACATCGAACATCAAGCTTTTCTCAGAATTGAATCAATTTCTCGCTTCTTTTTCCGCCTGTGAATTTTAAAACTTCGCCCTTATAAATCTGCCTTTAACACTCGATAATGGCGATAATTTTGTAAAAATCTGCAAAGGGCTTAAGGCGGTGCGAATAGTGTAAATGTTCCAGTGAACAGAGAAAAGTTCCTACTTTCTGTGATTAAGTCTCAGAACGTTTATCAAATCTCAATTGTTCGACCTTCTTTCCTCGTACAAATATGATTTCAAAAATTTATTAATTTGTTTGACGTTAGATTTTAGAATTATAATTGCGAAATTCACAATTAAGAGTGTTGGACCCAATTTCTAGTTCAAATATCAAATTCCCCATTTAACTTGACAATTATTAGAATTAGATACTTTTTCGCTCTGTAGATATATTCTGTTTTAAAATAGAAATTTTACTCAAAAGGTATTTAAATTACACATTTTTTCGCTCTGTAACCATAATTATATTTAATAAATAAGTAGCTATATACATATAGTGACAAAAATATAATTATAATATTTATCAAACAAAATGGAGAAATTGAATTTTGACGTTAGAACTTGGATCCAAACACCCTAAAATTTCCCAGCTTCTAGTCAATATTTTGCCGAGAAATTGTAATCCAAGAAGAAATATGAAGACGAACTTTGTAATTATTTAGAATTGGTGCAAGATTTTTCTTAGCAAATTTTCTAAACGTTATACTTTACGCGTAATAGATTTTTTATGTTTTAAAATAGAAATGTGTCTGTAGAGTGAAAAAAGGTTTACTTTTAATACTTTTTGCGTAAAACGAGGAATTCTTAATTCCTCGTAGCTATACAGAGCGAAGAAATATTTATAAGATTTATCAAGTAAAATGAAGAAATCGAATGAACGCATGGAAATGCCTCAAATTCTATTTTTCATAAAATTTATTTTACCTAAATTCGTTTCATCTATTATAGTAATAATGTACTATAATTTTTATTTTGCCGAAAAATAATTTGCCCTAATTTATATAATTCCTAATTTTAATTTTTCATGGAATGAAAATGGTGAAAAATAAAATTGGAAAAATAGAAAATAGGACGAATAATTTTTCGGAAAAATAAAAATTAGGAATGTTTTAAATCAAGACAAATTGTTTTTCGGAAAAATAAAAGTTAGGTCAAACAGTAATTTGGGGAAGTAAAAATTAGGTCAAGTAGTAATTCCGGAAAATAAAAATTAGGGCAAATAATTTTTTATAATTAAATAAAAATTATGGCAAATTATTAAATGAAATGAATTTAGATAAAACAAATTTTGAACTTTGATCCAACATTCTTAAATTGAGTGAGAGTGCAAGGAAGAGTGTCTGCGATTAAAGATGCCAATTAAAAGCTCTTTATATAATTTTAGGGGATTGATTTATTACTAGTACAATTATTAAACTTAGGTAGTTGAAGTTCTGCTACTTTAGAAACATAGAGCTTCTGCACAAAACATAGAAAAAAGTAGAGGTAGGAGTGTGATTATTAAAGATAAATGTTTTTCGCTTGCCGCTAGAAATTTTTCGAGCGTCTAGTTTTTATTTAAATCAAATTGTATGGATCGTCAATTTTAGTAAAAGAAAAAAAATTGCATTTGTTCAGAGAATGGATCCAATTTCTAACTTCAAAATTAGAATTCTTCGGAATGCAAATACTGCAATATATTGAGCGAATACACATTTAATTCGAATAATTTTTGAGTAAAATGAGGAGGGCTAATTTTTAAGTTAGAATATTTGGGCTTAACATCCTTAATTGGACAAAACGGATTTAAAATAAATTAAAGTAAAGGTATCTGTTCAAAATGAGTTCAATAGCCGAAAAAAAGAAAAATATAGCGATTCTTTTTCTCCAGGTTTCTTTCAAATGTCAAACTTTATGGAAATGGATATTTTTATGGAGATACCATTTTTTCTTCGATTTTTAAAGACTCTGTGGATTTATTCCTTTTACAGCGATGTAAAATATATGTAATATAGAGAATAATACTTATGAAACGTAATTTTTAAGAACCGAAAACTCCAGAGAGAAAATTGGTGATTTTTGTCGGAGCCCGAGAAATTTTTATTTTGAGTTCAGCGATGACCTTTGTGAAAATAAATTTCGCGTACGAAGAATCTGGTTTGATTTCTTTATAAAATTTCATGTGAAGCCGAGATAGCTTTCTTTTCATTTGAATCCATTTTTCAGGCTCTTGTATAATAATTAAAGGGAATTAAAAATAAGTTAAATATATAATTCAAAAGAATTGAAACGAATTTTTCACTAAAGTTATTATTATTATTATTATTATTATTATTATTATTATTATTATTATT
>CAJFCO010000391.1:110037-121716 GCA_904066015.1 Synergus gifuensis
TTGGATATTTTCCCATTAGAATAATGCATTTTTAAAGCGTGTTGCGCGCAGCGCCGCTCTAGTGAGAAAATTTCGCACATAGAAACTATAATCACTAAGGAACGCCATTTTCTTTTTAAATCAGATAGGGCTGATGGGACGCCACCCTTATACCTCTTTGTTTCCATTTATTTTGTTGAAAAATTTGAATTCTCGTAAATTCTCGAAAAAAAATCGCTCGCGAACTTACCGGTAACTTACCGGTAACGTTCTCGGCGTTCCTGACGTAAGTTACTACCTTTCGAACTCTTCTTCTTCTCTAACCATTAGTGCTCCATCCATGTATTCTTATATCCATGGTCGTTTGATATTTGGAGCGTTTGGAGCGTTTGGAGTGTTCCCTATTTCCTAACCTCCTGAATCTCGTGGGAGGGACCTGTCAAAATAGATAAAGTAACAGTTCTTATCGCATTAAATTTCTCGAATAAACGGTTAATCATTCGCCACGCAGATGTCAAGTTTTCTCCTTATTTTTCCCAAAGTCTAACCTGAAAAATGTCCGAATCAGAAGTGACTTTACAGCATTTTTATGTTTTTAATAGTACCTACGCTGAAAAGGAAGGAGAGGTAAGCTTAAAAACTTTTTAGTCAACATTTAATTTGCACAAAATAATCTAGAAATTCACTTTTAGCAATAATTCGTACAATTTATTGTTTTTTCGAAGCTGTCAAATTTTTTTTTTTTTTTTCATTTAAAATTTAACATATTTAACCTAGACTTAGGGTTATTTTGTACCACAGGCTTTTTATTAAAATATTTTTCTTGCAGGAAAAAAATAAGATATTATATTATCATCCGCCGAAAACGGATATCGACACTCAAATTAAAAACATTGGCCTTAGCGAAGCAATTATTAAATTTACAGAGTGAGTATATTTAAATCGTTATATTGTTTATTTAACAATAAGCTGCATTCTTGATTTTAAATCATGCAGGCTTGACACGTTCAAGCCATGAAATTTTTCTATCTTAAAAAAGTGGTGTAATGAAATATCTCGAAAATCTCGCATTCATTGTTCTTGCAAACCTGATTGGTTTATAAATAACTTGCAGTTGTATAAGAAGGAAAACAATATAATCGTTAAAATTTATGAAAATACCTAAAAATTCTTAGAAATCCTGAAAAAATTCCATGACATATACTTAAAAATTCTACAAAATTTTTTAAAAATCAGGAAAATCTCTTGAAATTTCTTGAAATTATTAGAAATCTCATAAAATTCCATAATATCATTTAAAACTTCACTAAATTTTTATAAAACTCATAAAAATCTATTAAATTCTCTTAAACTTTCTTAAAATTTCATAAAATCCTCAAAAATACATAAAATCTTTTAAAAAGCTCTTGAAATCTCTAAAGAAAATTACCGATAAACTTTAAAATCCTTTAAATTCTATACATTTTAAAAGTCATAAAAATCTCTTAAAATTCCTAGAAAATTTTGGAAATTACTTAAAATTCTACTATAATATTCCCTTTATTTCCTTTAAGATTCATTTAAATTATTAGAAAACTCCTCAAATTCCATACAATCCTTTAAAATTTCACAAAATCTTTTAAAAATCATAAAAATCTCATAAATTCTTTTAAAATCGTCAAAATTCCTTACAGTATGTTAAAATCTCTTTAAATTACTCCAAATTTTGCAACATTCAAAATCCATTAAAATTCTTTAAAAAATCTCTTAAATTGCAGGAATTCCTTTATAATTCCACGAAATATCTTGAAATCTTTTAAAATTCTACAAAACCTTTTATAAGTCCTAAAGTTTTTTTGAATTTAGTAAAAATTACTTGAAAATCATCAAAAAATTAAAATTCTTAGAAACCTTTTGAAATTCCTTTCTAAAAAAATGGTGTTACAGAATCTTTTAAAAACTAGAAAAATCTCTTGAAAACCTTTAAAATTTTACGAAAACCTTAGAAATCCTTAATCATAAATTGTACAAAATCTTTTGAAATCCCTTAATAAAATTTCCTGACAATTTTTTAAATTCTTTAAATGCCATAAAATATTTTGAGTCATAAAAATCTCTTGAAATCTATTGAAAGTCGTGTTATGTCTCGGGAGAGATAACACACTCTTCAATTTAATAGAATTAGAGAGGTTCCTCGTTTTAGGATTGGGAAAGGATTTCTCAATCACAGGGATGAGGATAGCCAGCCAGATTCCAAAATAAGAATATATAGATTTAAGATAACAATATTATTTATTGAATAAAAGAGATGATTTAGGATCTTGGTTACAAGTGAAAAGTGAAACCTCAGCCTTTGTTAGAAAAGTATTTATAATGTGTACCTGACCATTGTGAAAGATTCGCAAGTTAAAGTTGAATGTGCACTTAGTTGAATCTCGATGATGATTGATGATTGTTTCCTCAGTCTAAGTTCAAGATCACTTCCCGACACTAAGTTCGATGTTGCTTTCGGAGGCTAAGTCCTAAAGTAGTTTCAGAGTCTAAGTCCGAAGTGGAATATTTAGGAGTGATAGACTTTTAGACTTGGAGTTCCGGTGGTAGTAAAGAAGAGATTCGTTCTGAACCGCAAACTCGCAGATTTGATGATCCTTAGGGCGGAGGTTGAATTTTAACAGACCCACTGAACTGACTGACTAATTACTGGTGACTGCGAGAGTGAGTGAGTTACTCTTTGACAGACAGTGACTCCTGAGGATCATCTCTTCTGTTTATATATCTTTTGGGGCACCCTTCTGTCTTCTCACCCCGGTGAGGACTAGGAGGTAATGATGTTCTATAATGTTCTAAAATATTCTGTGGATCTGCGATAATTTCATGTACATTTTCTAAGTTGCAACATTCGAGGTTTTCTTGGAAAGAGGGTGAGAGAGTGCACGCTTCGAAGGGTCGACAGGTCCGGTGGAATTTATTTATTTAATGGGTGACTCATTCTAGCAGGGGTCATAAATTAGAGAAGGATAGACATAATGAGAGAGTAAGGGATTAAGAAATTGACATTTTACTAAGATTATTTGGTCCTCGGACCCTTGCTTTTTAGTGAGGGCAAGTATATTCTTTCTTCGTTGCCTGCTAGACTTGACGGCTTTACATTAACTTTAAAATATCCAAGATCCTTTAAATATTGTTTAAAGAGTAATGATTCTTGTTAACTTTAGAATAAATGTTGGGTTGCATTACTAAGTGTCAGCTAAGAAACATTGATTATTATGGCTGGTCTTCTTGACTTACAATGAGTTTTCAGTTATAAATTATGTTATAATGTTTATAAATAAACTAATTAGAATAACGTCGCGGGACGTGACAGTCGCTAAAACCTCTTCAAATTCCCAGAAACTTCTTGAAATTCTTTAAAATTCAACGATAACATTTAAGAGGTAATTTCATCTTAATGATCTAAAAAAAAAGGTTTTTTTACAAAATTTTTGGGCGGAAAGAACGGTGATAGAGAAATAATACTTGGCGTAGATATTGAGTACATACTTATGTATATTACAAAAAATTTTCATATGAGAATTTCTCTAAAATTTTTCATTTTGGTGATGATGCACAGTTTTGACTACAATCGATAAGAAATGCTACACTTGAAATTGATTTTCCCCAAGAAAATACATACTATTCTGGACAAACTCGTGCTTATGTTCCATTCTTTCAAACCTGAAATTTCAAAGCATTTTCATGATCGTGCATAATTTATAAGGGAAAAGGGAATACTTAAGGGAATGTGATAGTTTACCATAAGAGCAATTTAGTTTACCCCATTATACAATTATATTAATAAATATTTTTGTTCTATGTTCGCACGGGTAAAGGTGCTATATTGAAAAGGTTTCATTCATATAAAATTCATTTATTTAAATTCAAGATAAGAACTGAAATACAATGAGTGGTTGAAATAAAATATTCTAAGTGCGCGAAAATAGGGTACAAGTTCATGCCCAATCGTACTCTCGTCAAGGATGGTTTTAGACTGACCTACGACGCCCTTGCTGAAACCTAAAGTGCTACATACAAACATTGCCAAAAAAGGTTAAGGTACAGATGTGCAAATATTGAGATAGAAAAATACAAGCTAGAAATTTCAAATTACATTAAATAGTAAAATCACTTGCAAGATAATGTGGAATTTCTTGATCAAATTCTTATCAAACCCTGTTATAGATGCAGAAATATCTGCATATTTAAAAAAACGTCGAGCAGTGTTCCCGTCGTTTGTGCTGCCACATCCAGGTTTCGGTTGATCGACTATTAGACCCAACTGTATACGAAAACCTTTTTGTATGTTCTTTTTACGCATCTACCTTTTTTTTTTATCTTCATTATCACAGATTTGACATTTTTTTACATCTAGTTTATATGATATATGCGCGATTATGAAGTCTAAAAGAAGTCCGGGTTGTAAACATTGGACTTTGGCCTTTTTGACAGATTTGATAAAATCTTCGATGTCAATATCGTTCTGTCCGTTTAACATTTCTATGGTTCCTAAAATTTCTTTCGCGGATATTAATTCGCTTTGAGAAGATGTCATATTTGGTATATTTCTTGTTACGTTTTCGTTTGGAATTCGCGTATTTCTTAGGATTTCCTCGTTTCTTCGTAGACGGCTCCCTATTTCTCTTTCTTCGGTGCCTTCCTCCGACTGGTCTTCCGTTAACTGGTTGTCAGTTTCAATAATTCCAGGCAAGCCTAATTTTTTAGCTAATTCCGAGATTTCGAACGTCCTATTTTCGTTTACCCGGGTTAGATTACTCACGCTAGTTGTGAGAGTGTTCATTGCAACACGCAATTGGTTTAGTTGAATGAGTATTTCATGGTTAAGGGTATCGGTCGGGACAGGAGAATTCGTTGGCCAACTCATCGTGGTTATGTACGTGGAATTCAGAGTTTCTTGTAAGGAATCGTCAGTTACCGTACTGTCTGTGCCTGTTAAGTTACTTACAGTAGTGCGATACGTATTGACTCGAGTATTAAATTGCCTATCCAGTGTGCTTTCTTTGTTAAGGGGTTAGGTGGGTTTCAGAGGCTAAAAAGTAGGGTATTTTTACCATTTTTTTAAAAATATATACAATCATATTTTTTTATTTAAATAATTCAGCATATCAAAGGTACATCTTTCAACAGTATTTTGTGAAATTTTCATTTAAAAATTCCGAAAACTCAGCCATTGGTACCTCATCTCCCTTGACGTCTCCAAAAAAAATGCTTTTGCCGTGGACATCATTACTCATTACTGGTTCATCTAAAATCAAAAAACCAAAAATATTTCGTTAGTACATGGATAAATCTCGTTAATGAACGAAGGAAAAAAAATTGAAATTTGAAGTTTTGACAGACTTTGAAACAAAAAAACACATTTTTTGATCAAATTTTCGCCATGTATTGACTCGAAAAAATTAGTTGTAATAAAAATTAAAAATCCTTCGTTCACTAACTAGATAATGTTATTTCAAAGATGTGTGCCAAATTTGAACAAAATCGCTTCATAACTTTTCGAGAAATCGTGTCCACCGACTTCAAAAATTGAGTTTTGAGAAAAAAGCGTTTAAAGTTTTAAGTTGAAATTACATGCAAAAAAAAATTTTTTTTTTTAACTTACATAGAATCATCGATTCCGGCACCATAAAGCAAAGTACCTGCTGCTGCGGCAATATCCAAGGCATCCTTTTGTTCTTGTCTGTGACGAATTCTTCCTTCGCGAGTCGTAGCGTCAGCTTTCTTTTCGGCAATGAGTATGCGGTTCTCATCTTCTTTTCGGGCATACTCGTGGCATACTCTCAGGAGTTTTCGGATTATATGATTGTTTTCTTTTCTTTGATCTATCTTTTCTTTGACCACTACTTGTTCGATCAGATCTTGTAACTTTACTCATATTTTATAAGTAAAAATTTATAAAGCCTTCTAGTACAAATTTATAAACACTTTTAGTAAAAATTCACGAACACTTATAACCTCAAATCAACCTATTGGCTCAAGAAACGAGAATCAACTGAAATATTAAGAACTTCTTAGAGTGGGAAAGGTCGAGCAACAATAGCTACGCAGCTGCTCCCGTATACCTACGAAGCACTGCACTGACCTGGCCTGACGGGCGGAACTTCCGAAGGGTCTATCTCTTAGAATTTTACTCGGATCGATTTGACATTTTCGGAGAATATTCTAAACATATTGTACTATTTAATAAGATAAAAACAATCGATTTTTTGAAATTTCCAAACCCACCTAACCTCTTAAATAGTTGGGTGTTACTTTCACGCGAATATTAATATATTGAGTATTATAGAATATTATCTGTATATTCTTGACACAGTAGAATTCGAAGATTTCTAGGATTGCTTATCGATTTTCTATCAAAAACTTATAGTGATAATAGTCCGTATACGACGGTCAGGGCAGAGACCGTAGAGCGTTTGAGCCTGGCTGTCTGGGACGTTTTCGATTATTGTTGATTCCCGTTGCTATGCGGGTGATGTGTGGACCTGCTATTCCTGCTGGTTCCTATTGTGCGGGTGTTGTGTAGTCGATCTACTCCCCTAAGCAGATGCTTCTTCCGCCTGATCGCGGGCCTCGTAGGGATTTTACAGCAGTTTGTCGCTCACCCAGTCACTTTTTCTTCAGGATTTCGTAACTAATTTACTTTACGTAGTATAGCGCCTACTATTTTCAGCAGCTAGTTTTAGTAAATTAGTACTAATTTCCTCGTTGCGAATTATTGCGCAATTCTGCTCCTTTACTGGTCCGTGGATTCCAGTAATCCTAGTATAGGCTTTTATAACACTCTAAAATCCGTAGATTTCTTGTCGAAAATACCTATCCTGGTAGGATCGCCAAAAAATGTTACGCTTAAATAAGCCAATGAAGAATTAATAGTTTATTTATTATATGGTATAACACTTTATTATAGAATCAGAGTACAAGTTGCTTCTCCAAAAGTTAGGAATAGACTGACTCGGTCGACCGCGCCCTGTAAGCTAACCACGTAGGACTAGTGAGCAGCTGCACATATGACCCAAACTAGAAAGAGGGGGAGTGTGGGCGAAGTCCCATTCATAACAATGCTCCGGTTATGAAAAATTTTTTGGACGTCACCACGGCTAAACGAAATGATATATCGTTTTAAAACTTTGGAATATAGAAAAGAAGACACTGAATTGTGTTCTAACATTTATTTTGAGTAGTAATTTTGAAAAAAAATTATGTCTGTAAATCTTTGTCGGTAATTTTTAATTATTTTTTAAAAAATTACTACTGAAAATAAGTGTTAGAATACAATTTTGTGTCTTCTTGTTATGTACCAGCCTCATAGAAATACTTTTTTTTCTGATTTTAAGAGATCTCGAATAATAAACTCAAATACTCAATTCCATATTAAACAGGTTAATATCACAAAAGTATTTCTTTGATGCAATTGGCTACTGTAACCCGAACTGTCAACGAGACATCTCATTGCTCATTTCGCGCTACACACGAAATGCTGTATAAAGTCTCGAAGAATGAATCGAGTTTTCATTCGGCTAATACTTCTGAAATAAAAATTTTAAACTAATGTCCAATAGATTATAACTACCTAACAACTACCAACAAGCCTTAAAGTACTAATTATAATCATTTCGGAAATTATAAAATAATAAAATAAAAAAAAATAATGAACGAAGCTTATTCTAAAAAGATTTTAAATATCATACCATTTAAATAATTGAAGTCTTTCTAATAATACATTATTTTTCTTTAACATGAATAATTTGCATTACATGTTATATATTAGAATTATATAATTATAAGGATAAACAAATTATATTCAAATTTAAATAGAAGAAATAGAAGAAGAATGAGAAAGAAGGTAACATAACAAGCACTCGCACACGTACATAAGGTATGCACGGATAGATGATACTCGCGCTAGCAGTTCACTCACACCAGCATAGACACCAAGCTATCGCGTGCATTAAAACATAGCCGCGTATCCGTGTACTCGTATGTGCATCTTCGATCTCTCCCGTTCACGCCATTCTCCGTTATTATTATGCAACTCATCCTATCCTTATAAGCGCCCACCCTATTTTGATCAAAATTTCGACTCTAAATAACTCTTAAACTAATGATCCGATTTTCATGAGATTTGAACAGCGCTCAAATGAATGAATTCCACCCCCGATGACAAGGTCATACGTAATAATTTCCAATATTTTGGAATGAAAAGTAGAACCTGCAATTTACTTGGAATTAAAATAATTTCTAAGACAATAAAATTGCAAATGCATTAGGTCAAATACGTTAGTGGAATTCATCATTTAGCAAACCAATATTCGGTTTTTCGCTGATCATGAGTCAAATAACTCTCATGCACGTGCATTATTGCAGTCAAAGCGGATTCCAAAGAAGTCATAAGAGTTCATAATCCTCTCCCTTGATCATGCCGTATCAACAGACCAATCAGAAGTTCCCACCTAACGAAATTTCCCACCTAATCGGTCGGCGATGCATCTACAAAATACACGGATTTGAAATCTTTGATCGCCAGTCAACTAGTTCGTAGTCCTTCTTGTAGCATCAAGAAGTCTGCGTTTCTAAACTCGCCCGTCCGGTCGGTAGTTCGGTTGGTCGTGTATAGCCTCGCAAAAGGTATTGCCGAAAATAAATATATCTTTTTCAAAATTTGGAAAAAGAGAGGACTGTAACGTCCTACCGCGGGGAGCACAGGGGCCAAACGATTAGGATGTAAAAATCTAATCCTTTATCCGACGGAGTAATAAGCGCGATTCAAAGTGTTTAGATGAACCGCGTAAACCCTTACGATTGCATCCGTACTTACCTAAAAAACGAACCGTGTAAAATTCCTAACTAGGGAGCGTGGACGCTAACGCGAGGATCGTATTCGAAACGACCCTCCCTTTAAATCGCGACCTTTGTATAATATTGAATGAATATAACAACAATAATATTCAAAGGACCAATTCAAAAACACGAATAATAATCCGTTCTCGAATCACAAAACGAGAAAGAATTTTATTCGAAATGGTAGTTTGAATTCACGTGGCAAAGTAGTGGGAAGGGATGTTGGGTTTAAAACCACCCTCATCTCTTCAGATAAATTCACCTCTATCTTTTCGGTGTGAAAGTAAATCAAATGCGAGATGTGGGAAGTGGGGAATAGTTTGTGCATCACTTTTGTGCGTGTGTGAGGTGAACCCCCACAAAGACTAGAGTTGCCTTTTCTAAACGGCAACGGCCAGAATTTATTAAATTGGCCCAGTCGAAAGGACTTCGACGCGATTCTCAACATCTCTTCTATTTCCTTACGAATGGTAGGATAAGTTTTAGGACAATAAGGACCAATAGGATACGCAGTAAGTCTAATGTATTGTTCCAATTATTTCTCTTAATAATTGTGTGCGATAGCGAATAACTCTACTCTCTTTTCTAAATTGTGCTCTCAATCGTTCAACGTGAAGTTAAACCCTATTTTTAAAGTAAAATAGTAATTTAATGCCGCTATATAAATTTCTGAAACTTCAATAAATTAACATAAAACTAGACATCTCCAATTTATTTAAATTCATTTTTTCAAAAATCCATTAATTCAAGAAAAAACCCTTGGATAAGGGTAGATAATTCACGTATCCAATTACCAAGAAATCAGAAACTTCTCGTTCTGCATTCCCTTAAATTTTCTAAAGTTGCGTAACTGCGAGAGAGACAGAGACTTTCATTATTAAATTTTTAATAATAATTCGATTCGTTACATTCTTTCCTATATTCCAAAGTTTCAAAGCGATGTATCATTGCGTTTTGTTATGGTGACGTCCAAAAAATTTTTCATAACCGGTGCATAGAGCATGCCCTTAATTCAAATTTAATTTTTACCCCTGAATCGTTCCCACTTTTCTCGGGAACTGCTCGCTCCTGAATTTTCCTCTTCTGCCGATACTTTATTCATTTTTCGCTGTCTTCTCTTCTTCTTCGCCTTAAGTTATTCTTCGAGGAAAAGCATGCGCAACTCGCATTCCGAAGAAATGTCACTTTCACACGTACTCTATAATACAACAGAAAAAGTAGGTTTTTAATTAATATTTTTTTTGTCAAATATTCATTTTCTCGATTTTTCTATTTTTATCTCATTTTTTGCTAAGGGTGGTTTTTAGTTGTCTTTCCGGCGATTCTTACTACCTCCGGTTTTTTGGGTACTATAAACAAACGATTTTTAATCCTTTCACTCCTTCTTAACTCAGGGAATTTTTCTACATCAGATTGTTTATCTTGAGATGTTGATTCTATGTGCCATTTTATATCTATTTCAATTACAGATTTCTCAACCTCAGTACTTAATTTGGTAATTTTATTAGACCTAGTTTCAGCACTAGATTCTAATCTATCTGAATTATCACCATCCGATTTTTTAAACTTTTCCACTGATTTTGACACAATGTCAGATGCATCAATTTTATTAGCTTTGGAGTTTTCCAGATTAACCCCTTTAGGCCTCATCACAAGCCTTAAGACTTTGAAATTTGTCTCATCAACAATAACATCTCGTACCACACTAAACTTTTCAGTTTCCACATTCCAAATTTTATAACCATTTGGTTCGTACCCAACTAATATTCCCTTCCAGGATTTTTCATCAAATTTTGTCTTCCTGGTTTTATTATGAATATAAACTGTTGAACCAAAAACTTTAAAATATTTTAATTGTGGTTTCTTACTATACCACAATTCATATGGTGTTTTATTTAGCTTCAGAGCTTTGGTAGAAGATAAATTAATTAAAAATGTAGCAGTTCAAACTGCTTCACTCTAAAAACATTTTTCTAAATTTGCACCAAAAATCGTTGCACGAGCTTTTTCAGTTATCGTTCTGTTCATACGCTCTGATACACCTGTTACGTCCTACCTGGCATTAATCTATTTATCGTCCTAACTGGCAACAGACTCTATTTCTTTAAAACTAGTTCCCTCGTTTTAGTTCGCAATTTAATGCGAATCTGGGAACGAGGACAATCTAATGAAAGGAATTAGTACTTTTAAAATGAAAAATTTATTGAATTAGGTTTACAATTTTAGATTTCCCTTACAATTAGAAATAGAAACGACCCTTACGATGAGTTAAAATGAGCCTGAGTTGAGTGATAAGTGACGGGCTTACCGGTGATGGTTGGACTTGTATATTTTCCTTGGTCCTTGTTATTCCTTGGGATTTCCGTAGATACCTTCCTGGATAATTATTTGTGTAAATTATCCTTACACCAATAGTTCTTATTTACTTGTGGGGTCTTGGTATGTTCCACTCGTACTGATATTGTGATAGACTGTCACTCATGAGATCCGGAAACTCAAACTACTTTGTAAATACTGCAGGTTTACTGAAGATTTCCGCACTTTGTACTTGGTAATTCAAGACTTGAAACTGAAGACTGTTCACTGTGGTACTGCACCCTTTCCTGTCGAACTCGGGACTCGAGACTGATTTCTTCTTTTGGGCCCGCGGTATTTATCTCAATTTGGGCCCTATTGTCCGGATGTTTGTTATCACTGTAGGCGTATCAGTGTGATCAACGTGGACGTAGTAGTGTGATCAACGTGGACGTATTAGTTAGTTATCAGCGTAGACGTATCAGTGTGATCAACGTGGACGTAGTAGTGTGATCAACGTGGACGTATTAGTTA
>CAJFCO010000391.1:121726-132578 GCA_904066015.1 Synergus gifuensis
TCTACTGAATGTATGTGAGTTCTTGAAAATGCCCTTCCTGGACGTTATCGGGTGAATATGAGTGAGACCCGTCGGAGATGTGTGGGTGTCGTAGTGCGCTCCCGAATGCAGAAGTTCAGGTAGAAAGGTCAATGTTCCGTTTGAGATTGTTATTGTTTGGCGGCTCGATTCGTAAGGGTCGATTACATAACTATGATTATTAATTGGTGATTACAATTGGATACTAGATTATTGGATAGCATCGTTAATAATTATTGGTTAGTGATTAAGATTATTGTGATTAATCAATAATCATTAATTAGCATGGTTAATGATTATTGATTACTGTGATTTAGTGATTATAATTATTACATAAATGAATACAAAATTGTTGGATATGTGATAAATGAATTTAATTAATAATTAATATTATGCGTTATTCGCGTTGACGTGACACCTCCCCCCCCCAAATCGAGCATGGTGAAAAGAGAGAGCCACCATGGTCGATACCTCGGTAGAGGTTAAAAGTTAGTGATAAAGAAAAATTTTGAGTTTACTGAAGCTCTGAGGTGTCACGTTTGGTTTATGCTTATTTCCATTCATTCTGATTATACCTAATTTATTCATACCTAAACATTATTCGTTTGTTCATACTAGGATTTGACATGCGTTTTTTTTGTTCTTTATTCATACTTTTCATGCGTTTATAGTATGTTTGATTTCATATTAACTAAGTTTTAGGATTTGTTTGTTTCTAGTAGGCCCTCTACAATGATTTATGGTGTGCTCCCGTTGATAACATTTTTCGCAATTTTTTTTCCATTTGGGAAGAATTTTCCGCCCATCGCTAAATTCGTTATTAATTTTAAGAAATGTTTGTTCGCTGAATGCGAACTTTTCCGTTAAGTTTTTAATGACTTTACGAGCTGCGTTATTTTTGGCCTCCTTTTTATTTGGGGCTTGTTCACTTGTGGCTGTAAATTTTATGTGTTCTTTTGCGACTGAGCAATTAGCTATGAAGATAGGAATTCTATTAGGTACCGTAAAAACATTATACTCAGGTACGGAAAAGTCGTATTCAATACTTAATTCATTAAGGATTTGCATAGGATTCAAGATTTCTGATGCGATGATAGTGCGTACTGGGGTCTTCATTTTTCTGAAACAGTGGACAGAAAAAGGGGGTTACTTTACATGATTACTGTCGACGCGTCTGAGTCATAGTCCTCTTCGAGGAATTGTCGATTAATTGTTATATTGGTGATACATTCTACACATTCTTCTGTTACGTACGAAAATGTTAATTAAATTTCTTAAATTTATATTATGTCGGGTTTTCTGTTTTCAAAAATTTAAATAATTTTTCCTACGGGGGAGGCCTTCACAAACTGCCAAACCCAAATGGGTTTGTTTATTTTTATATGGGATCTTGACCCTTACTCTCGGACTGAGAGGTGTTGTCCCTTTCGTTCACGAATTTTAATTACAAGAAAATTAGGAAACTGGTGAATTCAAGAAAAACTAGAGAGTTGGAAGAGAAACATTTATTTTAATTCAAAGTAAAATAGGTTTGATACATCTTACCCTTCTGTTGGTAATCCTTAATTTTAACAATCCTTAATTTCCTACCAAGAGGAACGGTGAGGTTCTAAGGGGAATCTTCACCCTAAGGCACGCGCCCTTCCTATTGGGCTGTAATTTTTATGTGCGTTACGACACTTACTTTCACGCAACTCATGTCTTTTTCGCGAACTCACACCGTGACACTCGCGCACCTGTCAATTCGAATTTCTTTCATCAAGAATAGAGCATTTTGTCTATTTCTCACTAAAAGAATTTCGTATCGTTATGTCAAAATCTCCTTATCGTTTTGAGATTCGATAAGTGGATTTTGAGTTTAATAATTTATCGCCTGGAATTCTATATAGATTATACCCTATACTCTTCTAAGGCCTTCTCTCTGTTATCGAAATTTTTCCGATTAACAAGGTACTATTGGACTCACATATCCCAGTATAAGTTGCATTGCCATAGAATTTTAGCGGACACCGGATAAATTATTTTTCACAGCTCGTCGCTCGACATTGGACTCGAAGCTCTCTCGCTCCCCGCGTATCGGCACTTGAATTGCCTCCCGTCGGCAAGAAGATTTTTAATTTTTAACGTCCAAAGATTCTACACAGATTATACTCTATACTCTTCTAAGGTCTTCTCTCTGTTATCGGAATTTTTCCGATTAACAAGGTACTATTGGACTCACATATCCCAGTATAAGTTGCACTGCCATAGAATCTTACCGAATACCGGACGGGCAAAGGTCTGAGTAGTTCTGGGCAGCCCCGGGTTGCTCGACTTAAGATTTCAAAAGAGGAGTACTTCTGGTCGGTACCAGGTTGCTCAAGTATCTGCGAAAATGTTTTAGGAACGTCTTGGCTCGTCGGTTTGAGGTGGGATTAAGTAGGAAGGGGTTTTTGCTAGGTGGACAGTTTTATGGAAAAATAGGAATCGTGCCTCGTGCCTTTTTTGCTAATGTTGTGAAATTGACATGAGAAACTTTGTGGCGTGATCGCAGCCATATGAGACAGGAACACTGTCATCATTTCTGATCACTTTCAAATGTTTCTTTATTTTAATTTTGTTGTATTTTAATTTTAGGAAATAATAATTTATTGATAGAGTCTCTTTAGACTTTCTGATATTATTTTGAGTTTTTCCAATTTTCAGATCGTAGAGTTTCAATTAGATTATTCCAATATTTATTAATCTACGCCTTAGTCATATGTAATTTATTTTATTTCACTAATATATATAAATATGCATCTAAATATATATATTAGTGAGCCCTTTAATAAATCCTATCAAAGCACGTGGAGTTTGTTTTGATGTTAGATGACACGTGCGTCTCTTGATAGTGTAAGACTCTGCACGAAGGTAGGATGAGGACAAGGGGGTGAGTGGTGAGGAAGCGGGTCATATGAAGACACTATGGTCGTCGAGCCGTGGGTCCCATGCCCATAAGATAGATAGAGAGAGTAGATTCGATTACAGCTGCGAACTAAGGGAGAGAGAGAATGCTCGCTTGCCACGGTGTATGCGCGTTGCATTCACGCACACATACATATTACAGGCACTCATATATTCTATATTATAATTTTAAATTAAAAGGAGTTTTATACAATTAAAATTCTGAACAATATGAAAATTCGTAGAATAAAGTATATATATACTTAAATGTTGATATCTCGTTCATTTACAAATTAAAATTAATTCGTAGTGAAACTTCGTTCATTTGAGTGTTTCACTGTCCGCTTTGAAGCATCTTGAGAGACTCTATAATGCTTCGTTAGCGAAGTAGAGCTCTCAAATTGCTCATCACGACTTGCATGGGACTATGCAGGTATGATCGTAACATCTTCTGCGCGTCTCTGAGCGGAGAAAAGTGTGTTTTCGCATTTACAACATTTTATTTCTGTATGTTTCGATGTTGCGCATGTGGCGTCTGTAAGTATGTGGACGTTTACAATTTGAACAGTGAGGTCGGCTTTACATGGCATACAACAAAAAAATGTTCTTTCTGGAGAAACGAAAAGATTTTCATTTGTTAATTTCTTACAGCAGAAGAATATGTCATTTGCGTTTGGAACTGATCCAATGTAATCTGTTTCGTTTGCGGTTTCGTGAACAAATTCCTCTGGTAGAATTTTTCTATAATTGGAAATAAAATACTTAATATTAGTTTGCGGAGTTGCTATCTACTGATCGAGTTTGCATGCTGGTGATACGAGAGAAGTATTTTATAAGTGTCATGCATGGTTGGAAAAGAAAATACTTTTCTTTTATCATATTAGAGGAATTTGTTCTTGGGTTGCTACATGCTTTCTACCGGTTTGTTTGTTTGTCTGAGTTGTGTTTGAAAACATCCCTTGGTGCTTATGATTTGGTGATTGTGAGAATTTGTTATTTATTTTTTTCTTTGGTGATTGTAAGGATAGGGGATCAGGATCTTGAGGTTTGTTCGAAAGTGGAAAAATATCTGGAGAGAGGAAGGAAGAGAAAATGTAGGGTCTGTTGCTGTTGAGTTTTCATTGTAGTGAGATGGATCGAGAGGAAATTAATCTAGATTTTCTTGATCTAGTCTCTTTAGATTATTTCGAGATTCGGGGAATAAAATTGTGCCAAATAATGAGGAATTTGACAAGGTTGTGGATGAAGTTGTTCAAAGTGTAGAGGATTTTAGTGGACTTGAAGTAGTGGATAGTGATGGTATAGAAAATAGTGTTGATAGTGAACTTAGAAATTTGATTTAAAAGGGTTTGTATTATTAACTTCTGTGTGTTGGTCTGTAAGTTGACACTATATCGAGTTTTACTGTTATTGCTATAGATTTCAAACATTTTGAGTAATTCTGATCCGAATTTAAGATTTCTGTGGCATCGATATAAGATAAGAGATGGCATCTTTCAGTGATTAGGGTAATGTTTCCTAGGGGTTCAAAATAAATGCCGGAGTTTTCGGGAAGAGGATTTTGTATATAATATGGTTCTGCTTCGTTTAAAGGGATGGAGGGTATTTTAAGTGTGTTGGTGGTGATGATTGCGTAGGCCTCGACCATCCTGCTGTCTGTGTTCCTAAAAAAATAATGAGTTGTATCTTCTGCATGCGGTTTGGATCAAAGTTTGCCTAAAACATTGCAAGCAAGTTGTTAGTAATTGTATTTTTTTTTTTTTTCGAATTTTTTTGATCCCAGGTGTTAGTAGAACACAAACACTCTGTTTGTGTTCACTCTTGCGCTACAAATAGATGTCCATTCAAGACTCGCGCCGCTGCGTTATTAAACGTGGCGTGGTTAGCGTAGTCAGGGATAGCGGTTGCTTGCGCGTCTAGGATCGTGTGAGCGAATCCTAGCAACATGAGGATGTTGGGAATCATGAGTTGGTGCGCTGTTGTGTCAGTGTTGGTTAATAACGCGTCTGTTCTAGCTGGTCCAACTTGTTCGGGAAAGTAAGGAGTCACCTTTCCAAATAATGTCGATGACGAGCTTGATGGCTTGATGTTTTCAAACAACGTCACTAAGGGTCCGGGGATAGGGAGGGTCTCTGGGCTGTAGTCATGTAATAGACGGTCTAATAAGAACCGTGTTACTGGGGGTAGTGTTGAGACACTTGACTGTGCCCTGAGCGTTTGAATCAAGAAGAGAGTGCCAAAGTAGATCCTAGAGACAAATGGGTGCCATGCATTCTGCTGGCGTCTGAAGCATCCGTTCTGGAAGATGGTTTCGTCCATTAAATGCACTATATAGTACATCTCATGGTCAATGAGGCCATGGAGGTACGGGGTCAGGTAACTCAGGTATGTCTCTGAGTACATGATCTAAAAATACATGGTCTAGCCATTACCCCACCAATTTCGACCCAAGTCGAGTTGCCTCCTCTAGCGTCCATCTTGGATCCAGGTTCGGATAGTAGAATCTGACCATAAATATGTTGACTTGAATTCGATGTCTAAAGATTGCTTGACTGCGACGTATAAGCGAGCGAGTAGAATGGTTGCGCTCAGCTCAAGGCGTGGCAATGTCATAGAGCTTACGGGGGCGACTCTGGATTTAGAGCAAACCAACGAGATGTGGTGGATACCTTGAGCATCGGTCGAACGCAAGTAAATGCAGGCTCCGTACCCCTTTTCACTTGCATCGCAGAAGCCATGCATTTCTATTTCAGTTGAGTCAGGTGCGATGATTAATCGATCAAAATTAACCTGACCTAAGAGTGGCAATTGTTCTTTTAATTGCAGCCACATAGTGTTCAATTCTGTAGGAACTGGACTATCCCAATTGAGTCCAGCCTTCCAGAGCAATTGTATATTATTTTTCCCGCTACTATCCAACCGACATGCGTTTTTTGTAATACGGCATCGGGATGATTTTTTCACGACATTTGACCTGAACATAAGAGTTTGAAAAATAATTTTACCTCGATAAGAGCATCGATTTTTGATGTTTTATAAAATTCAGGCTCAGCGAGAGTTATATGTTTTGGTATGGCAAAACTAGATGGATTAATTGAAATTGATGGCATATTTTTTGTTATCTGATTTAAAACGAGGAATTCAATCTTTTTTGAATACTTATTGAATCGTGACCTTAGAGTTGCTGAAACCTAATATTTTATTTCTGTAGAAATATTATCAACACCAGAAACTGAGACATCCACTGCCTTTTTAAGCAAATTCAAAAGGGAAGCTGTTGCTTCAGTAATAAAGTTGGCTTGAGAGCCAGAATCTAAGAAGACACGACAAGTTTTTGAGTTTCCTTGAGTGTCAACTAGATCGACGATTGTGGTACCTAGTAGGCCCTCGGATGAGAATTGAGCATGATGTACGAGCAATTGATTTTGAGCTACAGGGTTAGTTTTGATAGAATCATTAGTTGGTCTTTTTTCGAAATGTAAGAGAGTGTGACGTTTTTTGCTACACTTTCGACAAGTACTGCTGGTGCAGTCAGAAAGTTGGTGATTGGGACTTAAACAATTTATGCAGAGGAGTGCGTTTTTTGCGATTTCAAAACGCTTTTGCGGCGAAAGTTTTTTAAAAGGTTCGCAACGATAGATAGGATATTCTCCCTTACAATATGGACAAACGCGAGTTGTAGTCGAAACAGCAAATGCTTGCTGATAGAGATGGTTAGACTGTGAACGAAATGGTTTTTTATCCGAATGGTTTGGGGTTTTTCCCTGAAATTGACTTGCCCTTGTGTCTTCGAATTGCGCTCGGCGTTGAAGAAAGGTTGTCAATTCCTTATAAGTGGGGTTGTCTGATTCGCAACTTGAAGCTTCCCACTTTTCACGGATAAACGAACTAAGTTTTTGACTAATTATTTCTACCAATACACTGTTAGAAATTTATAGCAGAATTCTCTGTAACATGTCACTGGAGCTTTATGTTGTTTGTAACGTCTATTTTGTCATAATTACTATCAATTCTAACAAATTTACATACCATATATAGTAGAGTTGTTAGAAATTACAGCAAAATAGTCGTGGCATTCAAAATTTCCTTTTCTTTTATAACATGTCATGACAAAAAAAATTGTCTTTAAAATAATCACTGCATCTCACACTGCACCTAATTTATGTTTCATACAGGATTGGAGTTATATATATCTGACAAAAGAGGAATAGTACATTATGATACAAGTGCGGGAAGTTGGTGATTCCTATGAGTTTGGCGTTCACGGCCCGAGCGAAGCGAGGGTGGCAAACGTCAAACGAGTAGGAATCACCAACCAGCACGCATATCATACTATTTTTTGTAACCCCTGTAAAGGGAAGTTCGTGACATAAGGAATATTGGTAGGTAATAAGAGTGTCGGGTGGAGGGCGGGGTCCGAGGCGGAGCCCCGTGGGGGGAGTTCGGTGGTGAAGCCCCCCGAGAGGAAAAAAACCGAACTAAAATGATTTACACTCGACTCTGAAACGTAAGCTTCCCAAAGATAACCAAATTACTCTCAAACGTAACCAGCATCTCTCTTGGTAACCACTGTGCATGCGTTATTATTATTATTTTTAAAACTTTTTTTCAGATCACAAAGTTGCACCAGGCAAACTAACCTAAACGCTCAACTTCTCATCTGACGAAATGATGGCAGTGCTGATAAAGTGGACAGCCTGCGCGCGCACCGTGCATTGGCCATCACGCTGAACAAATTCTGCAATTGCCTGTAATCTGGCACGCAATTCAAAATCGAATTAAATTAATTCGATTTTGAATCGCGCGCATAAAATTTTGATCAATGGCAGCTTATAATGTTGGATCACACATTCGGTGGCTTCAGATTGGTTGTGATAATTCTTGCGACCAATCAGAAACTAGCGGTTCCCTTAATTTCTGTGCGTGAAATACAGCAGATATACACTTTCCTTCAAAGTATGCTTGGTGGTCAACATTCCCGCACGAAATTTCGTGCGGGAATGTTATGATTCCCGCACACTTTGACTTCATCAAGAATCCGTCATTTTCTGCTCATTTTTTGGTGCATAAACTGAGAACTTCCCGTACAGTGTTGCAAAAAGAAATGTTGTTGAATTTCTTTCGTCTTTTTAACTTATCTTTTTTATCGATCTAGGAAAACATGAAATTCGTGATATTTTTAATTATGTCTGTTTTTCGAGAAAGAGGAAAGAAAAATTGATAAATGAGTAAAAAGGTCTGAGAGCATTTCTTTCGTCTTTCACTGAATAAGCATTTTAGATTAATAATTTAATAAAAATTTGATAATCTTTTGATACGAAAGGATTTTTGCGAAGTCGAAGTGATATCGAACAATATTATATATATTGAGTATAAATGAATTTAAAGATTTTGAGTACAAATTAAAATATTACAATATTTAATCGATGAATTAACATTTTCAATATGTCAAAAGTTGATAGGAATGAAATTCTTTACATTAATTTTTATTATTCGAATTTAATTTCATTTTTATGAATTGATAGAAAATATTTTGGTAAAATTGGTTCTCTCACGTGGCAGTAATACATTTTGACGTTGTACCTCGAGAGAATCAATTTATTTAATAGAAACATGCTTCTTCAGATAAATGTTTATATAAAGACTGGTAAATAGTATGCAGTCATGAATACATTTTTAGTATTTGATTGCGTAAGAAGTGAGGAAAGAACTGATTTTCATCTTTGTTATGAAATTATTCAATTAATGAGAGGATATAAATAAAACAAAGATTATCGATCCTATTATTTTTTCACAATTAATTTTTAATCAAATACCTTAATATGAAATTATTAATTCAATGAAAGGATTTATCACTAAGGTATTGTTTGATTAAAATATTTTATGAGTTTAAAAGGATTAAATACCTTAAAAACAAAGATATAAAATTATTAAAGTAATGAAAGGATTTATTACTAAGGTATTGTTGGGTCCCATGAGGACTGTCTTGCAAGTATTAGTATTCAGTATCCAGAGTAGCATTTTCATGGCTGCATATCCTTTTGCTATTTTGATATTGTTTCCGATTCCGGCTTGTTTTTTGTTATTTATTGTACAGATTGCTATTCACGTAGCGCGGTCCGTGGTCCGGTCCGTCTCTTTCTTCATTAGTGAATATTTTGGTGGAGGAAGGTGTCTATATTTGCAATGTTTTTCCAATTTGTTAAGAATATTCGTTCCAAACGGAGAATTGTTAAATTGCTCGATTGATTCGGTGTTTTCTGCCAAATGGTTTATTAGATTTTGCATTGCGGTTTTTTCAGTTAATTCTTTATCTGTTCGCGCACTGAGTATAATTTGATTTTTATATTTTATTTCCGTGAAATAGTGATACATTTGTGATGCATCACGCCATAGATATGTATTGGCAGTGAGAGGGGATTCGCCTTTTTCTTTAATTATCTTTTTTATGATGTCTAGGAATGACTCAATAATATTAATTATCAATAATAATAATAATCAATAAACATTGATTGACATTTTTAGTCAAGTTGTTTAAAGACGAAAGGAATGGTTGGTATTGGTAGAATGGTTTTCTGGGTCTATGTTTGGGTATAGGTGTGTATTTGTTTGTACGGTTTCATTACCTGACTGAATGACGCCAACTTGTCTGGTGCTATCCAGGAATTTATGGTCCTCTTGGGGTGTTGGTGCCTCCGCATCCGTATTGGGTTTTATGTGGTCAGCAGGAGTTGATGGTTTGTTTTTTCCTAGATGTAGTAATAGATTAGTTGCTGAATCCTATAATGCACCTATGAGATGGAACGACCAACCGAATAAACTATGCAACGCATATCTATGTATAAGGGTATATCGGCTATAAATTTAACGAGTTTCATTATTATTATTATTATTATTCCGATTAGACTCGCACTTGCCGTCCCAAAACTTGTGAAAATTGTTCAGAATTTTCCCTATGCGGATTGAGCTATCTTATCTATTGCTTCTTCGTCAAGGATGTTTGTGATTGGAAATCCGTGATTTTGTATTTTTTGCCCCATTATACCTCAAGCTAAGGTGTTCAGGATTATTGGTTTTTCTGCTGGTAGCATAATGTGGTTACGTAATCTGTTTAAATCTGCCTGGGAGTAAATACCGTTGGTAGCTAGGTTTTCTGGATTCCTATATGTGTCCATGTTTCTTTTGTTTCTGGAGTCATTTTTGCGGGCTCTACGGCTTTAACTATTTTAGGTAGCATTTGGTACCATGATGTGTCTAATAGGTAAATTACTGGTAGGAAGGTATTGCAATCGATTTGTGTGCTGATACTCGTTAAAATATGTGTGTGGGGGGTTAAAAATATAGGTTTGTCACCTTTTGTTACTGGGAGATGTAAATAACTATAACCTAACCTATTTTTAGTTCGGTTATCTTGGAAGAATTTTATTTCTTTAATCTTAATAAAATGACGGGCGCCATACCTTTTGGTCAACTCAAATTTTCCTCAATCATCATAAAAATAAAAAAAAAAGAACATTTCAATTCTTACGATTAAGTTTGCTAGCTCAGCCCCAAATTCTGGATAATGATAGAGGGGAGGATTCTATTCTGAAAAGATTATCTATGTTTATTTCTACTTCAAAATAAAATAATAAATTTAATAATCAAATTTAACAATTTATTCAAATAATTTTGAAGTTCGAGGTGTTCACATGGGTTATTTTCACACAGTAAAATAAGAGATCGGAATTACATCACGAAATTGATTTACAAAATTTGAAATCTAAAAAAAAAGGTTATTATCTAATTATTAGAGATAATTTACAAATTACACGGATCTCAATTAATTTAACATTACTAATCTGAAATTATTCAGGAAATTGTAGAATAATTACACAATTTATCCTTACTTCCAAAGTTAAAATTAGCA
>CAJFCO010000391.1:165504-179033 GCA_904066015.1 Synergus gifuensis
CGCGGATACCTTCTTTCTTATAGGACTTTTTTTGAGGGGGCGAAGGTCATAAAAGGTTTAGACACCTTAGGGTCCATGGTGACGCACTTGGTTTTTAGCGTCCGGTGACCAATGGCGAAGAACACGTGTTGCTTCTGGGGTGAGCTGATGGTTCAACCTTTGAGTTCTTTGACCCTCTGACAAGGTATCGGATCAATAATCGGCTGTGCGGATTCTTATTTCTTAAGATGAATACAATGTTAATAATTTATTATAATAAGTGACGTGACGTCACACAATGTATGCAGTTATCATTCCGAGGAAGATTGCACATCTGTAATTTTGTACGACGAGGATGGTCATAATATGAATGTCGATTTTATTGCCACAGATCTTATCGAGATGAACATGCCTAAGCCCGATATCAGGGTAAGTTTATTTCAGTGATTCAGTTTTGAATAAAATTAAAAAAAAAATTTTTAATTGTATTAATTTACTCATTTCTTTCATTTACAGTATCGACTTGGAGACCTTGCCCTGTGTTACGTTACACATGTAACTAAATCTGGCGACGTTTATCTTCAGCTGGCGGATGATTACAACTTGCAAATTGTTTTTCATCTGCTAAACGACGTAATTGTCAATAAATTGAGTGGTGATTTTACTCCGTTAGCTGTGTCGAGAGTAAATGTTTTAAAATTATACATGGTGAAATCTCATGAGGATGGAAACTGGTACCGTGCCAGTATAGATAATATTAATTATACGACGAATGAAGTGGATGCCTTTTTGGTAGACTTCGGAAAGACCATCACAGCCAATTTCAGCAGCTTAGTGGAACTGGAAACCATTTCCGAAATTTTAGCTCTCATCCCTGGTCAAGTAAGTATAGCAATACTATTGTTTAATTGAGAAGTCTGTCAGCATTTGTCACTAGCAGACATTATGTAATGTCAAAACTCGTTTATTTTATATGCTTTATTGACATTTTCTTTTTATTTTATTTTCAGGTGGTTAAAGTCCATCTTGACAACGTGTCGCTCTCTTCATTTGACGAAGAAAAGGTAATCCGCCTAAGAGAAATTGCACCTCCTCAATTATGTATAATGGCGAGAATACCGGAAACTGTTAGTAGGAACCCTTTTGATTATTCGTCAACACCAGTCGTACTGTTGTTTTCACGCGATGAGTCCTCAAATGAAATTGTAGATATTAATAGTATTTTATGTAGTTAATGACTATAATATTTAGTTATACATAGTTAATAATATTATAGTTAATACTATTTGATTTTTTATATAGTAAAAGACCATTATGACGTTTTAAATTTTAAAGACACTTAGAAATCTTAAGAGAGTAATGATAGGTATAGATTATGTAAATATGTAATAAAGATGTAAATATGTATTATTAGGAATAAATAATAGTAAAATATGATTATTGTTTTATGTTTGGATTTATTGATTTTCAAATGCCCGTCAAGCATCGAAATGAGAGCACTATACAGATATAGCATTTAATCCAACGATTCCATCTTCTCGTTCTTCTTTGGTGCAGTTATCTAAAAAGTCCTCTTGGCAGTAAAGTACAGATATTCATCGCGAGAGCAAATTAGCGAAAATCTTTAAATTCTTCAAGAATATACTTGTACTTGTATACTATAATATTTAGTTATTCATATTTAATAATATTATAGTTAATAATATTTTATATTTAATTAAAGACTATAATTACTTATTAAATTCCAAATATTCAAAAAAATCTTGAGATACTTCTCATATAGGTATTCATAATGTAAATATACAGGGTGGGCCATTTTAATTGCTACACCTAAATTTCTATATAGGAACCTAAGCAGGATAGAGAGAAATGATTTAGACAAAAGTTGAAGAACGCAGAGGCGGTCACTTAATGGTGCCAACACCCTTGACTCTGAAGTCGATTTTCAAGGTTATTTCAAGATCAAAGTGATTTTTTTTAATGGAAAAGAAAAAGAAAAAAAAAAGGATGACTTGAGTACATACTTGAACGTAGAATTTCTCGCTCTTTCTGAATCCGAGGTGAAAAAAAGGTTTTTCCATTTTAAAAAATTACTTTGACCTTGAAATAACCTTAAAATAGACTTCAAGGTCAAGGGCATTGGCATCATTGTGTGACCCCCTCTGTCTTCTTCAACTTTTGTCTAAACGATTGCTCTTTATCCTGCTTATAGGTAGAGATTAAAATGGCCTACTCTGTATAATAAATAATTGTAAAATCTGATTACTGTTTTATGTGTGGATTTATTGAATTTCAAATTAAATTTATAATATTTTTTCTATTAATGTAAATATATTTAGGATCAGATAAAGGTACTTTAATGCTTTAACTTTAAGAGCATGTGATGATTTACCATAAGAGCAAATTTGTTATACCAATTATACATTCATAATAATAAATATTTTTAGTAAATAAGAGTCAATAAACCTTCGTCCACATGAGACGAAGGTTTATTGACTCTTATTTACTAAAAATATTTATTATTATGAATGTATAATTGGTATAACTAATTTGCTCTTATGGTAAAGTATCACATTCCCTTAAGGGTGTTTTGGAAGCTTTTTGAGCTTAACACCCAAATGTTAAGCTTAAAATTCCATTCTCCATTTTATTCAACAAAAGTTATAGATAAATATTTTTTCGCTCTGTAGCGCTAATTTTTTTGTCAAATATAAGACTGCATACAGAGCGAAAAAATATTTCATTTCTACACTTTCTGCATAAAACAAAGAATTCAAAATCTATCTTCAAAGTTGAATATTTCCATTTTATTTGAAAACTAAAGATATTTTCTTGTTCTGTGCACATAATAATTTTTAAAAATTAAACACTGCTACATAACGAAACTTAAATTTTACTCAACATTTGTTGAGTAAAATGAGTAAATCGAATTTTGACTTTATGCCTTAGATCCAGCTATCTCGGAAATAAATTTAAATTAATATATGATAGAAAATAAGAATTAAATTCAAAACAATTTAGAATTAGAATAATTCAAGGAAAAGGGAAAGAAAGACAATTTCTACTTACAGCTTGAGTGACGCGTGACGGGGACTCGAACAAGCGCGGAGACCGAGGAAATGCATCCTGCGCATCTCCCTCCAAACAGTTCTGCCCTCACCATGCGACTCCGTGAGGCTCTTAGGGTATAAAAAGGCGTGGGCGACGGGAAATCGTCAGATGGTTTGCTGGCGGATAACCAGCCTGGGAATAATCGTCCCGAAGGGCGCAAGCGTTCCAAAGCGCGCAATACGGAGCGCGAAGCGCGACGATCGAACCATGTTCGACACCCCGCGCGCTCATTTTTGCGAGCGAAGCGCGCGATGAGAATGTGCCCGCTAAGCGGGCTGATTTTTTTAAATATAAGACTGTATACAGAGCAAAAAAATATTTAATTTCGATACTTTTTGCATAAAACGAATAATTCAAAGTCTAACTTCAAAATTTAATGTTTTAATTTTACTTAAATATATTTGAATTAGATAATTTATCTGTACGCATAATTCTAGTTAAAAATTGATTAATTATACAGAGGGAAAATATTCAAAATTAAAATTTGTTGAGGAAAATGAAGAAATCGAATTTTTCCATCCTCCATTTTGCTCAACGCAAATTATAGATAAATATTTTTTCGCTCAGTAGCACTTATCTTTTTTCAAATATGAGACCGCATACAGAGCGAAAAAATATTTAATTAGACATTTTCGCGCTCTGTAGGCATAATTCTAGTTAAAAATTGATAAGTTCTACACAAGGAAAAAATTCCAAATTTAATATTTGTTGAAGAAAATGTAGATATCGAATTTTTAGATTAGAACTTGGCTCCAACATCTTTAACATGCGTTACCAAAAAATTGTAACGCGTTACCGTCGTCGTTACTTTTTAAAAAAGAATAAAACGTTACCCTCACCGTTACTAAAAAAAAGAATTTAAAAATCATTTAATTCAATTAGCAAGTCACTCCCACCACCGGAGATTTCGAATCTGTTGATGCCACCGTAATCTATTATACTTTTATAAACAGATGTTAGGAAATAGTAAACAACCCGGCTTACCTATCAACACACACGTTCGCCACACGCGTACCGCTTGGGAATGACAAAGGAAAAAATGATAAAGTTTACACTTTCTTAATATGTAAAGAAAAACGCATTGTAATCATAAATAGTTGTCTGGATATGAAAAGAAAAAACAAACCAAAAAAAAACTATTTGACTATATATATATATATATATATATATACATCTTTCGGAACTGGTTTTTGATGAAAGTATAAAGTTTTTCTTGTAAAAATGTACTTTTCAGGTTTAATATCCGCTTCACAAGAAAAAGTTAATATTTTAAGCTTAATTTTATAGAATTTTGTATTTAACGATAAGCTTAATATTTCTGTTTGTATCACTCAACTGTAACTAAAATATTTTACTATAAAAAAAAGGTCTGTATAATGACGTTTAAAATGAAAATCGGGGTACACAGACCAAGGTTTTTCTTTTTACAAAAGAAAAATTGGAATTTTGAAAATTTTCATAGCATTTTGAGTTAAGTGTATTAAAATATAAGATTTTTCACGATTTTTAATTCACAAATACTTATTATCCAAGACGTGTTTCCGGCCATTTTCTTCAATTTAATATCAATTTTCGCGATTTAAACGAAATCTAAGGGTCCTATAAAAAAATTTTTAAGAGGAAACTTGTAGATTTTTTGTAGATCAATAGCTTTTATTCATAACATTATTCCATATTTCGCATGGTTCGACCATAAATTGATATTTTTTGCTATTTAATAAAATTTTTTATAAAATTTATAATAAAATGATATGTACAAGTCTGATCAAAAAAGTTTCTAAATATAATTTGTAGAACTTTTTAAGCTAAATAATCTTGCTTCTTGACATTTTGCTGTACCTTTCATAGTTTAGCCGGAAAATGGATTTTATGAAATTTGCAAAACAATTCTTGTTGGATAAAACCAGAACCGTTGGTAAACAATGACTGGATAAGGGAAGTGATCTTTTTTCAAAGTTCCAAAAAAGTGTATCAAAGCGCAATCCAATCCAACGAGTAACACCGACGTAAAAATCATTTTTTCGCACTCAGGGGGTCTTGCAACATCGAAAAACGAAATAAGCGAAAGTCAATTTTCACACAAAACCAATACCTTCTCATTTGAGATGAGAATGTTAAAACTGTCTATTTCTGAAAAATTTTTTTATTAATAAAGAGTACAGTTGGTCGCTTCAACACTGAACTCTAGCTTGAATCAAAATACCTAAAATACTGCTTATTTGAACTCTTTATAAGGGGCCTTCCATTAGGCTGTCCAATGTGACGTCACAGGCTATATGGTGGGGGGCAGACTGATAGAAAGGTTAGTCTTGGCACCTTAAATATACATGAAACTGAAATAGAAACAATTTTTCAGCGTAAGTAAGTCATAAATTTATTAATAAGTATATTTTATAAGTGAACAATTCATTTCCGCTTATTTTGAGTACCCACTTACCCCTTGACATACTTTCAATTTTTTAATATAAAATAAAATGTCATAAATTTTTAGGTTATTTGGCCGTTTGATTTGTGTTGATAAACCCAAAAACATAAATAATCGATGTTATAACAATTAGATAGTACAGTTAATTGTTATAGCATCGATTATTCTTTTGTATGGAGTTATCAACACACATCAAATGGCCAAATAACCTACAAATTTATGATATTTTATTTTATATCAAAAATTAATATAGTATATTATGCACCAAAGGAGGGAACCCAAGCGAAGGCTTCGGATAGAAAATTTCCTCTCCGAATGAATCCGAGCCAATGCGAAGTCTCTTTCCGAGCGAATCAGTTTCATTCCGAGCCAATCCGAACTTCGCATGATTCCTATCTGAATGAATCCGAGCCAATCCGAAGTTTGAAGGAAGATTCCTATCCGGAATGGTTCGGATTCATTCGGATTGAAAATTCGGATTCATTCAGATTGAAAAATTACTTCGGAGTGGTTCGGATTCATTCGTATTGGAGCTTTGGATTAAAAAATTTCTTCGGAATAGCTCGGATTCATTCGGATTGAAACTTCGGATTCATTCGGATCGAAAAATTTCTTCGTAATGGTTCGGATTCATTCGGATTGAAAAGTTTCTTCGGAATGGTTCGGATGGAAAATTCGGATTCATTCGGATTGAAAAGTTTCTTCGGAATGGTTCGGTTTCATTCGGATTCTCTCAGATAAAGATTTCGCATTGGCCCGGAGTGCCAATATTCTCCGCTAGAGGCAGCACGTTCGAACTTTATTTCCCTCTTCTGAGTCTTTTTTGCCCTATTCTGAATCTTTTTTTACCTATGACGCGTTTTTTACCCTGTTATTAGATTTTTTTTCCCTGTTGTGTTCATCGGTCTGAAAACAGAAACGTCCAGCCCGCTTTACACGTTAGAAAACGTGCGTTTTTTGGAAATGTAAGAAAAATATGTCAAGCGACAAATAAGTACTGAAAATAAGCAGAAATGAATTTTGTACTTATAAAATATACTTATTAATAAATTTATGACTTACTTACGCTGAAAAATTGTTTTTATTTCAGTTTCATGTACATTTAAGGTGCCAAGACTAATATTCCTGACAGTCTACCCCCCACCATAGAGCCTGTGACGTCACATTGGACAGCCTAATAAACGATAAACCACGTGATTTATTTAGGAGAAGAGAGGGGTTCAACGAAAGGCCACGTTTGTCTATATCGGGGAGGGATTTCGATTCGGAGCCAGGGAAAAAAAATACTTAGGGGAAAAAAAACAAAATAAATAGAAAATAAATAAACCTCATAAATTTTTGTTTTATTTTCGTTCTACAAGAGTTAAAAAAAACTAGGGAAGGGGTCGACGAGAATTCCACGGTGAACCACATGAAGGGGAAGGGGGGGTTTCAAAAAATGGTCAAAATTGGGCCACGTGGTTTATGAAAGCCCTCTAAACCACGCCCCTTACGCATGGCAAGAGAATATTGCAGGGACGTAACCTCACGATGAGGTTCCTAATCATTTTAAAGAATTTTAAATGTCACCATGGAATTTGGAATTTGTCTGTGGACTTTTAACTAATTTAAGAGATTTCTACAATTTTTATGAAATTTTGTCAAATTTTAAAGAATTGCATTGAATTTGATGAGATTAATAATAATTTTAATGGATCTTAAGGGGGGGTGCGGGTTTTGCACTTTCAAAAAATCAATTTTTTAATTTTTGCATTTTCTTGTAGTACAACATTTCAGGAACGTTGTGTCAAAATTTCAAGTAAATAGGAGTAAATCTTTTGAAGTCACCGCAACTCATGTTTTTTAAAAGGCGTCTTCGGAAATATTATATAACCAGCTTATTTCTCAATATTTTTGAACCAAAATTTTGGAAAATGTTCTTTTAAAGTTACTCTATAATATTGTAAACGTTTAAATAAATTTACTTTTGCCATATCTCCAAAAAAATTCATGAAAAAAGCGTTTTTTTAGCCATTATACCCGCACCCCCTTTTAAAGGATATAAAGGAATTATAGCAGAAATTTAAGGTATTTCAAGAAGGCTCCAGAAATTTTAAGAGATTTTCAAGATTTTTAACGGATTTCAAGAGATTTCTATGACTTAAAATATTTTAGGGAATTTGAAGGATTTTAAAGTTTGTAGGCGAATTTTAATAGGGATTTAAAAATATTTTAATATTTTTAAATTTTAAATTAAATTTTAAATTAAATATTTTTAAATAATAAAATTAAAAATTTTTTAATTTAAATTAAATAAATGGGATTTTGTGGAATTACATGGAAAACTGTATGAGATTTCTTATATTTTTAAAGGATTTTAAATGTTTTCGTGTAATTTTGAATTTGTCAAGGAATTTTAAGCGAATTCAAGAGAATTTTATTACTTTTAAAATATTTTAGATGATTTAAAGGATTTTAATGTTTGTAGGCGAATTTTACTGAGAGATTTCAATAACTTTTTTATTCTTAAAGGTTTTGTGAAATTTCATGGAATTTTATGAGATTTATAATAATTTAAGGGATTTCAAGAAATTTTTCTGATTTTTAAGAGATTTTGTGAAATTTTAAATAATTTCATGGAATTCAATCAGATTTCTAATAACTGTAGTGGATTATAAAGGAAATAAAGGGATTTTAAATATTATCGTAGAATTTTAAGGAATTTCAAAAAGTTTTTAGAAATTTTTAGACTTCCAGGAATTTTAACAGATTTCATGTAATATTTATGACTTAAAATATTTTAGGGAATTTAAAAGATTTTAAAGATTGTCGGGGAATTCATTGAGAGATTTTTAAAGATTTTTATGATTTTTTTTTAAATTTTGTGTTTCATGAAATTTTATGAGAAATAATAATTTTAAGGGATTAACTTTTGGTTACACCACTTTTTTTTAGAGAGAATTTTATTATTTGTTAGCATTTTTGAATAAGGTTCTGTATAGTGGTTACCTCCGATTCAAAATACGTACCAAATAAATCGGAGGTAACCACTATTCGAAACTACACCCGACTTTTTTCCTTCTATGTCGATATTTCATAATATTGTGCGTAATGATGAATGTAAACATTTTTCTAGTGACATAAATTAATAACACTGATGACTGATAAACATCAATCATACACATGTTTTCATTATACTTTATATTCATAATCATATTACCTGATGTACTACGTAATGAGAAATTGTAATTACATGATCTTTATGGAAATTTTCTAGAGCATTCTGCGTATTTTGCTGAGCAATGCTATGTGTACTTGCAGTTGGAAAGTTTTTGGAAGGTCGCGATGATTTGGGCCACATATGTTTCTGCGGTTAAACAAACAATGTTTTATGAGCCATACTAATTTCTATTCTTCTTTTTTTGTCAACAACTCTCTTTCAAACAAATTTAATTTCCTATGTACTATTATAAAATTATTATAATTCTAACACACACACTGCAAAAATCTATGAGAATAATAAAAATTCGATTTGAGCCTGATGTTCGAAATATATGCCATATATTATGACAAATAATGAGAAGATAGTTAGTATATATATCGGCCAACGTTCTTCTAAAAATTCATTAGTTACACCGGATTTCAAGACAAGTCAACATTTTCTATCCATAGAAAATGAAGTTCTTCATTGCAGCTCTGCTTTTTGCCTCAGCGGTCTTCGTTGGTAATTATAATTACGCTAATAAAATAATAATATTCAAAAATGTTAGATGTTCTAAGAATATATGCCATATTTGGAAACTCATGTAACTGATTTGCTATTATAAACTTACTGTTTATATAATAATATTGTAAATTAAATACGGTTAGACTCAATTAGTTTGAATTAGAAATTTTAAAAAATTTCAAATCAACTGAAACAGAATTTTTATCAGTAAAGATTCACTGTAGAATATTATATTATATTATATTATAATATATTACATTACATTATAAAAAATTTTCAAAGAAGTGGTTTTAAAATGGAGGATATCATTTTTTAAAGAAGAAAAAAATGGTGAATTTCTAGGCTGGCCACATGTCAAGGAAGATAGAAATTGATCTATTAATATCAATAAAAATAATAATAAATTCAAGTTTATTTAACAGATTTTAGAAGAATTTCCAAGCATTTCAAGGGATTATAAACAATTTCCAGGACTTCATTCAGGTTCTATAGGTTTCTAAAGTTTTAAGCAATTTTCAATCATTTTAAGGGATTTTAAGAGCATTCTAGGAATTTTAAATAATTAAAATATTTTTTTATGATATTTAACAAATTTCGTGGAATTTTAAACGATTTCATGAATTCAAATAATTTTAAGATATTCCTAAGTTCCTCGTAGAAATATAAAAGACTTTAAGAAGCTTGTGAGCATTTGATGAAATTTTGACATTTTGTAAGTGATTTTAAGAGATTTTTAATGTTATTCATGGAATTTCAAAAAAATTTTTAAATACATTTTTGATATGAAATATTTTGTGAAATTTTAAAGAATTTCAAGGAATTTTATAAAACTTTAACTAAAGACATTTGAATTACCTTATAATCCGTTATTGGACTTCAAGAGGTGTTTCTAGGATTATTTTTTAGATTTTAGGGTATTTTAAACTTCCTAATGGAATTTTAAAGGATGTCACCAGATTCTTATAATTTTTTGAAAGATTTTGTAGAATTTTCAGAAATTTCAAGATGTTTCCAAAAATTTCAAGAGATTTTTACGTATTTTAATGAATTTCATTATTCCTTATGGAATTATAAAAAAATTCGAGTTATTTTTCACTTTAAAAGATTTCGAGAAAGGATTTCATGGAATTTTAAGAGATACGAAAGAATTTAAGAGATTTTAAGACGCTTCTATGAACTTAAAGGAATTTCAAAGAACTTTAAGAGATTGCAAAGGTTGCCGTACAATTGTTACGGATTTCAAGAGGTTTCTATTCATTTTAGAGATTTTTACGAATTTTAAGTGATTTTAAAGTTTGTCCCGGAATTTCAAAGTATTTTAAGAGATATTTTTATATTTTTAAAATATTCTATAGAATCTGAGGCGATTTAAAAAGATTTAAAGTGACTTCTGTCAAGAAAAATTGTTTGTCGAAAGGCAAGTAATTGTCAAGGAAATTGAAAAATTGAATCTTGAGGTCACTCTGGAGAATTATATAATTATAAAAACTGCAAATATTAAATCAATTATTAGAATGAGGCTTTAGTACTCATTGTTGTTTTAATATTATAGAATAAAACGTGCTATTATTTTTTAAAATCTTTAACTATATAAATTCATAATTTTCTTCTTGATTCTTACAGAATTTGGTTCATCGGCACCACTTATTGCTACGCCTGCGCCCACTGAAGATGGTCTTTCACCAGCAGGCGACAAAAATGATGCACCTAAAAACCCGGAAATTGGTCTAGGAGAGAGACCAAGAATAGGAGGCGAAAAGAAACCAGACATACCCTCACCTGACTTTGGACTTGGGCCTACTCAAAATCCGATTAACGAAAATTCTGCTACACCTGAACAAGATCCTTCTAAACCAAAAAATTCTCCATCTTCCAAAAAAGACGAACAAACTAAAACATCCGAAAAATCTGGAAAAGCTGACGAATCTGGAGAATCTAAGAACTCCAAGAAGCCTAAAAAATCCGACAAAGGAGAAAAATCTGAGAAGCCTGAAAGCAGTGAGTATAAGGGAAAATCTGAAAAATCTGAAGGTGATAAGAAATCTGAGAAACCTTGTGAGAAGAAACATTCTAAACACTCTAAACACTCTAAACACTCTAAACACGCTAAACAGTCCAAAAATTCTGAAAAGTCTGAAGAAGATACAAAATCCAAAGATGATAAACCTGCACCATTTGGAAAGCCAGGACAAACTGAAAAGCCTAAGAAGTCTGATGAGGGTAAAAAATCCAAAGATGCTAAGAAACCTGTAAAACCTCTAGAACCTCAACAACCTGGATCCTCTGGATCAGATGGTGCAACTGATAAACCTGCACCACTTGGAAAGCCAGGACAAACTGAACAGCCTAAAAGGTCTGAAGAGGGTAAAAAATCCAAAGATGCTAAGAAACCTCTAGAACCCCAACAACCTGGATCAAATGGAAAAGCTGATAAACCTGCACCACTTGGAAAACCTGAACAAACTCAACAGCCTGGACAACTCAATCAACCTGGACAATCTGGACCATTTACAACACCAGCTCCCACCGTAGAATAACAACAATAATTTTTGTAATTAAACCAAGTTGAACTTATGTCTACTTCGCAATGGGAGATTTTTAAATTCAATTGCAATGGTCGATGAATCAACGATTCAGCCGAAATTGCTTAGTTAATTAGAAAAACTTTTTGTTCTTATTACATTACCATTTTATTTTTTTGAGTTCTTTGTAACTAATGTAATATTGTTGAAAATAAAATCACTGCACATTAAAGAATCGTATTTTACTTATAGTTACCATTTTGAAATGATTAGTATATGCCACGTCCACGCGACTATCAAATAATCATTAATAATAATTAAATAATTTATTAATCACATTCACAATATATATATATATATATATATATATATATATATATATATATATATAAGTATCTCATGATTCATATAGCATTATAATATAAGCATCATCCCTAAATGTAAACATCTTTTACATACTTAAGTTTATTACTAATTATGTAATTCACCCTTATGGGCTGTTTACACCTCTGTCCGCCCTACCAGGTCGGACATAAAGTACATGAGAGTAAAAGAGGTAGAGAATGAAAAATTGGACACAAAGAACTTTATATCTCTTTTACTCTGATGTAATTTCTGTCCGACCTGGTAGGGCGGACAGAGGTATAAACGCAGCATTACGATTCGAACCACAAGCAACAGTGTAGGAATAGCATGTTACCTACTGTTTATGGCGTTAAGCCATCTATGTCTTCTCTCTTCTATGTTTCGTCCCAGGTCCGTTCACTGGACTCATCAGTAAGGCGATGTGAACGGACCTTGCCTTAGACACATGGAGAGGAGAGATTTTTCAGATGCCGGGAATCGAACCCGGGCTGTCTAGCTTCTCAGCGTCGAACATTGACGCTGAGCCGTGCTATTGAGACGGTGGTAATGGTAGGGGGAACATAGCCATTCTGCAGTATGGCTATTCCCTACAAGAGTAAAAACTAAAACTGTGAGAGTGTAGGGTATTGCTACGTTACAGATTTAGCATCGAGTTTACCATCTATAGTAACCATCTACTCTGCGTCAGCGAGCTGACGCTCTGCGGCTCTGGGTACTGGGTACTCCTAATTTTGTACCTTGCGACATTTTTTTGTCTAGTCCACTTGCTGATGGGCCTTAGGAGTACAGTGTTGCCAGACCCGAGTTGTGGAATTACGGAGGCGAAAGCTCCAAAATGTGAATTTTTTTCAAAATGCAGAGTTTTCGAAAAATGGATGTAAAATTCATATTGCTATTTAAAAACTGAAGAAAAGTATTCAAGCTGTATAATAGCACCGTATTAGTTGGATTTTGCATGGAAATAATAATATAATTGTTACTAAAGTTTGCGATTCATTTTTTCTTATAATAAATATGAGGAGGATCAAACGATGAAAGATTACTGCGATTTTTCTTATTGCAATTCAAATCACTCGCGCCAAAACTATCGCCGAGTGAGGTCAGCACTATATCAATTCACAGCTGTCTATCTATTAATCTATTATTTTCTTGTGCTGTCAAAATATCCGCCATTACCGGCGTGTATATTTATTCACCTCTATCGCCTAATATATTCATTTTGTCGAAAAACTGATATGCGTCTTAAAATGTTCTACACCTTTTCTCCCCATAGTGTGCTACCAAAAATCGATCAATTTGCCCTTATTTCCCTTCAAGCCTTCTCCCTTAAGCCCGAAGGAGGCACACACCCACACACCCACACACACACACACACACACACACACACACACACACACACACACACACACACACACACACA
>CAJFCO010000391.1:190851-204083 GCA_904066015.1 Synergus gifuensis
ATCCAAGAAAATAAATATAGAATTCATTAAATGATGAAAACTAAAAATATATATCGAATTATAAAAGTACCATAATTTTTTAATTTCTGAAATCGAAATTTAATAAAATGTAATTTTTTTAAATTGTAAAATTAACAAATTATTTGTAAGTAAATTAATTAGCCGACAAATAATAAATTAATAATTTTAATTATTAATTAAACGATTTTATGAATCATTCGATTTGGATTTCAGCAATCTGAAAATTCAGGAACTTGTAATTCGTCATTATTAATTTATTCGTCAATAAATTTGTCAATTCGAGTAAATGGTATTTATTTTTTCGATAATTTTTGTTAATTTCAGGATTCAAAATAAGTAAAATTTTTAATTTTAATTATATTACCTGATATTACAATGTAATAATTTTAATTATTAATTAAGGGCGTTGGACCCAAGTGTTAAGCTCAAAATTCTATTCTCCAATTTACTCAACGAAAATTGTGGATAAATATTTTTTCGCTCTGTAGCACTAATCTTTTTCAAATATAAGACTGCGTATAGAGCGAAAAAGTATTTAATTTCGATACTTTTTGCATAAAACTAAGAAATCAAAATTTGACTTTAAAATTTAATATTTTCAGTTTGCTTAAAAAATATTTGAATACAGACGGAAAAAATTACAAATTTAATATTTGTTGAGTAAACTGAAGAAATCAAATTTTTAGATTAGAACTTAAACGATTAATCCAACACCCTTAAACGATTTTATAAATCGTTAAATTTTCATTTTCGGAAATTAAAAAATTTGGACTAAAGTTAATTGATTAGAATATTGAAATTGATTTTTGATTTTCATTGAATAAAATTTCAGAATTCACTAAGAAATTATTTTTAAGCCATTATTATTACTATATTGGCTACCGCATTTATTTTAGGACATAATTTTTAACATTAAACATATTTTCAAGATACAAAGATATAAATAAAGATATAAATGATATAAATCTCAACATTACAAAATTTCGAAGTGAAAAATTACTGCATTTTTATAATATGTATTGCCGAAATTGAATATTTTTAAAAAATTGATTAGATTCGTTATATTTTTTCGGTATTTTTGATTAATTTTAAAATGCCGATTTGATCTCAGTTTTAAAATATTGACAGTGAAAATTTTGGGACTAATAAAAAATACAAGAGAAATATCGAATATAAAAAATATTGATTGAGAAATATTCAGAAAATATATATTGACGAATTATTTCATCGCAATAACTTGGGACTCCGTGGAAGTTTCAATATTCTATTCTTTTTAAATAATATGTTATTAAATAGAGCTTCATATTCAATGATTAAAAAGGAAAAATTCGATAGAGAAGTTATAATTATTTTCATTTGTTTAAACAAATAGTTTATATTTTCAACAAATTACGTTTATTGTAAAAAAGAAAAATGTCTATCGAAAGAGTGTCTAGTCGACATTGGCGAATAAAAAAATTAGCAAAATTAATGCAGCGAATCGATAGAAAATATATAATGACCGAATTCAGGCAAAAAAATATTATTAACAATAACTATTGTAAAATTTCGAATTGCGCCAAACTGCTTAAATTGTATTTTTTATTTATCCTTGTGAATCGTAAAAAGTAATTACCGCGGAAAAATCTCGACCATCAAGAAGTAGGTGGCTCACTTGGCAGATTTTGACACAATCATATTACCTGATGTAATATTTAATGAGAAATTACAATCGCATGATCTTTATAGAAGCATTCTAGAGAATTCCATCTACTTTGATGAACAAGTTAATTTATATTTAGAATCGGAAAGTTTTCGGAAGGTCGCGATGATTTTGGACACCTATCTTTATACGGTTAAAAACAAAATGTTTAATGAAACATGCATGTTTTAGTCTCTTTTTTTAGTCAATAACTTTGTTTCAAACAAATTTCATCTCCTATACCTACTATTATAAAATTATAATTCTAACACACACATTACAGAAATCTGAGAATAATAAACATTCGATTTGAGCCTATGTTTCGAAATATCTGCAATATATCATGACGAATAATGAGAAGATGGGTAGTAACATATATATAACGGCCAAAATTCTTCTAAAAATTCATTAGTTGCACCGGATTTCAAGACAAGTCCTCATTTTCTATTCATAGAAAATGAAGTTCGTCATTGCAATTCTGCTTTTTGCCTCAGCGGTCTTCGTTGGTAATTATAATTACATTAATAAAATAATAATATTCAAAAACATTAGGTGTTTTATGAATATATGCCATATTTGGACACTTATATAACTTATTTACTATTAAAAACTTACTTTTTATATAATAATACTGTAAATTAAACACTGTTAGACTTAATTGGTCTGAATTAGAAATTTAAAAAAATTTTAAATCACTCAAACAGAATTTTTATTAGTAAAGATTCACTGTCAAATATTATCTGCAAAAATTTTCGAAGAAATTGTTTTAGAATGTAGGCCATCATTTTTTAAAGAAAAAAAATGAAGAATTTCCAGTCCATTGAAATTTTATAGGTTCCTAAAGTATCGAGAAATTTTCAATCACTTTAAGGGATTTTAAGAGGTTTCGAGGAATTTTAAAGAATTTTATGAAAAATGAAATTTCTAAGAAACTTTAGGAAATTAAATAATTTTAAGGTATTCCGAAGTTCCTTGTGAAAATGTAAAAGATTTTAAGAAACTGGTGAAAATTTGATAAAATGCCATTTCTTAAGCGATTTTAAGAGATTTTAATATTATTCATGGAATTTCAAAAAATTTTAAAATACGTTTTTGATTTATGAAAGATTTTGTGAAATTTTAAAGAATTTCAATGAATTTTAAGAAATTTTAACTAAGAACATGTGGTAATTACCGTAAAATCTGATACTGGACTTCAAGAGGTGTTTCAAGGATTATTTTTTAGATTTTAGGATATTTTCAATTTACTAATGGAATTTTAAACGATTTTACCCGATTTTTATAATTTTTCAAGAGGTTTCCCGAAATTTCAAGAGATTTTTTACATATTTTTAGGAATTTCATTATTCCTTATGGAATTATAAAAAATTTCAAAAGTTATTTTTTATTTTAAAAGATTTCGAGAAATTTTAAAGGATTTCATGGAATTTTAAGAGATTCGAAAGAATTTATGAGATTTTATAAAGTTTTAAATATTCTTTAAATATTAGAATTTTAAGGCATTTAAAGATTTTTGTAGGAATTTTAAAAGATTTTAATAAATTTTAAAGAATCAGTAAGTTTCCAATAATTTTAAAATATCTTGACCCATTTTAATGGATTTTGAAGTTCTGCATAGAATTTTAAAAGATTTCAAAAAATTTTAAAAATGTTTTGTGGAATTTTCAGGGATTTTAAAGTATTTCGTGGAATTTTAAACGTTTTGAAAAAGCTTTTAAGAATTTTAAGAATATAAGTGGTTTTACAGGATTTTAATATTCCTTCATTCAATTCAGGATTTTACTAGATTTTAAAGATTTTTTAATGATTTTGAGAAATTTTAAACGATTTGAAGAGATTTTTATGGATTTTAAGAATTTTCATGAAATGAAATGATTTCGAATGATTTTAAGTAATTTTAAAATAAGTACATAGTGGAACTTTAAGGGATTTCATGAAATATAAAGAAAGAAAGAATTTCGTGGAATTTGAAGAAATTCTAACTGATGTAATAAAATTTTCGAACGTTTTTATGAAGTCAAAGGAATTTCAAATAATTTAAAGAGATTTCGAAGGTTTTCGTGCAGTTATTAAGGAATAGAAAAGGTTTCTATTCATTTTAGAGATATTTACGAGTTTTATGTGATTTAAAATTTAATCGCTGAATTTCGCAGTATTTTAAGAGATTTTCATATATTTAAATGATTCTTAGGTGATTTAAAAAGATTTAAAATGACGTTATGCGAAATTTTTCAAATATTTCAATAGAAAAATTATTTTTAATTTTTTCGCATTTTTGATAATTTTCTGTCAAGGAAAATTGTCTGAGAGTCAGGGAATATAGTGAAGGAAATTGAAAAATTGAATCTTGAGGCCACTGGAGAATTATATAATTATAAAAACTGCAAATGCTAAAGCAACTATTAGAATGAGGCTTGAGTACTCATTGTTGTTTTAATATGTATTATAGAATAAAACGTGCTATTATTTTTTAAAATCTTTAAATATATAAATTCATAATTTTCTTATTGATTCTTATAGAATTTGGTTCATCGGCACCACTTCTTGCTACGCCTGTGCCCACTGAAAATGATCTTTCACCAGCAGGCGACAAAAATGATATACCAAAAGAAGGAAACCCGAAAATTGGTTTAGGAGTCATACCAAGAATAGGAGTTCAAATGAAACCAGACTTACTCTCACAGGACTCTGGACTTGGATATACTCAAAATCCGATTAACGAAAATTCTGTTAAACCAAAAAAATCTTCATCTTCCAAAAAAGGCGGACAAACTGAAATTTCTAAAAAATCTGGAAAATCCAATGAATCCGAAGAGTCTAAGGAATCCGAAGAGTCTAAAGAATCCAAAGAGCCTAAGAAATCCGAAAAAGGTGAAAAATCGGAGAAGTCCAAAAGCTGTAAGAAAGAAGAAAAATCTGAAAAGCACTCTAAACACTCTGAACACTCTAAACACTCTAAATACTCCAAAGATTCTAAAAAGTCTGAAGAAAGTAAAAAATCCAAAGACGCTAAGAAACCTGTAAAACCTGTACAACCAGTGGAACCTGAAGATCCTGAACAACCTGCTGTATTATACCCTGATGATAAACCTACACCACTTGGAATGCTAGGACAAACTGAACAGCATGAGAAGTCTGGTAAGAGTAAAAAACCCAAAGACGCTAAGAAACCTGTAAAACCTATACAACCAGTGGAACCTGCAGAATCTGAAGAACCTGCACCACTTGGAAAGCCAGGCCAAACTGAAAAGCCTGAAAAGTCTGATGAGAAATCTAAGAAATCTGTAAAATCTGTACAACCGGTGGAATCTCAAATTCCTGAAGAACTACAAGAACCTGAAGAACCTGCTGTATATCCTGGTGATAAAGCTGTTCCATATGGAAAAGGTGCGAAACAAACCGTACAGCCTGAAAAGTCTGAAGAGGGTAAAAAATCTAAAAAAGCTAAGAAACCTGAAAAAGATGGAAAAGCTGATAAATCTGAACCTTATGAAAAGCCTAAACAAATTCAACAGACTGGACAATCTGGACCAGTTGAAACAGCAGTTCCTGCAGAACTATAACAACAATAACTTTTGTAAATAAACCAAGTTGAAGTTATGTCTACTTCGCAATGAGAGTTTTTTAAACTTAAGTGTAAATGGATGAAAAATCTACGATTTATCTGAAATTTCTTATTTTAATCAAAAAAACTTATTGTTCTTATTACATTCTCATTTTTGATTTGAATTCTATGTAAGTAATGTAATATTGTTGAAAATAAAATCACTGCATCTTAAAGAATCGTATTTTATTTCATTTTTATTTTTATTTTTATTTTTATTTAAAGCTGGTGTAAGGGAAATGAAGATTCCTGTATCGCTGTATCCAGGCGAATCGATTGACCTATAAGATTAATGCATTGCATTTAAAAATAAGAAATTTATGCTTTATTGTAATTTACGAAAATGAATTTTTCGACTATAACTTCTCAAATAATCAAAATTTAGGGCTGATGTATAGAAAATAAACTTATTTTTGTATTGACACGATTCAGGTGACCTAATATTAATTCATTTGATTAATTAATTAATGCTTCCTCTATGACGAAGCAAATCATATTTGCTTCTAGGAAGCAAAGTGCTCATTGAATGGAGCACAAAAGTTGATACAACTTCACAGCTAGTTTTTATTATTTTTAGATCTGTAAAAGGTTGTCATAAGAAACATTCTGAGCACTCTGTAATACCTGTGCAACCAGTGAAACCTGCAGAACCTGAAGAACAATTCAGAAATCCTGTATAACCTACAGCATTTGGAATGCTACGACCATTACTACTGCCTGGACAAATAGTGTTCGATTGAGTTGCTTAGTTTAATTTAAAAAATTTCTCGTTCTTATTACATCCTAATTTTATTTTTTTGAGTTCTTTGTAAGTAATGTAATATTGTTGAAAATAAAGACACTTAATCTCAAAAAATCGTATTTTGCTTAGTTATACATCTTGAAACAATTATAATATGTCACAACCACGCGACTATCGAATAATCATTAATAAATTAATTCATTCATCAATCACATCCACAATAAATATGTGGATATAAATATATAAATATAAATATAAATAAATATAAATATAAATATAAATATTCAACAATATTCCGGGTCCAACCTATTCAACAAAACCGCTCCGTAACATCGAGAGACACCTCTTCCAAGCAAACCCTTCAACATACAACCTCACCTCATAGTCTGGACTTCTACAAGGTTCAAAAACCTCTCCTCCGTCATACCGAACCTTGGTACACATTTCTCTTTGCCATCCAACCCCACCGCACGCGTTTAATTTACAAGAGCTTCGGAACCCCTCCTTCGTCTCAAGGATTCGGGAAACCATTTCGGGAAACCAATTCGACTTTACTCTCCCAAGAATTCTATCAGCTGGGAAACTATTCCCCTTCCTTGAAATCCATAATCATAAGCTCACTTCACCTTCAACATTCCGCACCTAAAAGCTCCTTCACTAAACCTCTAATTCCTAATAAAATTGAGGACTTTAATCGAGGACGTACAATTTGATTGGGAAATATATAAGAGAGGAATCAATAACAGTTCAAAATTTATTCAAGCTGCTCATTAAATTACATCTCATTGTCAGTGGAAGGACTTCAATTCTCTTAAACATACAAGGAAAAAGTTTAGATGGATTGTGAAATGTGTCGCAGCTTCATTGTTAAGAAAGGTGTAATTAGTTCGAGCAAGAAAACAATTATAGAGCAGGCGTATCCGAAGCCTACAAGGACAATTAGGTACCTCATTATGAGAGCTAATTCGGATTTATGTTGTGTACAAGAGATGCTTGTGTCGACGGTCTTACTTGATTCCTTGAAGTCGTAGTCTTTCAACCATTTGTGTACAGATCCTGTTTGATAGAATATCTGAATTAGATGCCCAATCTTGTTGACAAAAGGAGATCCTGGTTCAAGTACAGTGTTGCTCAATGACTCTTTGACGTATTCTTTCATAATCTTTGCAATAGGTCGACCGCAGATATCCGACTTGTTCCGAAGTATCCATTTAGCTATATCTTCTCTTACAATGCATGTGACATTTTTGTCTTTTAGTACTCGACCAATGCATTCCTCATCCGATAGATCGATTTGTTCAGCTTTATCCAACAAATCCCGAACGCTACCATCGCTTGTGGAATACAATAGAGCACAACGCAATGGCTTTACTAAGACTTGAAGCTCTGTCGAGTGGACTATATCGTCGATGTTGTGGAATTTAGTTGTATTCTCCTCTGACTCACGTTGATTGACGTCAAAGCCATGTATATAACTGACGAATAAAAGAAATATGCCCAAATGGCAGCAGTAAAGAAGACTCTTTCAGCTTGATTGTCGATTTCTCTGGGAACAGCAAATCCAAAGACGATTTCCACCATGTATTCTGGACGCCAATTTTCTTTGTCAAACTTTAGGATGCGTGATATAACCCAAAGAATCAGAGGCATGCTCAGAACAAATATTACATTGATGACGTTCCAACTAGTTGTAAGTTGGTTTGTTTCGTCTTGTAAAACAGGAACCACCAAACACAGATTACTATTTCCAATTCCTTGGCACCATTCGAAGGTTCCGTTGTCGCATTCCGCAAATCTTCCGAATTCTGTGGCAGAGATGTGAATTTCATTATTCTTCAAACTCTGGCTTTAAGCCAGTACTGCCATTTTTGGAGCAACTAAATTTATCGATGTCTGTAATGTTCTTGGGAATCATGATCGAAAAATTCATACCTTTGGACAAGGCTTTCATCTTCAGGGCCATCAATCCAGATACGGTCTGTATCGATTCGTTAAAATTTATGTAAACCAATGGTGGTTCTTTGACGAAGGCGATTTTTATTCCATATCCATGCATATTGATAAGTTTATCTGGGAAGAAGAAGAGATTCTGAGAAATCTCTCTATTTGATAGAGTTTCAGTGAAAGGGTTAAAGTAATAAACCCTTGCGATTTCCTGATCACGACCCAGGTTGTCTTTCATTCTAAGACTTGGTTTTACAATCTCGATGACAGAAACATCCAAAAATTGCTTGGACCACTAGTCTATAAGAAGCACGTTCTCGTAGGTTTGGTTCTCCTCTTCTCGAAAGAAGATCATCAAATGATTAGGTCGTTTCCGATTTTGGGAGAGCTCGATGAGGAAATCTTGCACCTTTTCTAACCTCATTTGACTTCGATTATCTACTTGTGTCTGGATCGTAACAAATAGCGAAGTCTGGGGATTGGCGTAGGAAGGCAATTGGACCAATCGCCTCGCATTTTCAATAGTTGCTTCATTAAATTCTATTTTTCTTGACGGTAATGCTGTGATGACTTTCCATAAGATTTCGCTTGTTCCATGCGGATATTCTCTGCCATTTTCGTCGATCAAGATCACTACTTGGTAGACAGCCGCACTTGTTTTGACGTAATTGATAAAACTAAGAATCCAGTTTGCTTCCGATTTATGCTCTTCAAGACCATTTATAATAAATAGTAAAAAAAGCAACCACACTTTTGTTAAACCGATCAGCATTAGATTTCTTGACTAATGTAATATTTCATAATATCACAAATGATTTTAAAATAAGTCTGTATTGTATCATCGGGAAAGAAAGAGTGAAGGGCCACATATTGAGAGATTACGTAGCTTCAAAATTGTAGTTGTCATGACAATCTACATAAAAACAAACCCAATAAATATATACTGCATGTATTATTGATTTTCCAATATACTATAGAAAACCAAGAAGAACACTGGTTTAATATTTAACCCAATTTCAGGGCAAATAAGAAAAGAATATTACTGAAAAGAAAATTTAAGAAAATTTACCCTCGAGTGGATAAGTACAACTCGGAAAGTAGGACACGGTTAATAATGCTTTACTTTTACCCAGGTGTATAAATATGTAACTTTTTACTTTCATTCTCACATTCATTTTCACATTCACTTTTTTGTTTTTCACTTTTTGATTTTCACTTTTTCCAAATACATGTGAATGTAAATTTTGACGTTTTAATCTAAAATCACTAAAATAAAATAATTTAAAATTGTACAACTCCTCCTTTTATACATAAACTCCTAGTCGATAATTCACAATTTTTTCACGGAACCTTTGCTTTACCCTCGGTTGTGATTTACATATTTTTATTCCATAATCTCGAGGACGGTAAGATCTAAAAATTACTTAATCCCATTAAGAACACTCTAATTCGAGATCCTCAGGTTCGCATCCCATGATTGCGTTTTGCGTTGCGTCATAATGAGAGTAAAAAAAAAGTATACTTCTGTCTTTTTCTCTCTCATTATGACGCAACGCAAAACGCGATCATGGGACGCTACCCTTAAGGTATAGAGTTGAGACACGGGGTACTCCAATTCTGAGTGGTGCCGCTGAACCGGAACTCACTATTCGAACATTGACGGGATTTTCAAATAAAGTGTTTCTTCCGTGACAGATTTAATACAAGATAAAGAGAATGGCATTAGAGTGAACATTTAAAATAGACGAAATGTGATTAAAAATTATTTTTAGGCATATATATTATATAAATTTTAATAAATGATATTGGTTAAACAAATATATTTTACAGGTTAATTAGAAGCAAAGCTATAGTTCTAAAAGGTTGCAGATTTACTCTGTAACATCAAAGATGTAGTTAATCGGCACCGGAGACAATATCTACACTCGAATCTCTCAATATCGACCTTCCCAATATCGACAATCTCCCAATATCGACCGCATTCCTTTCTCATTATCGACCTGCAGTTACCTCAAATATCACTGGATACACTGCGCATGAGTTGCACGCTCGGAATCTGATTGGTTGCTATTCGCGCACAATTTAAAATGTTAAAAAATATTATTTATGTGCAATATGCATGCGCAATTAATATGACGCATGCGGTATTGGTGTGCCATTTGAGAAAAGGAATTTCGTCGATATTGGAAAAGCGTCTGGTCTGGATTTTGTCGACATTGGGAGATTCGAGTGTATTTTGACTTGCGTTGTTCGAAATTCACAACCAGAAAGAGAGCCACACCACGAACTTTCGGAGCACTCTAGAAAATACAGACTTAGATTTAATTGTCTTCGATTGTACTTTTTTTATGTATATAAACCTCGAGCCATATCGACTGAGAAGGATGTCAAGGAAACTGAGGATTTGGATCATTAAGAAAGAAGGAAAGACATCAGCGATTCAAACCACGTCAGTACTCCCTCCAAACACCAGAGTCCGCCGTCCCTCGGGCCATGGTAGGGTCCCTAGAAAAATAGAGTCTGCCGAACTTGGAAAAAAGATGGCGACTGTGAGCGTGTGTGCGTTAATCCGTATGAGCAGCTGTGGTTTTGTTTTGGTATGTTTACATTCTGACGCTTGAAGTGTCAACGCCAATGATTTTTATTGGTTGGAAATGATTTTGATTGGTTGGAAATTTGAATGGAAATGATTTTGATTGATTGGAAATTTAATAGCGGCATCAATCATTACAGACATGGGTTCGGCAGACTCTATTTTCTAGGGACACTAGGCCGTGGGCCAATGTCAGTCGACAGTTTTACATCGCACTACGGAGCCCCGAGGAGAAATTCTATATTCTCTTATTAAAAAGACTGGGGACGGAAATCATTAGTTAGATGTTCCCCTACTGGCATAAATTGATTTTTAAGACACTTGCGAATGCTCAGCCATTCCGTGATTCGCCATGAACATTTCAAAGTATAAGCGTAAGGTACATCGTCGACTAGCCATATTGGTGACTAGTGACAAGACTTTGCTGGACTACGTCACTTATAGTCACATGACTTGGATAACTACTGTGATTGGCTGTAACGGACTCAGTTCTCATGATGGCGGTTGACTGACTTACGCTAACTGTCAACGAAATTCCGCCCTGTTCCTCGTTCTTTACTCTCTTTCTGGAAGTCTTGTTGGCAAGAAGCCTTTTGTGTGTTTCCGACTTATTAGGAATTATTGTAAAGCCAAAAGGGCTAATTGGAACTATAAAATATTATTCGATCTTTGGACTTTTTTTGTGATTCTACGATGGCTGAGGTACGGTTTTCATTTGTATTGGCAAGTGCAGCAAAGTAGCATTAGTGATTCGAATTATTGTAGTTTTGGAGCTACTTTGCCGAGCTTCACCATTTTTTTGACTTTTGATTTGATTTGAAGAATTCGAGAGGCACATTTGACTTTCTCGCACATGATTTATTGGTTATATTTAATTCGCTCACATATTGTTTTTCTCGCTTTTCATATACATCTTATCTTAATTTAAAGGTTCAGATTTCCGTATTTCTGTTGAATTAGAATTCATTTTAACGATGTTTGATGCGGTTGAAATGTTATGTAACACGCCTATCAGACATGCGTCCGCCATTTAAGAATTAAATCTTCAATTCAATTCTTTAGATTAAATTTAAATCTCGAGTCTTTAATAATTAATTAATCAATTAATTACTTGCTTTTTTTGTAAATCAAATTAAATTTAATTTCTGTAATTATCAAATTAACTTGACTTGTTTGTAAAACGAACTAATGAATTTGCGAACTTCCATGTAAATTATATAACGTTTTTTTCCACAAGTCAATCGATTATTGAACATTTATTATTCTTTTTATTTCTTTTGTTACGAAATATATTTAACTGTTTCTTATATGAATCTGGTCTCGATTCTTTCCGTTGTGCCCTTTAACACCCGTGACCTTGAGATGTCACGATGACCTTCCGATGAGCTAGTAGTTGTTCTTTTTGTAGGATTTACAGGAAAATATTGGGATCTCGGAATTCATCATCATTTATATAAATAAATGACTGGCGCTTTATAAATTTGAATTCCTCTTGATTACCGAGTTTTAAGATTGTCGATACGTAGTCTCGCGGTTAGAGACCGACCGCGTTACAATATTATAAAAATTTTAATAAATAATATTGATTAAACAAATATATTTTATAGGTTAATTAGAAGCAAAGCTTTGGTTCTAAAAGGTTACAAATATAAATAAAGTAAAAATAAATTGTAGAAAAGATTTAAATGATGAAATTTCATAAATTCATATTCTGAAAATATTTGAAAAATCATTTTTAAGAAACATACATAAAATTTTTTTAAAAGAAACATACATACATTTTTTCTAAGAAACATAAATAGACTTTTTTTAAGATACATAAATAACATTTTTAATAAATAACACGCTTCCTCGCGTGTTGACACGCTAAACAAGAACTGTACAATCATTATAAAAAATTTTAAACTTTTCGCGCCCCAGTGAAATATCAAGTTCCGGTACAGTGGCGAGCATTGGAGGGGGAAACGTGTCAAAACTCTACCTTGAGGATCTCTAACTCTAATAAAGACACTTAACTCCAGTACAGGGTTCTGTACGTGGCCCTATGATTGTGAGACTTCTCATTTGTTTTTCAGGACAATAAATTTTCATTTTTTTTGTTAATTTCTGCGTACTTTACTTACCTTCCTCATGTTCGAATGTAAGACAACAATTTCTGCACGACTGAATCTTTGAGAGCTTATAGTGACTTTAATTTTCCAATTTCTTTAAACATATTGTGAAATATTCGGAGATTAAATTGAAATAAATAAATAAAGTAAACAATAAGACCACAAAACTATTACAGTGGATTTGGATTGGGAAATATATAAGAGATGGATCAATACCACTTCAAATTTTATTCAAGCTGCTAATTACATTACACATCATTGTCAGTGGAAGGACTTCAATTCTCTTAAACATACAAGCAAAAGTTTAGATGGACTGTGAAATGTGTCGCAGCTTCATTGTTAAGAAAGGTGTAATTAGTTCGAGCAAGAAAACAATTATAGAGCAGGCGTATCCGAAGCCTACAAGAACAAGTAGGTGCCTCAGTATAAGAGCTAATTCGGATTTATGTTGTGTACAAGAGATGCTTGTGTCGAAGGTCTTCCTCGATACCTTGAAGTCGTAGTCTTTCAACCATTTGTGTACAGATCCTGTTTGA
>CAJFCO010000392.1:0-10399 GCA_904066015.1 Synergus gifuensis
ACGATTTGTGATTTTTCGAAAACATTTTTAACTCAAAAAAACTCAAAAATTTGAGATCAACGAAAAAAACGGAGGTCAGATTTGGATTCAGCACAGAAAACTACCATGGAAATGATATAACTCGTCCCAACCCGACATAGGTCATATTTTGTTGTCCAGTGTTATTAATTAAGAACATGGATTATTCGTTCATATATTATGGATATACGTATAAATAGTCAATGTTTGTAAATTTTAACGCATATATAACAAATAAAATTTCACTACCTAACCATTACCCTAAGCTCTCGAGATGATGGTAATACATTTTTTCCACGGTACACTCAACCATAAACAAAAATTTTTTGCGACCAAAAAAACTACTATCTGTCGGTACTGGAGTACAATATATATTACTATATGTATATATTATATTATACTATTATAATATTAATTATATAATATATAATTATAATATAATATGTATATACTAACATAAGCTGCATTAAAATTGATGTAAATAAAAACATAAATTTATTTTGATAGTGTTAATTTTGTATAATATTTTTTTATTTTGTATAAGTTTAGATACTCTATAAATTTCTCGAAAATCGAAAAAAATTTGGTTGATTGACACTTAGAAATTTTATGGTATGGATTACTGTCTAGTCCCAGATCTGGATCAGACTTGACTGTGAAGACAATGAGAAAAAAACTGATTTTTAATAGTGTTCATTTCATGTTTTGTATTATTTTAGACACCCTGGCAGTTTTTCGAAAATGGTGAAAAAAATTTTGCACATTGAAACTTAGAAATTTTTATAGTATGGATGGCTGATCAGTCCCAGATCTGGGCCAGACTAGACCGTCAAGACAATAAGAAAAAAAATGATTTTGATGGTCAAGACTAGTCGTTCTAGACGATGCCAGATCTGAGTCAGATCTGACATCAGATTGCCAGAAAATTTTTCCACACAGGTTTTTAAATAGAACAGTACTGGAGGCAACAGAACCTTGGATTCTAACTCAGTGACGCCGAAAACATATTAATTTAGTAGTTTAGTCCCGTGAAGACACATTTTTTTATTTTTGCAATTGTCATATGAACCCTCCATACAATAAAATGAATGACCTTGGGGGTTATATTATCAAAAAAATTGAATACATATCTAGACGTAAAATTTCTTGTTCTTTCAAAATCTGCAGTCAAAAATTCATTTTTGGCAGAATAAACACATTTGACCTTGAAATGACCTTCCATTTGACCTTTTCGGATCAAACGGACCCATTTGACTATTTTTTCAGAATTTGACCTTGCAATGACCTTCAACCTTACCTGATTGAAACAAACGGACACCGGATTCGGATTCAGCGACCCAAGAAACATAAAGATATACTAGTCTGATTTCGGGAACAGGATCTTTTTTTTTGTGTGCCTGTGTAATCGTTGACTTTACTTGAAAATTTAATAGTTTTGTAAGAAATGGTTTAGCAACTGGAAGATTTTAAGAAATTCTTAATTTTCTCTACTCCAGATGTTTAAAACCTTTTAACTTGAAAAGTTTGTATATCATGTCGAAATAAAAAAATAGGCGTCTAACTCTCTTGCTCAAACTTTATTTCAGCTCTATGCAAAACACAGAAAGCGGTAGAAAACTGAACCAGGCAATGTTATCAACTGGTAGAGCTGTAGTTACGACAGGAAAAGCTGTAGGTAAGCAGAGGTTATCCTGTAAAATATTTTTAGCTAACGTTATTTTTACTTACACAATGTATAATTATCACCATTTTTGAAAGAATTCCTTTGATTTATTATTTAAATAAATAGAGTCTCCCAGTACTAAAAACACATATTTATATTTTCTAATTTCTTGTGGATAATTTCGTTAGTTCACCAGTTCGCTTTCAGTATAAGAAGGCAACCATTCAAGAGAAACCGATCGCGCCATGCGCGACGCTTGCTGCGCATGCACATCCTCATGGAACACGCTTTAAAAACAATGTTATATACGTCCCTGACATTTTTACTTTGCTAATTCTTCGGTTGTACTACGAGACCAACCGAGTAGGTAATTATCATAAGAGAGCAGTGTTATTCGAAGTTGATAAACATTTGATTTTCTGCTTTCGAACCAGATATAACCCTTACATGGACCACAATCCGGACATTTACCTTAAATAATTAAATTTTCAATTGAAATTGAAAAAAATTGTAGAGATTAGAAAATAAATACACATCATGTATTGTAATGAACACTTGCTATTTCATTTTCAATTGGCCTGAAGTGTTATAAGGATTTCCTTATTATATACGGGAATATCCTATGTATCCCCTAGAGTGGAATATCTCAATTTTCCTAGGATATCCAAACGATATCGGAAGATGTTTTTCAGTCGTTTTTAGAAACTTGAAAAATATTGTTTGGGGCATTGAAATTTGAAAAATATCCCACCTTGAACATTCAAATATTACAAAAGCTTCGAAGAAACCCAGGGATACCGGAGTTTTCTCCATGTTGAAGTATTCAATAGATAAATGTTGTATCTTCCAAGGTTTTCCAGAGAAAATATCAGTTTATTCCCACAAGGTACTTTCGAATATCCCATTTACCACCCCTGGGCGGCCGGGCCCAGGGGCACCCTTTCTGTTAATCTGATCAAAGTCAAAGACACGAATTATTTCTACATAAAATATTAAAATGGAACCAAACTGGGGGGTAGCGCTAAAAAATCGCAAAAAAAAATGTTTGCCAAGAGTAAATAATTAATTAAATGTGCCTTAGAGCTACCCTGTAGGACGCCCTCTAGACTATTCTTTTCTAAAGGGTACTTTGAGTAACTTTATTCGTGGAATACTTTTTCAAATTTTTCTGGAAAACACTTAGCCGCATTCAAGGAAAAGTCGTAGAAAAAAAGTGCATTTTTAATAGATCTACAACTTTTGTATCAAGCTTTTTATGTATTATAATATATAAAATATACTAGCCTATTGCCTCGCTGTTCGGGAGTCTTTTCACCTTTTTTCCAGATAGGGCGAAAGAGGGAAGGTCTTACGACAGCTACGAAATTTATCGGATCATGGCCGTATGTGCAAAGCTTCATGAATCAGGCACAAGCCAATGAAAGAAAAAGAATTTATTAAATATTGACACAAAAATAGAAAGAGGAATACAGCAGGCCTACCTTTACCAGACGAACAGACTGTGTAGTGGTGTGAGAATGGTGTTGGCGTAGTCATGGCGATCCAGAAAGTCTGAGGTGATGATCCTCCCAACGTAAATAAAGTGTAAAAGGCCTGATGGTAGCCGAAAATCACATCGGTTCTATAAACGAGCTTCACAGCTCGAACAGCGAAGTTTGCAAACGCCAGCGTCCTCCAATCGACGGATAAAGTTTGAGTGTTTCCATAATCGATTGAAATACGATTTGCCTCTTGGAAAAATAATCTAAAGCCAAGCTCCAAGGCCTGGAATCAATGCGGCAATGGCGAACAACAGAAAAGGCATACTAGTGTTGAAATAGAACTTTAAGCACGGAAACCACAATTCTCTGTTACAGACCTGGGTTCGATTCCTAGCGGGGCTAGAGAAAAGTTTTTTATAACATGAAAAATAATCAATATTTAAAATATTGACAAAAGCTAAAAATGAATAGTAGATCAACAATCTTTAACCCTTGCTTGCCACACCTCCGCGAAGTAACACGCTTGCTACATGGGGTGTCGGTCACCCCAGCCATAAAAACTGAAATAAAAAATTAACTATTGGATATTTTTCTTTGAATATTGGTATGGAACTTCTCAAAAGCTTACTTCAAAAGATCATATAGGTTATATAGCCAAAGATTAAATTTAAGTACACTAAATAATATGCAGAAGTAAATAAAATGAAAAAAATGACAATTTTTGCAAAAAAAAAATCATATTTTTTTGATTTTTTAATATTAAGGGCTAAAATTTCAACTGAGTTTTCTACTGATGTGTCACTGTAAGAAAAAAAAATTAGTTTACAAGATCTTTCAAAAAAGGTATTTATTCTAAAGAATGAAGGACGAAATTTTTCGGAAAAATTAGTTATGCATTTTTGCCAAAAAATTATTGTTATTAATGAAAAAGAAAGAAAATTTTACATTATTCTGAAGAAGAACTAATCAATATCAACTAATAAACATGAACTAATCAATCTCAACACAGTTATTGCACACATAAACGCTGTACAGTTAACGTACTGCCCGTTGACAGGATGTACAGCCTGATCTGCTTTTACTGTCTTCTTTTCTTGTACAGATTTCACATCGAGGTTGAGTTTCGAATACAACTTCGAATACAACTGTGGTTGACACCCCACGCAACTTTGAACAGTTACCACAGACACGTAAACTAGTAAGAAAAAAAATCCTGGGGTGTAATCCTCCTCGCAGTGGCAATTAAGGGTTAACGTCATTTAACCTTCTTTGTTTTATGTTTAATCAATTTTTGTGTTTTTTGGAAAAGAACGATGTTATTTCTCTTCTTCAAGAAGGCTTTAAAAGACGATACAAAATTTTATCGCTGCTTCAACATTAGCAAATAGTTTTTCTTCTTCTTATAGAGCCATTTTACTAATTCCGTGCCTTCTTTTAAATTCTCCATTTAATCTACACTCATTCAGGAAATGGGAAGTAAGACTTTAAAATATAAAAAAGTAATTATGGTAAGAACGAAAACATCAATGTTCAAAGTGTTTAGTCTACGGAACGATAAAAATAGTTGGGGAATTTAATTTGTCCAACACCTGCGATAGAAATGCGACTTCCGAGGCTCGCCTCGAGATGACGAAGTTTTCGATTCCTCAGCTAATGATGTTTAAGTGGTCGAAGTGAGTACTTCACCCACTAGTGAGAGAAGTATGTGAGAGAAGTGTAGTTAGCGTGGAAGATGTGTGTGTGTAGCGTAGTCGATGTAGTAATTTCCTGGAGTGTCTGCCTTCCCCACCAACTCTCTCGACAATGGTGAATTACTCAACTCAACCAAAAAAGTGACGAAGCATTCAACCAAAGTGATGTCTAAATACTCAACCAAGACGGTGATGTATTACTTAACCGAGACGGTGGCGAGCTACTTATCCAAGACAGCGTCAAGTTACTTAATCAAGATTACTTAACCAAGATGGTAGCGAATTACTCAACCAAAATAATGTTACTATATTTAAAATAAGTATTACTTTTAAATCAATATGCAAAAGAATGGTATAATGGTGGTGAATTACTTAACCAAAACGATGGCGAGGCGAGTTACTTATGGCCACCTACTTCACCAAGTAGGTGGCGAGTTATTTATCCAAGATGGTAGCGAAATACTCAACCAAAATAATATCTAATTGATAAACTAGATTGATGATTGCGAAGTATACAACCAATATAGTAGCAAAAGATACAATGAAAATAGATTAATTATTGCTTTAGTCGCGGCTCATCCACTTTGGAAGACCGCCAAGAGATAACATGCATGTAAATTCTGTACCTGGTTCATCCCATTCAGCTCTGTATTTCATTTTACAAGGAATATAAATCAAATGAGGAAGGCGACTGCAGAACTTACACATTACCGAGAACATTTTTTGGTTGCCATCGAAACAATATAAACAGGTATCCTTCATGTCGAGGGATTTTTGCAACAACGTGTGTGTAAAATTCTCCCTGAAGGGATTTGCATTGAAGTCTGTGGCCATTGGAATTCCATTCTTAAAACAGTACATGAAGAACATCACAAAAACACCACAGTTGTAGTCATCATCTTGATGTCGTCGCTTCAATTTATACTTAATTAGTTTCCATTTCATTTGAAATAGGTTGTGGAATGAGCTACTATGATCACATTTACCGGCAAACACTTTTAATTAAGTTCTCGACAAAGAAATTTCATTGATTGATTTGACGGATTGATATCCGTCAATGTTCAAACAAGATGGAAGAGAAACGATAAGAGAAAAGGACTCACCGGCTACCATCTATCTACCTACATCTATGCAGGCTAGCCTTGGGTCGGATTAACCGAATTATTAAAACTAAAGCTTTGTTTTACCGCAAGAACATAAAAATTTTTTACGATAACATGAACTGAGGTGTTTTATTTAGTAGTGAAACTTAAGATACTGTCAAGACTAACTTCAAGCACAGGTAGGCTTTCCTCTTTTGGCTTCGTGGCGTGCACAATGGTAATGGTTAAGTGTTAATTCGCTGACGTCGATAACTCGAGTTAAGGTGCGCTTGGCCCAGAGGTGACGCCAGGTATGAGACCCTATAAGGCCAGCCGGCTGATCCAGGGTCGATGAGACAGCCGAAGTACGATTTCATCTTCCTAATCGTTTATGTGCACGGGAATCACATCCATGCACTTTGACCAGGATCCTCTTCGGTCCTTTGCAATGCGTAACGAGACTTCAGAGAATTGTGAAACTGCGAGTTTGTAGCTCTGAGCCCTTATGTCTCAGGTGTGAATGTGTGATTCTCATAAATAGTTTTGCCCTGATACGAATTGTTGTTTTATAATTAGCTGATTATTCAAGAGCTCAATTGTTCCAATCAGCTGATAGATTGTATGCAAACAACCAGAGTGATTCTGTGCTTGGAGTTTTTAAGGCAGAAAGAAAGATAAATCTCAGTAATGTGTGTGTTATAAAATATACCATGTCACAGTATGTACCACACGTTTTTCCATTCGTCGATAGATGCGTACGCATCTATGACTTGACCGTCAATCCACTTATCCATGAAGCTTTTAAACGTTTTTAAATTCACCGATAAAGCTTTATTTTACTAGGCTCCATAATTTCTCTTTCAGCTATACAGGGTGTCCCACCACCTATGAACGAAACTGTACTTGGTGATAGAGGACAAAAAAAGAAACAGAAAAGTCCTCTAGCAAAATTTGATCTGGGTCTTAGTTTGGGCACAATAAAGCTTCAAAGTTGTGCATAATGAACTAATCAGAAGCGAGAAGTGAAGCGCCTGAAGTGAACCGCCATCACGCACACTAACTTGACACTTATGTGACAAACAAGTGGTTGCTAAATCTCGCTTTTGATTGGTACATTATGCCCAACTTTGAAGGTTTACTGTGCCCAAACTAAGGCCCGGATCAAATTTTGCCAGAGTTTTTCAGTTCTTACATGTAATAATTAATGTCGTTGAACAATCTATCATGTATTGCCGCTTCACTTTGATTTGGAATTGAAGACGAAGCACTTAACCAAGTCTTTTATGAAAAGTAAATATTTCGTAAAGTATTTTACTTTGTCCAACAGCTTTAGCAAGTCTTTTCCTTTTCAATAAATGCTGCAAAGGAATGTGAGCTTCCTCGTCACTCAGGTCTATTACAGTTTATGTACATCTGTTAATGTTGCTTGAAACATATTAAATAGCATTGGAATTTTTGTTCTTTTTTACCTTACTTTCACGAGTCTTCTTGAGCCCATTCTGTTTTGGCTGTATATATAGGATCGCTTGGACTTACTTCTGTTTTTAGGAATTCTGCCTTTTGGACAAAAAACAAGGTTTCAGCCTTATTTCTTGGTACACCAAAACTAATTCGTTTGGTCAAGGATATCGAGTATTCTTTAAGACGCCTGATATCACGCCCAATAGACAAATCTTCTCTTCCATCAAGGACTACATCCCATGTAATTTTAAACTGTGCTTCAACATGCTCGTTATGAAGGTTAGATATGTCTGGTTGTTTTTTGCTAATGATAGTGGCCGTCCACATAGTTGCAAAAGGCATTGTTACATTAGGGTGGTTCAAAAATCCATGGCAAAAAATTTTTTTGATGCAAGAGGGTCTCGATCCCCCCAATTTGATTCGAAATCCGAAAAAAGAAAGGTAATATATTTTTTTTTTTAAATTTTGATTTTAAATTGCATGTGGAAAAATCACTTTTTGGAGTTTTTGGAATAATTTTTTAGGGTTTCGAAAAATGTTACGGGAGATTATAGAGGATTGTTGAGGACCATCCAACAAAGAATTTCATGTACCACACATGGGTTTGACACCCCTAACACACCCCCACGGTGCCTTGAAAACTATCCTTAAAACCAAAAATGTCAATTTTTCATAAAACCGGCCTTATGTGAGCTTTATTCTCGCTTTTTTTTATATAACTTATTTCTATTAGTCTAGTGGAATATTTATCGACATTGGTTAATTAATTTTTAATTATTTCAAAAAATTCCAATTGTTTAAATAATTTTTTTTTCAAAAATACGTTTGTCTTTATAAAAATTACTACTATTGGTCTAATGGAATATTGATTAACAATGTTTAATTAATTTTAAATTATTTAAACAAACTGAACTTGTTTAAATAATTTTTTTTCCGAAAATTCTTTTTTTCGTATTAAATATTATTACCATTGATTTAATTGAATATTTATTAACATTGAAAAATTAGTTTTCATTTGTTTAAATAAATTTTTATCGTTACGTAACACAAATTTATTTTCAAATATTTTCTAATTTTGTTTCTCTTGTAACATGGCTGTTAGGCTGGTTGCCTACGTGTAGGCGAAGGGGCGGGGGCACGCCGACGAGCAGCGGTGTTGCGAGTCGTCGGTCGGCTACCCCGCGCTCTTGCAGTTTAGACAGCAGACCGATCGGACGTATCCTTATATCTCTCTCTCTAATTTTCTAGTGAGCCTCGCTGGCTACTTAGTTTGGTGGTGTTACTTGCTTTTGTTCTGCCGGTTTTGATATCTTTATATTTGTAAGTAAAATATAGTTTTATTTCATATCCACTTGTGTGTCTTTGTTTCTAACTCCCAGCTGGTAATTTCCCTAATCCCCTTCCCAATTAGTAATAATCGCACCAGATTATACTTGGCGCCCAACTGAAGAACCTACAATCCCGAATTACCAGTGGGGAAAGAACAAAGGATGGTAAAAATAAAATATTGTATTGCTTTGTATGTACGGTTGTGAGATATATTTCCCGCGAGATGTTTTCGCTTTTCAGGAATAATTAAAATAAGTGAAAGATGAAATGAAGGTATATCTTCGAAAAAATAGTTTTTCCCGCATGTCTCTGGTTAGGAAAAGTGAATAGGAACCGCGAGAAAAAGTGAAAGGTGTTAAATAGTACCCGAAAAAGGGGTAAAAAGGATAGAAAGAAGGAAAACCGAATTAAAAATTCGGAAAAAGTGGAAATAAGTGCTGTTAGAAAATTGCGGGTAGTAGAAAGTGCGAAAGCGTCGAATTTCGATTTGAAATCAGCGAAAGGTCGAGCGAGGGGGTGATCGTAAGCGCGTTTTGAAGGGTCAAAGCGGGTGACTCATAGCCTAGTCCGAGCGGTATCTCCGAAAATAAACATCCCTCGACAATTTAGACCGAAATTTCGGATACCTGGGTACCGAAATAATATTTCGGGAATACAATTTAGAAAATTTGCCTACCGGGTGGCAAATAAAATAAGAGTTGAAATCAAACCAAGCGAGCGTCGTAAGTCTAGGTAGCATGACGTCAGGGGGAATAGTTCTGAGGTCCGGTAAGGGGAAAAACAAGATGGCGGAAAGTGAGCGCAGAGAGGCAAACCAAGTGACAGGTGGGGAACAAGAAGAGTTAGTTAGGGAAATTGATAGTGCAGGAACACCAACGAACATGGGAATCCCAATAACAAATAGAGGATTTAGTTCGCGAGACAGAGGCTTTTCGCGAAATAGAAGTTCAGGTGTGGGAAACCAATTTACTCTTAACGATGAAGACTTGTCACTGGGAGTGTTTAAAGATAGGGAAGACGAGTTGGCGCGTACCAAAGGGCGTACTTTAGAGTGGAACCACATGGGTCTTCTAAACTCTAATGAAATCACAGAATTAGGAGCAATACCAAAGACTCGAACAGCAACTCAGACTTTGACAAACACGGAAAGACCATCAGAAAGAAACCCTGACAGAACTCAAACTGAAACTCAAACCCTGACACATACTCTTGAATTACAAGGGGAATACACTGATAGACTAAGACAAGAGAAAAGCCTAGACGTTGACGCAGAATTAAAATTGTGACGAGTGATTACGCCTGTCTGCGTACCGAACACACACTCGTCACCATACCTCACAGTCGTCATCCCCGCTCCCGTACTCCCGTGTCTAGACTCTCGCTACCAAGCAACCGTCCCCCTCCGAGCCTTTCATCACCAGGCAAGTTCTTTAAAACCACCTGCAAGACAATGAATGGGCAGTCTAGCTGGGCGAGATCCACCGAGCAGATCGGTGAGCTCTCGCCTGGTGAAAACTCAGATGCCGCTTTACCTACCTACAGGCGCAACTGTGGTAGTCAAAGCATCAGCCAATTACAAGGCATAGGAGCGCCTATCCTTGTCATTGACGACTTACTCTCTCTCTCTCTCTCATGACCGTCTTCCCGTAGATCCTTTCTCCCACACTCTTTCTT
>CAJFCO010000392.1:24945-51167 GCA_904066015.1 Synergus gifuensis
TTGATGGTAGTCTCTGTGTAGGCGTAACGGTATCCCATATCGTTATAGTATATTACATTTGTCTTATGCGTAATGTGTATGTGTTGTGCATATCTTGCAATTTGCATACGGTACCACAAAAAAATTATCGCCTCGGCGTGCATCTCTAAAAATATGGTAACGTGTGCAAATTCAATGTTAGTATATAAAAAGAAATTTACATGTAAAAACATTAGTTGCTACCTAAAGAAACTGTGAAATAAGATGATGAGAAGTAAATTTTGAAAAATATTGCTAAAATGATCGTGAATCCTGTAAACGTAATAAATCTTTTTCTTGCATCGTTTCAAACAATGTATTTAACGGAGACACCTAGAACACGGGAGGTGACTTTTTTGGCAGAAAAATTTAAACAATTGTTACTTGACACTACATTTCAATTCAATGTGGAAGTATATGAGGAACAGTCTTTAGACTTTCAAGAACCGTTCAAAGAATCGGAAATTGAAATAATTGATGATGATGATGACAACAAAATCAATTGGACAGAAGAGAATGAACTTGTGGAAATTTGCTCGCAGAAAGACACTGATGTGGATTTTGAATATAAAAGAACAGCTGTTGAATACTGGAAAAACGCAGACGGAGGAAAGAAAAGAAGAAAATTTCACACTGTTCAACATATGTTCCGACGTCTATCTTCTGAACGTGAGTTAAGAAGGTGGGCTCAGCAAGTAGAAGTAGGGGGAACAAGAAAAGATAAATTATTTGAAATAAAGAATTTGTAATTAAAGAATTTAATGATGCTCTTAATGCTGGGTTTATTGTTCATGACCGAGATCTCCATAGAAGGTCTCTAGAAGCTTACTGGAATCAGAATAACAATGAAATGGTCTTTACAGCTTCCGGAAAGTGGATATATAAATTTAAAAAAGCTCATCGCATTGTTTCGAGAAAAATAACGAAATTTGTAACACGGAAATCAATAGAAGATAGTTTAGTATTGAAGCAGAAAGCAGTTGATTTCGTCAATGAAGTGAAGCCTTTGATAAAGCAGTACGGAATTCCAAATGTTTATAATACGGATCAAAGTGGCTTCCAATTGGAGCTGCATTCAGGAAGAAGTTTAGCAGTGGAAGGTCAAAAAAAAGTTGAGTGTGTTGTACACTCTATATCTTCGACCACGCACAGCTACACAATTCAACCTATCATCAGTGCCGACGGAAGATTGTTGTCTCCATTATTTATGGTCCTAAAAGAACCAAGTGGTAAATTTGGACCAGTAGTAGAAGGAACATTATTCAGACCATCTAATGTATTCGTTACGGCTTCAAAATCTGGAAAGCTTACATCAGGTATGCAAAGCTAATTTTATATTTTTCTTTATTTTTATAACTTTGAACATCTTTTCACATAACTTTTATAGACCATTTCAATAAATGGATGAAAGAAGTATTTTTTTCCTAATACTGGGAGTACAAGTGTGTTGTTATTGGATTCATGGACTGGGCACTGTGCCGACACTGTAGAAAAAGAAACACCTGCTGGTAAAACTGTCATACCTAAAGTTATTCCAAAAGGAACCACAGGTATGATCCAGCCATTAGACGTTTATGGATTTCGAGTTTGGAAAAATTTTGTTAAACGTTTTTCGGAGGATGTTTTATTACATAATTATAAGATAAATCTTCACTTGAGAAACAATATTATTAAACTCCAATCTCTTGTTCACAATCAACTATCCTCTCCGAGATATAAAAACCTTTTCCAGTACTCATGGTATAAAAGTGGTTATTTAGATAATAGGCCGCAAGATTTTGAAAATCCCGTAGATTTTGCCTTTGGAGAATCTTCACAAATAAAATGTGCATATTGTGATGAAACGTCAGTTATTAGATGTTCTTGGTGTAAAAAATCATTGTGTATCAAACATTTCTTTCAAGATCACCATGTGTGTAATAAATACGAAGAATAATGTCACGCTGAATATATCTAACTACTGTAAAACAATTTCATTTTCTACAACATATTATAGGAAATAAATAAAATAAATTTCTGTAAAATTATGTATACCACAATAATTAATTTGCAACACTTGAAATGCTTCATGAATGTGAAATGTGCTTTGAGGGTAGTTTACCCCCTTCGAATTAGAATGGGGGTGCCTCATGCCGGTGGATTGCGATGTTTTCCATTTCCACAATGTTATCTGTCCTGAAGAGAATTTTTCACTACAACCATTAAACTGCAACTGTTACAAACGAATAAGGAATTAAAAATTTTAATTAAGGGTTGTTTACCCTCTTTAAATCTGACAAGGTGTGTGAAAAGATATAACGTCTTGTATTTTTTATACCACTTCATTAATCAATCAAAAATAAAATTTGACTTTGATGATAATCAGGAATTTTTGTGTACGTTAGCCATAAGGGGTAGTTAACTCCCCGTCTAAGGGGGTGATGGTTGGAAAATAAATATTTTCCTGTAATCTAATAACATAATTACAGTTTAAACAATGTTTACACTGCCTCCTAATGATTAATTTCTTTGGAAAGTATATTTCTAAAGTAATTATTCGAAAACTTTGAAGGGTGATTTCACTCCCTAAATATGAATTCTGGCACGTATAAAAAAATACGTCTACCTTATTTTTTAGTGCTCTAAAACATACTTCAGAACGAATCAAATCGGAGGAGGACACTTGGGTAACCTTCCTTGTAAGTTAGGGTCTGCATTCCGTTTATTATTAAGCTTTCTACGCCTTGGCTTCTTGGGTTCAGTCTGTTCGACCTCAGGTTGTTCCTCATCATCAGAACCATGGATTTACAGGATCTCTCTATCTAACGCTGCTGCTTGTTTTGGAGTTATAAGTTCGTCTTCGGGTTCATCTGGATCAATATATCGGCATAATTTGAATATATGAAAACGACCTTTAAGACTTCCTTCTTGAGAAGCTAATTCGTAAACAGTAGGAAATAGTTTAACCAATTTACTTGAAACGTGTTGGTCCCTCCTTGAATAAAAGTGTGTAGGGTTCTTCAATAGATCGCCTATCTTAAAAATTATGTCACGTTTACCTTTATTATAGAATTTAGATTGTCGCAAGAAGACTTGATCTTGATATCTAGTGATCAAGTCTCTTAGATTAAACAATCGTGACATGCGAGTTTTCCAACCCTGTATATCGTTACGTTCAACAAATTGCTTAATTGTATTTGTGGAAAGTTCGATTGTCCGCGTCTCCGAAGACTGCAGAAAGTAGCCGATTTCTGAGGTTCCCACTTTACACCACTAGAGAAACATACGATTCTCTAGATGTGTAAAGTAACCCAAGAAGTAGCAAAATGAGACCATGATTCAACTCCAGTATACTTCAACTTCAGTATACTTAAGTGTGGCTACACTGCGCATTAATAATAGATGTTTTGACTTGAAATATAAAATTTTACTTGCCGTAGGTGGCACGACATCTTAATTAAATTTTATGTGTTTCAGATTTTAGCAGTACACTTTAATTCGAGATGGAATCTTTAATAAAAAAATCCCCCTGAAAATACACGTGTATTCAGGATTTTAAATAAGACAATATTTTGTGGGAAAAAGCCGTGAGGCAAAAAAACTCAGATTTATTTTTCATGAAAACACAAGAGATTACATTTAAGAACAATTCACAAAGAGACACAAGAATAGACACTGGAATTCGTTCGCGACGCATGTAAAATGGCTGTTACATGGTTTGCCTACGTACAGGCGTAGGGGTGGGGGCTCTAACCGGCGAGCAGCGGTGCTGCGAATCGTCGGTCGGCCACCACGGCCCTTCTCTCTGCTTCTAGCGTTTCTATTTTCGTAAGACTGCCCCTTATTGATTCGACGTTTATCGGAGTAATTGTTGCTCGGTTTATTCTTTACTTCTGTCACGGACACAACAGTTATGTTGGTGCCTAGTCGACAATAATGGTCAAAAAAGTTGGGAACTATTCCTGTAGGGGTGATTGCTTCCAAAAAGGAGGGGAGGTGTTACGTGGGACGTAACTGAGATGCCTCCCTGCCCCCATTTCTAGGTATGATGTGGTACAATGTACTGCATGTCACACAATTCCCCTTCCACTTCCACTCCTTAAGACTGATCGACGAGTGACTTCACTCTGGGGCCAGAATACGGGATGGCAATAACCGTCTAATAACCAGATTCCGTGGCGCGGTGGTAGTGTATTGGGCTTCGAGCCGGCGGCCAAGGGTTCGATTCCAGATGGTCGGAGTCAATTTTTACTGACTCGAACGCTACTTCGACTCACTCTCGACAGTCTCCTTCCTTCTCCCATTTCCCTTGAATAACTTTCATGTTACACGCGGAACCGACGTTGACGTTACACACGCGGTGACGAAGTGGCTTTAGTTTTTGTTTAGCGACTTGGCTAGAATGGTTGGCAACTAGGACAGAATTGTTTATCTATTTGGCTAGAATGGTTGGCGACTACGCCAGATTGGTTTAGCGACTAGGCTAAATTGGTTGGCGACTAGGCCAGATTGGTTTAGCGACTAGGATTGAGTGGTTGGCGACTGGGCCGGAATGGACACGCCGGATTTCTGCACGGACCGATCGATAACGTGAGCCAACATCGATCGCACGCACTCATTCTCTTCTCTCACTCCTTCTTCGCAACCCCCTCTTCTACCTTCTAGTAGATCCGAACTTATAATTTGTAACGGGCGGGGCGAGATTCTCTACCAGCCGGCTTCCCCTACCACCCGCCGGCTACTCTTCACGCAATTGCAATGTGCTTATAAGCGACGCACAAAGCAAGATTCGGCAGTTCGCTGGGGAGCAGCAAGTCTGCACTCAGCGAAACTCATCTGGTCTCTCTGTTAGCGGGCTACCACCATAGCGGAGCGACCGGGACCGTAACCTGGACATCTTCTTCAGGGAAGATCCACTAGGTGTACGACTGGCAGGCACCCCTACAGCCGTACACTTAGCTAAAGGATTCATCGTCCCACTCCGGCCTATCCTGGATCAAACCTGGAGATGACTTTCAGAACCTGGGGAACCTAACATCCTGACAATCCCATCCTTAGAAAGAATCATCTGATATCTGACACTCCCATGGCCAGCTATCAGACGAAGAGGGTACGCCAGCCGAAAACCTGGCCTGCCCCTGGTTCAATCCCGTCTTCCCCGTAAAACACCGTCATGAGACCCACTCTACGTTTGACCAGCGGGCACCCCCATGGCCAACCTTAGAGGTAAAGGGTGTGTTGATTTTAAAGCCAAACCACCCTGGGGTATTCCCGTCTAAACCGTACCTGGGGCAATACCGCGAAAATATAAAAAAAAAGATAAATAAAGAAGTAAAAGATAAATCTCCCTCGTCTTTCTCTCTCTCCGCTCCATACCGAAAACCGTTTATTAGAGAGAGAAGGACTCAGGAGATAGTACCCGTCTCAACCGCCGGTGACACGTGACTTACGTCATGACGTCACTAAACATCTCACTCGCTCTCATTGCAGGTACCGACATAGAAACGTACACGGTTACTCTCTCGCACAACACTCACTCGCTCTCTCTCACACACATACCGCACGCAAAATAAATATTGTGATTTAATTTAATTAAAATTTAAAGGGATAAATACACATGCTTTATATGACTTTCTTTCACTCACACACCGCAAACAAAACAGATATTGTAAATGTGATTCAATTAAAAATTTAAATGTAAATTCATATTTTTTTTATGAGATTCTCTCACAATGTAATTAGACTCATCTAAAAAGTTAGTGATTTCTCACAAACTCATTTAGTTATTGACCTAGAAATGTATATTATCGGAAAATATAACACCTTTTGTTATTTTGTGAATATAAACAGTTAGTTAATTTATTTTCTCGCCCTTAAAACTGATCCTGGCTCGATTGAAGCGTTCGGTAGGGCAGAAATATAAAACACACCGTTACATGGCTTCCGAACAGGGACGCCAACAAAAATGTACCGTTACAAATTTCGTGTGTAAAGATTCATAAATAAATCTCTGCTCATAACTAATGGATGTTACGACGTAATTTACTTCCGGTCTGAGCTGCGAAATGGGTTGAATTACATTCAATGAATGAAGCAGAATTTGATATAATGGAGATAAATAATAATGAATATAAATGCATCTTTAGTCTTATAACCAGAGAGTGGACGTGCCTGGCTGTCAAGTTGCGCATCGAGCCAGGCTAGGTAGTTAACTCACTCGCTCTGACACCATTATGATGTTAGAGCGAGTGAGTAAACTGCCTAGCCTGACTCGGTGCGCAATAAATCTAACGTAGTCTTTAAAGTGAAGATTTGAAAGAAAAATTATTCAAATAAACTGAAACATGATTTTTAACAGGTAAAAAATTTAAAGGTCGAACTATTAAAAGGTGATCCGGTATTATAGTTAGGGGATCATTAGGATCAGTTTTTGATCTTCCAATACACGTTTTAAGTGATGTTTGCAACTCTTTACAGCTACTTCCCAAAGACCACCGAAATGAGGGGATAAAGGTTGATTGAAATGCCTCTCAATTCGTTTGGATAAGGCAAAGTTTCCTATAGCCTGTTTGAATTCTGCAGTATCGAATAAATCATAAATCTCACGAAGTCATTATTAAGCACTGTGCAACCATAGGTTTTAATGAATCTCCTATTGCGATGTTTCTTTTCTTTAATGATGAGAATAAGACCGAAAAAATCTACCTCTGTGCGACTGAAAGCTGGATCTTCCATTACCCTAACTTTAGGCAGAACAGCTATTTGAGCTTGCATCATTTTTGGTCGTTGTCGAATACATTCTGAGAGTGCACAGAGTCGATTGGATACCAGAGTGATTGTTGTCTTCATGACATTCACGAATGATGAGATCTGTAATTGGATGTTTTCTGGATATTAAGAGAGGGTGTTTTTGATTATAGATTAATTCTGACTTTTTCAAACCAACACCCACGCTAATAAGATCGCACTCGTCGATAAAATGATTCAACTCATCGAATTTGGTAGGTTTTCGATACGAAACCGTGATTTCACCGGCAGTTGCGTCTCGGGCGGTTGCAAGAAGCTTGATCTTCTCTGAGAATCATTCAGGTTGTATCATCGCTACCAAACGACGTTCAGCGTCGATCATTTCCTGACATGATAGTGGACGATCTCATTGAGATTTTTAGTTTTTCCAACGTAAAAAGTAAGCAACGAGTTTTGTGAGGCGGTTGAATGATGAGACTCGAGAATAGATATACATTCCAAGCTCTAATTAGCGACGCTCTTCTTAGCGGTTCCGTAGAATTGGCGGTAGTATATATAGTTGGTAAGGGGTTAGGTGGGGCGGGAAGAGAGACGCCTCGAACTCAGCAGTACAATGGAAACGTTGCCACGTTTCCTTTGTATCCAATACGCTCTCGTTAGTGGCTGACCAACCGAACTGGCCGCTAATCAGAGTTTGGAGTGTATTTGCAAGCTACATTAGTGACCAAGCAAATACCCTTTTTTAGTCTAGACTCTTGAACCAACAATAGTTCGACTGACTTAGGCCATTCTTTTTCAGGATAAACTTACCAACTGGGACCTGTAGGTCAAACAGTATTTTTGATGAAATCTGAAGATAATTGTTCCCTAGAAAGTGAATCGGCAGGATCATCTTTCAATCTAACGTGTCTCCACTGGACTTGATTTCCTAGAGATTGGATATCAGCCACCCTATTCGATTCGAATGTTTTCAATAGATAAGGATATAGGTGATATGATTTAATGAAATATACTCATTTAGTACTTTATGATATTCGGATTTTAAATGCGAATTTGATTCTAATTTCTTTTCAAGTGCATAAAAACGCTTCAATGCTTGAGTTCTAGATTCATCTAGCTGAAATTTACTATCGCGAAAAGAAAGTCGTATGATGTATCTACTAGTTTCGTCACGTTGAGTGTTGTTTACGTAATGTTGTTCGCAAGAAACGTCAACGCTAGATTTTAAAGGTTCGTGATCAAAATCTTCTAAAAAACGCTCTATGAGTTTGTCCAATTTTACGACATTGCAAGAAGCTCTTGCAGATGTCTTGAGAACGTCTAATCCTGCCACGATCCAACCTAAAGTGGTTTTTTGTAAAATAATTTGAGAATCCTGGTGCCGAAGTTTGATGTGACCTGTAGATAGCACGGATAGGGTTATACTTGTAGCTGACAAAATGTCAACTGGCTTAGGTCATATGAAACTATGGATCTGCAATGAGAAAATTTTTAGGAATATCGAACGAATTTCGAGGAAATTGTTATGAGAAATACTTTAATGTTATAAGAAATATTTGTGTGTAATGTTAAATATTAGTTATTTTGCTAATAGGGTTAGTTAGTGTGAAGTGAAGGCTAAATCTCTGTCTACGCTTGGTTATTTGATTATTATTAATTCAAATTAGAAATGAATAAAAGGAAAATCTATTATTTGGTCCTAGTCTTACGCCCTCTCATAGGCAGCTTAAACTCATAGTAATTATAGCTATCATTATTCGTGGGATCTCGAGGGAGGCAGGGAATACGCAATCAGATTCTAGTAACAAATAACAATTTATTCAAATGAAAGTTTAAAAAAATACAGAGCAACATTTCATCATCACCCGGCTACGGAAAGACTATATAATGCAAGTTATCCTTTTAACAAAAGACTCGAAATAAACTAAGCTTATTCTCCTCGCAAAGCGAGTGAACGATGAATGCAACTTAGAAAAAGACTCAATTAAAATAATTAGTGATTTGATGTATTGATCAACTCAAAAACATTCTTTGTAAAAATAAACACTAGTATTCAAATGTCTAAACCGATTCAAAACCGAAAGAAACAACTCTTAGCGCAAACCTAACAGCACCCTCTCTTGCCCCTAACTGAGCACGCATGACAATGGTTAAAGAACCTTTATTTGTTGTTAGTCGGATCTCTCAGTGTTTTACAAAGCTATTTCCCCTTTTTTGCAAGAGAGAGAGATCATCGAAAACGGATTGAAAAAATATCGCAAATTGCGCAAAATAACGATAAAGTCGCGAAACGCGTGAACATAAGATGAATATCGCAATTTTAAAGCGAAGTAAGCAAAAAATAATTATACTTGACAAAAAATTAGGCGTTTTGCGCCATTTTGAATTGAATTAATACTTTATGGTAAAATTCTCGTCATTTTACCTTTCTTACGCGAACTTTACCGGTCTAAAATTATGGCGCCCGTATAAGACTATGTTGGCACGAGCCTACCCCTCTCAATGATAACGAGACGTTAATGACATTCTGAGCCCTGCCAAGTTACCGTAGCCTGGTACAGCGTACACAGTAACTTGGCCTAGAAAACGTAACCCTTCGCGGCGAGAAAGAATCGAGCTGTGCGTTAAGTTCTCGTAGCCTGGTACAGCGTACACAAGAACTTAACGTCACAATAAGAAAAAGATAAAAAGAGGAGAACTTCAGCCTGGTGCAGCGTACGAAGTTTCCAGGAGTATACTACCTCTCAAATCTTGAGCTCGCAGGTCGAAAAAGTCGCGCTGAAGGAAAAATCCGCTGGCTTAAGGTGAAAAAAGGCGGCTGCTGGAAAGGCTGGCTGTTGGAGCGTCGTCGTCATCTTGGTCGGATGCTGGCAGGATCACAGCTGGCAGAGGCGGCGTCGTCAGGCGGACATGAAAAAGCCGTGACTCGACGAGGAGTGCTGGACGAGTTCGAACGCCCGTCTTTTAGCCTGTTGCGGAAGCATCCCGTGTGCGAGAACCTGCGTTCTGCGAACCTAACGTGAATTTACCGTACAATTCTGCGATCGATATTCTGACCGCTCTGTAGCTTCGTGGTAATTGTAAGTTGGTTGGCCTATGGTGAGGCTCTCTATGGTCGCTCTGCCTAGTATCGGTAGTTGCGATGATGGTTGCCTATGTACAGGCTCTATTACCAACGGTATACCACACCGTTACAAAATATTTCATTGGGCACGAGGTCAGCAATTTTTGGTACTATTAAAAAATTTTATTCTCGTTTAAAATTGTTATAATTTGAAGAAAATGTAGTTTTAATGTAATTGTTATATATAGTGTACTTATTGACTGCCCCAATATTAATTAAAGAAGTTTGTTTAGATAAATTTAGAGATTTTACAAATTTTTCTGTAATTAAGTTGACTGTAGAATAGTAATCTAACAGAACTCTTGCAATGAAATCATTTCCTTGATTGTTTTGAACTTTCAAAACAACTGTAGTCATCAACTGAGAATCTGAAGGAAACGCTTCAGAAGCTTAAGTGTGACGATTTAGTCATTTTTCTGAAGATGTAGGATCTAAGACCTTCGATTTTTCCCCCTCCTTTGAGAAGGTTGTGATTTTGCTGACTTAAATGTTTTTTCGTTATGTATTAGAATGTGGTGATCTCTACCACACTTCCTACAGTGTTACTTGCTTGAGTAAGGAACTGCGTGCTCGCATAATCAATTTCGACAAAGTCTATAAGCTTTAACTACCGTCTAACGCTCTGCAGTTTTAAGTTATCTAGAAACAGGACATTTGTATAGTTGATGTTCCTCCTTGCACTTCACGCAAGCCGAAGTAGAGGAATGAGAAGCAGAAGTCACCAGAGACCGTGCCTCGACCTTTCTGACCTTTGAGAAAGGTTGGCTGAGTTTCCCATCCCCCTTTTCCCTGCGACACCGCGGTAACTCGATGCAATTCTTTCTAATTAACGCAATTTAAATACGGTCGACTGAATGAATTTATAGAATTATAGAATTCATTCAGTCTTGGAAGTTCATTCCCGACAAGTTTATCTTACCATTTGGCCAAAACTCCCGGCTGCAAAGACCTCTCTAAGATTAATTCGCTAAAATCGTTGAGCTCGGTTTTGCTTTCTTTGAGCATTCTGATGTGTTGTTTTGCCCTGTCAATAAGTAACTAAAACTCGTCGGGATTAGCCCTAGGCACGACCGGGAGTTCCAAGATCGCGTCAAGATATTCAGATACTATATTACGTTTTTGATCCTACGCTTCGCAAAATTATTTCCACACCTCTGCATAATTTTCCTCGCTAGGAGGGAAAGCTATGATCTTATTAGTAAGTGCTGATCCGGAAAGAGCGTTAGCTAATTGCGTGTGTTTGATATAGTCGCTGAGATTCAAATGCGCATGAACTAATGCCTCAAAGCTGTGCTTCCACGAAACCCTTTAATCATGATCTCCGTTAAAAGTAGGAAATTTTAATTTCAGGTAAGTTAGGCCTATTCTGTCTTTCTGAAATTGTAATGTTATTATTGTTTAAAGTCGAGTTAGCAAGAGGTATCAGGTTTTGTTTTTCGGTTACCGAAGTTGCGACATCATAATAACTGTACTCTATTTCCGTAAACGCGTCGAGACGAGGACGATCGGATTTTCAGGTAGCTAATTCATCATTCAATCCCGAATAGTCTTTAAAAAAACTGTTGATATTTGTTAAACGTAACAGCCCGTTTGTTGGATTGTATGTAGGAATGCCGAGATAAACCAGTAAATTCGCGAATGCTTTTTCTAACGAAACCCCCTTCTGTACGATATGCGTGATACGCTTTTGTTTATTCTTAAGCCCTTCCATTTTTTTTGCTAATTTTTAATACACTCCTCAGTAAATAATTCTTCTTCGGTTCCTATCGGTTCTTCGTTCTCAAGATTGTCTCTGTCTAAAGGTGCAAAAAGAACAAGTATTTAATGATAACCATTTTTAAAAAGTAACATACATTAAAATTAATTATTTACTCTTATTACGATTAACGGGTAATTGTCATTGCATCGCAGGTTCTCAACTGCCACATTAAACTGTAAAATAAATATTCATAAGAATACAGTTATAAAATCTTGAATCCAACTTATTTAAATATAGAGCTTGCCAAAGTAAATTAAATATAAAGAATTTTGAGAAAAAATACTCTTTGAACTGCTTTTGTATAATAAATAAGACGAAATGATGTCTGTCCTCTGTTTGATTTTCCTCCCATTTGAGTTTTCGTTTGTGCTCCCAAAAGATCATATTTTGCATTTTCTCCTTATAATTGGTGCCGAATTGGTTCATGTTTACTTTGGTAAGCACCTTGAAATGCCAAAGCAAAATATTTTTGTTGAACAATATGGACAAATTTTCTAAAATATCCTCAACTTCTGGAGATTTTAACATGTTTTTTAAGAAGGTTCTTTGGCCAGAAAATGTTGCTGTTAACAAATGGTCAAGATGTGTTTGAATTGGATCGTCGATAGGCTTTCCTTTGTTAGCAGCAGTTTGTTCGTCAAGGGGCATTTCCTCACTCTCATTCAAATGTTCTTCATTCATGTCACCGACAGAACCTGTTTGGTTATCAGCCTCTTGTTCTTCCGGGAATATATTTTCGTTTGTAGGCCCATTAGCGTAAACTGCTTGTATTTCCTTACTCGCATTTTCGGTTAGGGGCTTAGTTTTTTTTTAAACTATACATTTGCAGGAAACCAAGTCTCTCCATTAAATTACGTTTTTTTATTTAGTTGGAATCATACTTTTGAAAAAAAATCAAGTCTCTACTTTATCGACTTGTTTTTTTATTCATGACTATCCATTACTAATTTCATTGTAATAAAATAATAAAATAAAGAATAAGTTGCGTGATGTAATTTTTTTGCATTACTGTAGCATATTTACTTATACTCACATTACGTATACTGCACCACTTGGTGCATACTTTGGTAAGTATGCTGTCAAATTAGCAATAATTATTTCGGGGATTGGATCCGGGGATAGTAGGAAAGAATATGGAAAACAAAATAAAATCTTGTTTTCACATTCGTCGGTGCTTTCTTCACAGACACCAACTAATTCGTTAAAAGTGATTTCTTTCTCCTATGAATGCTATAATTGTAACGAACCAATAGAAATCCTAGCAAGTTGGGTCTAAAGAAATTAGGATAATTTAGGCTTGGTCGGAGAATTACAGAAAAGAAGAGATTGATTTAGAATCGATCTCCTTAATTATTTTGCGGAATAAGCAATCACCTGTCCTCGTCCGAGGATGAAAATGTCATCTAATGGGAGACAATAAAAATAATACCCAGTAATTTATACATCAATCTAATTTATTCATTCAACCCCCATTTATATTTCTATAAAGTATCCCCAAGAAGCATTCTTGATTTTTACAGTTGTTTGAAGGACAATTATTTTGGTGGTAAAAAGAATATTTTCGAGTACTATTAACTAGGTAACAATAATAAAGTAGGAACGATACGTTTTTTTTTCTTACCCTATCCTGATGTAGCTTATGAACTACCACTAGAGATGAAGCGGAGGGGCATTTGCAGATCCGATTCCTCCCTATTGGGCTGATCTTTATTCTTATATTTCGTTGGTAAATTTCCACAACTCTAGTCTTTGGTTTGTTCGTAGCACTGAGTTCATTTGCCACTTAAACCCTCCCACGCTTCGCTTTCATTCACTGGGGTCATACGAAAAGTTCACTAGATGGCTTTAAACTGGCAGAGATGAGAGCAATTAAATCTCAACATCCTTCCCTACGAATTTTCATATGATCCCGGCGTACAAGTTTAAAGCAAAGGGTTCCAACTCGTTTTGAGATTCGAGTTTGGACCCTTCACCTTGGCGTTTTGAGTCTGTCGGAATTTCGCGGAAAGAGGGACTCAGAAGGAGATCCCTTTTCTTTACGGCCGATACCGTGAGAGCACACGCGTATTTCCTAATTTTGCAATCCAAAATTATACTTTGAAATACAAATGCTCACCGATTCAGATGTAGTGAATTTTATAATTTAATATATTAATCACTAGGACTCCCCTTTGACTCTTTTCTCTAGAATATATTATTCTTTCTAGAGACGTTCGCAGCCGGGATTCCCGTTCTGCACCACAGCTTTTAATTTATTCGAGAAACACACTGGTTGTACCGTGTCCAGGAAGGCTGTATGATGTCCTCAGGACAACCAAAGTTACCCAGCTGACAAATTAACTAGCCAATTCACGGCTCAGAATAATTTGGAAGTTTGGGGGACTTTGTCCTCAAATCGGGTAGAATTTTGAGGTTTTACGTCCCTCGTTCAAATCAGCCCGACTTTCAGATTCCTTCGTGACAATTTTGCTGGCGCTTTTTTGGACTTCCGGTACGTCTTCTAAGTATTGACTTAGTTGCTCTTTTACGCGGAAACACCGGGCCACCCGACAGGAGTGCGGGATTTGAAAAGAACTGCTTTAAGAGACGGGCACTGATTTTTCCGAATTGAGAGACTTCTTTGCCCGTGAAAGAAGTTCGTCAGACTGTCCAGAGCAACTGAATTGCTTTGTTTTTATGATGCCCGATGTAGGTGTGCTATCGATAGATTTGGTGGGGAAATTTCGAAGTGTCAGGAATTTTGATTGGTTAGGAAACATGGTGTGATTTGCAAGGAAATTGGGGTAAGAGAACTTCTGACTGAGTACTCTTGCGTTGAAACTTTAATAACTGCAGAAATGCGAATTTTTGATAGAGGGCAAAGACCCCAAGATCAGTTGTTCTTGCGTTGGACTTTGCAAACTTACGAATATTTGATTCATTCTATTCATTGTGCAAATGATCAGGAATTTGTCAAATTGCAAATATTGTAAGCAGAGAGACATTTTGCATTATCCTCTGGTATTAGTATTTCGGAAAGATTTCAAGTTCTATTTTTCAACTTAATTTCAATTGAGTATATATTAAATAGAACATAATTAATTTATATGCTATTATTTTAGCAGCTGAGCATTAGTAATCTGATTACTGAGTAGGTCAGTGTCTCAAGGAAAAAGGAATGCGGAAAAATAGATCTGAATATGGAAGGAAAGAACATAAGGGGTACCGGGGGATGCTGATAACGCACCTTCGAGCGGTCATCATGGGTTGTAACTTGATAATCTTACGTGCCCGCCTCTTGTAGTCGAGAGAATTATATACGACTTGTGCCATACCGTATGTGTTCGAGCGCAACAAAAGTCGTGGTTCTTTTCTTTCATCTTCTAATCATTCGTTTCGTTCCTGTTACTCTACATTATTTTCCTACATTATCAGTCTTACTATTGATTCTCGATATTTAATAAAATTTTTAATAACTTCCGTTTTGTAAATTCATTCCATGCTTTGAGGTTTGTTCATTTATTGTATTGCTGAGGTGTCGAGTCGGCAGTTCGGGTTACTGTTACTATTGACATCAAGAAATGTTTTAGGTGTCGTTAACCTTAGGAATTAGCCTGTTCACTTGCGAAATTTGTCGACTTAGTTTCGCAGGTGAAAATTAAAAAGAATTTCAATAAAAGTTTGAGGGATTAAAAAAAATGTTTTCTTGAGGGCTTGCACGTAACATAATTGTATACAATTCATTAATAATTAAATATTCTACTTTGCATAGATTAAGGTTACCAAATTCATTCTTTCCAATACAAACACACAGATTTTGCTTGTAGTCAATTCCACGAAAATGAACTTTTTTAAAGATGTGTTTAATGTCACTAAAACTTTCGCCGTTGAAGGTTTCTCCTATTAAATGTCTAATTTCTTTGAAACTATCTGGTGAATATTGGACAGCATTTTTTGCAACTACGAAGGATTCAGCACTTGGTGGAAATGCAGCCATTTTTAATTGATATTTGTGGGCGAGTGTCTGAGTTATATTTTTAAAATTTGTAAAGTTTCTTATGTCTGTTTTAATTTCACCATGTTTGCTCTCAAATCATAAGGTCCACAAATGTTTGAAAGGACAGAAGTGAAATAATAACATGGAATAGTGCCGTTGAAATTCGTGTTTTGGGATTAATTTCTCATCAGGAAAGCATTTCATTCATGGACGTAAAAAATTGTCGATTTCCAGCTGCAGGATCGCAATTTGTCTGACAGTTAGAGAGCTGGGACACATACGATTGAACAAATTGTTTGTAAATGCAGCACCATTTCCCAGTGTGTACTTTTACAATTTTGAAGGAAATTCACTACCTTGAGAGTAGGACGCTTTATTACCTACTCTCAAGGAGGCAGATTCGAAAGGTGATAATGTACTTCTACTACGACTTTGCTATAGTCCCATGCTGCGAGTAGTAACATTACAAATTCATTCGTAATTCTAATCTTAAAATGGTATTATTCCTATACTCAAAGTGAGGGTAATAGTACAGAAAGTTTTCTGTGCAATTTTACCAATAAAGAATGAAATTTCTTGTGATTTTTTAAAGTGTAGGTGGCTCGACAACTTATTTAAATTTTATGTGTTTTAGTTTTTAGCACTACACTTTAATTCGAGGTAGAATCTTTAACCCATTAACGCCGCGAACTGCAGAAAAGTTAGGTAAACTTTGACATAACAGGAAAGGTAGTAAAAGTCGACTTACATAGTCGAGCCAACATGACTTTATGTTTTCCGGGTTGCTCTACACGATGCAGCCCATATTTTTGCATTCTGACCAATAGGAAATCCAATTTGGCGTTGTTTTTGAGAAAAAACAGAAAAAAATCGAAGACGAAAAAATTTTGAAGCTGAATTTCGTATCGAGAACATTTTTTCGAATTGACGCAAACATGCACAAAGGTGCATAAACATGTCAAACTTTAAAAACATGGTACTTGAACATTAAGAAATTCAATATGGCGGTTTTTTTCGAAAATTTTTTGTCATTTTTGCCACTAGTGGATTATGGCAAACTGATTTATGACAAGAACAACATATATGTCCTTTTTATAGTTTTTTGGGTCGCTGATTACGAATCCGGCTTCAGACTTGCAAAATTTATGCTTTTTAACTTATTGTTATTAACAATTTTTTGTTAAATTCACTATTTTGCAATATGCATGTGCTTTTCGTAGTCTTTTAGGTCACTGATTACAAATCCGTCGTTACTTTTGCAAAATTTATGTTTTTAAACAATTTTTTATAAACAATTATTGCAAAAATGAGTTTTCAGCAATGTGTATGTGCTTTTCATGGTTTTTCGGGTCGCTGGTTACGAATCCGGCTTTGAATTTGCGAAATTTCTTTTTCTTACCATTCTTCATCAATAATTTTTTTGCAAAATTGAGTTTTTTGCAATGTGTATGTGCTTTTCGTGGTTTCTTTGGTCAGTTGTTTCAAATTCGTCTACGAATTTTTTATAAAAATATAATATATTTAATATAATATATAATATAATATATATTAATATATTATATTAATATTATATTATAATACATTATTAATATTATATATAATATATTATATAATTAATATATTATTATATAATTAAAAATAATATTATATAATTAATAATATATAATATTATATTATTATATAATTAATATATTATATTATAATGTATTATTAATATATATTAATATTATATTATAATATATTATTATATTATTAATATTATATTATATTAATATAATATATATTTAATATATATAATATATTTTTTTTTTTAAATTCGTAGACGAATGTGAAACAAATGACCAAAGAAACCACGAAAAGCACATACACATTGCAAAAAACTCAATTTTGCAAAAATTATTGATGAAGAATGGTTAGAAAAAGAAATTTCGCAAATTCAAAGCCGGATTCGTAATCAGCGACCCTAAAAACCATGAAAAGCACATACACATTGCTGAAAACTCATTTTTGCAATAATTGTTTATAAAAAATTGTTTAAAAAAATAAATTTTGCAAAAGTAACGACGGATTTGTAATCAGCGATCTGAAAGACTACGAAAAGCACATCCATATTGCAAAATATTGAATTTAACAAAAAATTGGTAATAACAATAAGTTAAAAAGCATAAATTTTGCAAGTCTGAAGCCGGATTCGTAATCAGCGATCCAAAAAACTATGAAAAGGACATATATGTTGTTCGTGTCATACATCAGTTTGCCATAATCAACTAGGGGCAAAAATGACAAAAAATTTTCGAAAAAACCGCCATATTGGGTAGCCATGTTGAATGCTTGGCGACTAGATCGGATTGGTTTGGCGACTTGGCTATATTGGTTGGCGACTAGGCTAGATTGGTTGGCGACTAGGCCGGAATGGACACGCGGGATTTCCGAACGGACCGATCGATAGTTTAAGATTGAGCGTGAACCAACGCCAATCGCACACACTCGTGCAACCTCACTCTGTCAGGAACACGCGAGCTTATATTCTAGTAAGCGTTACTTCCATCATCAAATTATCGGATGCTGTGCGCGATCTCTTCATAAACGCAGAAAATCGATCTCCCAAAACACGCTATGAAAAGGATTGTATTTAACATGTTGTAAATCATGCATTCCCGCTAACCGTGTGCACAACGGGCATCCGCGCGCCGGTTGGCGCGGATTGTGTGAAACTTGGTTTTTTCCGCGCGCGCAACTCTGTCTCAAGGTCATGTATCCGCATGTTACACGTTACATGTTTCCGCAAGTTACACGTTGCGGAAAGAATTTATGCGACAAAAGAATATGCTCATATGAATATAAAATAGTTGGCTTTGGAAAAAAAGAAATATTGTCGGCGGGCAACAAACAAAAATGAAAAAACATTTTTTTTTTCTTTTGAAGAGAATCGGATTTCGAAAAATACATGGCTTCAATCCCAAATACCTAGGATTAATGAAGCAACTATCCAGAAAAGTTGTTCAATAGCTTAGCAAATGTTTAAAAATTTATTGAATTTGTTATAAAGAAATAAGTGAATGAAAATGGATTCATAGGGCTTGGCAGTGATTCGTCAATTGATTCGCATTAAATGTGAATAATTTATAGACAAAAACCATTTTTTAACTATATTCATGAAAGACATTATAAAATTTTTTATTTTATAAACAAATTTTATAAGCAATTGGCCATATCAGGTATTTATGATGAAATAAATAAAGTTTTTTCTACTGAATTGACCAAAAATTATAGAGAAATATCACTTACTTCTCAGATTTAGTCATTCAATAACAACTGATGATTGTTTAAACAAATATGATTAATAAATTGGCTATTTTTAGATGTAGAAACTTGATTTCTTCAACGTAATAAAGGAATCTACATGACGATCAATAATTTTAATTGTTAACAACAATTGTACAAAAAAAATTTTTATCATCTTCAGGAATTTTTATGAAAAAAGTTGTACCTACATGATGTATTAGCAGTTTGTTATTTATCAATGATTCTTTGCTATCAACCGATAATAATTTACAATTTTTTAAACAAAATTAACTAACAGATGCATCTTTTGGCTATTTAAAAATGTAAAAACTTGGTTTTTTCAACGTAACAAACTGTTAATAACTGATTTTTAAACTTTTTAAAAAAAAACCACGAAGACGATCCATTATTATTATTTTTAATGATAATTTTGTACACAAACTTTTGTGCTCTCATACAATTTTATGCTAATTTTAAATTTCCACAAGAAAAACGGCATTTCTTGTTTACCATTGTCTTCGTGGTTTTTTTTAAAGAAATTTAAAAATTAGTTATTAACAGTTGGTTACGTTCAAAAAGCCAAGTTTTTACATTTTTAAATAGCAAAAAAATGTATTTGTGAGTTAATTTTGTTTAAAAAATTATAAATTATTATGGGTGGATAGCAAAGAATCATTGATGAATAACAAACTGCTAATACATCATGGAAACACAATTTTTCTTCTCAAAAAATCCTGAAGATGATTAAATTGTGTTTATATAATTGTTGTTAACAATTAAAATTATTGATTTTCATGTAGACGTAAAGGTTTAAAAATTATTTATTTACACTTCATTTAATTTTTGCTTCGAAATCGAATATTGAAAATTTTAGAATCTTCGATGAATTCTAAGTTGAAATATAAATCACGTTATGATTAAATATCTCTGTTATAGGTGGAGCGATATCACAGGCCAAAGGTGCTTTTTCATCTTGGTGGAATACATTAACTATAAGCCATCCAAATAATGCAGCAGGAGATGATAATCTTTCTTCTATTGAAAAAGTGAAAGAATTTTCCACAGAGGAGAAAGGAGATCCGACTGTAAAACGACAGGTTTCAAATATGTCTGTAAATTGTGAAAAAATAATGAATGTTAATTAAATGTACATTTCACTGAAAGAGGAAAGAGAAAAAAAGTATAGACTTAGAAGTTTGTTCCCTTTTATCCATTTGTCCACAGTTTTAATTTGTCTGATTAACCTCCACTGGACTATGAATCCACCTCTCGAATGTGTTGGACTTCTTGGCCACCACTGTGTCCTTTACTTTTTACCCACATTAAGGGTGTTGGAGTGCCGGATAAAAAGTCATTTCGTAGATTTCATTTTGAGTGCCCCGTTTGACGCGAAAGTGTTTCTCGATGTTGGAATGGTGCTTACTCATTGTCTTTCGAAGAAACTAATTTGTTTTGCTAAAGTGGAAAAGTTTTGGCTAGGGATATCATAGGTTTCTCAGGATATCATAAAGTTAGTAATTTTGCTTCTACTCTTTTCCACTCTTGTTTTCTACTCTTCGCTTATATCTTTAACTGTTTAGAAAGTAAGTTTAAAATTAAAGATGTCACAGAAAATGTTAAATATTTTTTGAGTAAACTGAAAAGAATAAATTTAGAATTTTTTGTTTTATACGAAAAGTAAAAATCATGCACATTTTCGAAGTGTACGCACACTTACATTTAAGGGCGTTGGATGAACGGACTTAGAAATCCGTGCAAATGAAAATTTTTCAAAATGATTCTAAGTGCGGCCCTGTGACCGGATATATGTTCGAAAAAGATTTTATGGGAGATATGGAGACAACTTACCAAATATATTGGGTCTTCTGTAGTCTTCAGTCTCATAAAAATGATATTTCATCCTAGCTTTGTTACAAACCAAAGATAAATTAAAAAAAAGATATTTTAAGTTCTGGTGAAGAATCCTTTTGAAAGTCCTTGATAGATTGGAGGAATCACAGAAGAGAAAATGGAAAGAACTTTGTTTGCATCATTCAGCCCCTTTTTATTATTTTGCGGTATAAGCAATCACCTGTCCTCTTCCAAGGATGAAAATGTCATCTTTATGGGAGAATTAAATATAAAGTGTACTCAGAAGTTTTCAGATAAAACAAAATCTTATATTCTTTCAACTCCCTTTGGGTACTTAGGATGCATAGGTGCTCAACTTTGCTTCCGCGGTTTTTTCCCAAAATTTCAAGCTTTCCCCTTAAAAAGTAATTACCTGTTTATGATTCAAAATACTGTCCGTCACTAGCCACTACTTGTTGCCATCTTTCGGGCAATTGTCGGCTACCATCTCGAAAAAACGATGCGTCTTTTGAGGCGATCCACGAATCGATCCATTCTTTGACTTCTTCATAAGAGTGGAAATGCTGCTCAGTTAGGCCATGTGCCATCGATCGGAACAAATGGTAGTCGGAAGGAGCAATGTCTGGAGAGTACGGCCGGTGGAGTAAGACTTCCCATTTTAGGGTTTCCAAGTATATCTTGAGGGGTTTTGCGACATGTGGCCGTGCATTGTCATGTTGCAGGATAACTTTATCGTGTCTCTCTTGGTACTGTGGCCGTTTCTTCTTCAATGCACGGCTCAAACGCATCAATTGCGTTCGATATCGGTCCCCTGTGATGGTTTCACTCAGTTTCAACAGCTTATAATACAACACACCGAGCTGGTCCCACCAAATGCAAAGCATAACCTTGGCATCGTGAATATTCGGTCTGGCCGTTGACGTAGAAGCATGGGCATGCCCCTTGGGCATTCCCCATGATTTTCTGCGCTTGGGATTATCATAATGGACCCATTTCTCGTCGCCGGTCACAAAGCGATTTAAAAACCCCTTCTGATTCTGTCCTTGAAGCAGCTGTTCACAAGCAAAGAAACGGCGTTCAACGTCTCCTGGCTTCAGTTCATAATAAGGAACCCAATTCCCTTGCTTCTGAATCATTCCCATGGCTTTGAGGCGTTTCAAAATTGCATGTTGAGTGACTCTCGATGATTTGGCTAATTCTTCTTGAGTTTGTCACGAGTCTTCAGCAAGTAGTGCCTCCAGTTCGGTATCTTCGAAAATTTTTTTTCTTCCACCGCCATGCCGCTCTTCTACATCAAAATCACCACTCTTAAAGCGTTGAAACCACTCTTGACAGTTCTTTCATTAAAAAAAGCCTCACTGTAAACACTTGAGAGCATTCGATGAGCCTCAGTCGCAGTTTTCTTCAAATGAAAGCAGAAAATCAATACTTCCTGCAAATGACGAGAATTTGGCTCGAAAACTGACATCTTCAATCGAGAATAGACTTCTGATGCAAACACAAATTCACTAATGTGGTGCTATCGTTATGTTGACAGATTTCCAAGCCTACTGTATGAAATGTTTGACCTGCCTATTTCAACCGAAACTTACCGCTGCAGCCATCTATCGAAAAAACGCGGAAGCAAAGTTGTACACCTAATAATATCTCGCGAGATATTCCTTAAGCCTAAGCGATACACTGAGAATTTGTAATGAGAAAAATGTTCAGATACAAATTAGCTTACCAGATCCCTATGGTAATCTTATACTACCATTAGAGATGATGCGGAGAGGCTTGGAGCTAATCTGAATCTTCCCTATTGGGCCGTAGAGGATAATTGTCGAAGTAACGCACTTTGTTGCACTATCTCATGTATTTGAATTAGCCGGTATATACACTCACACGGTATTAATTCCTCTCCCATGCTTCGCGTCTATTACTGGAATTATATAAGAAAACGATAATTGGCTTTGTACCGAAAGAAATGAGGTCGATTAAATCCCATCACCCCCATCCTATGAAACATATAATTCCGGCTCACCAGAAATAAGATTCAGGTTCTGACTCGTTTTGAGATTCGAGTCAGGACTAGATATATTATATTTGTTTTGACAGATTTGAGAATATTGATTTGGAAATTCAGAAGGAAAATTCCATAATATTTGGGCCAATTCTACAATAAATCATGCGGAATGCCCAGGAGCAATATTCCCTAAATTTTGTGGCCGAATGTTTACAATAGCAAGGTGGATTTCACCGCGTTTTCACTCACTCAACACTCGAATTGCGCAGCAGACACAGGGACTCTTCAACGATGCTTGTTGTACTTAAGTCGACTCGATGGACCTAGATATCCTTGTATATGCAATGTACCATAGGTCGACCAGGTCGCTGGAAATGCCTGAGTCGAGTACATTTATTTAGCGATACACCTCACCACCGAGTTTACATAAAAGGAGGCATCAAAATGTATCGCCGAAACTTCGCGGATAGTGTCGAGGAGGAATCTTCAACGTAGTCCGTAGGTTGACTCGCTCGAACGTACCCAATTCTGTTTCGACCAAAGTTTTCGATCAGTGATTCGACTAGCCCCTGGGAAGGCTCAGAAGAATGCAAAGGTCGAAAGAACTCCATCCACAACAGGGTTAAATTTTGATTTTAACATCCCTCGTTTAATCCCTTTACGCCTACAGAATCCTTAGGTACAAATTGATTCCGAATAAGGAATGAAAACAACCCACCGTAATCTGTGCCGAAAACGAATCTAAGCTACTTCTCAAGAGGGGCACCGATTTCTGTCCGAATAACGAAAATTATACGGGAGACTTTTTTCCCGGGAAAAGAAGCTCATCAGACTGCCTAGAGCAACTGAACTGCTCGATTTTATGATTCCCGTCGTAGCTATGCTAACGGTAGATTCGGTGGGGTATTTTTGAAATGTCAGGAATTTTTGATTGGTGGAAAGACATAAGGTGATTTACGAAATCAGGGGCAACGATCTCATGAACAGTTTCTGCTGCTTACAATTTTGCAAAATTGCAAAAATAATGGTTCTCTTTGTTCACTGTGCAATGAGCAGGAATCTGATGATTAAGTAAGGTTGTTGATCGTATGTCGATTTTACAATGTCCTTCGACGTTTAGATTTGAAAATAATTGCATGTTCTATTTTTCAACTCGATTTGATTTGAATATTAAATTTATTACATAGAACGCATAAATATATTGTTATTGATTTGCTCCAGCTGACCATTGTGTATGCCTGAGACTTAGAAATGAGAATGCGGAAAGACGAATTTGAGAAAGGAAGGTCAGAAAGGGGAGAAATACGAGGCGCCAGCTGATAACGTGCCTCTGAGCAGTCGTCATCAATGCGCCCCTCTCGGGCAGTTACATATGGCTCATAATCGAGCAGCGAGCATCTAGATTTATTTTCTCATTCTCTTTTTCGCTCATTCATTCTTGCCTATAGGCAGAACTCAAATATCTATTAATCCCCTGCGTAATTTATGTTTATATATAATTATTCTTATTATTACTTTAAAATTGTGAAAATTAATTAATTTCTGTGGATTCAGTTCATTCTTTGAGGCTTGCTTAATTGTTGCACTGCCGAGGTGTCGCGTCGACAGCTCGAGTTACTTTGGCCAGAGACATCAAAAAATACTTCTGGTGTCCTTCACCTTTGAATTGCATCATTGTTTGCGAAATGCTTCATGTTAGTATTTACAAATCGTTTATTTAAGAGAAGAATAAACTAGCTGTGAAGTTGTGTAACGGGCAGTATGGCCCGTTGCATACTTATATAATATTATCGATCGGTGCGAGGCGAGACAAGGGGAATTCGATTCAGCGTCGCTACCCCCACCACTCTACGCATCACTGGCGAACACTTAAAAGCAACGATGCCTACGCTGTCCAGTCAGTTCGTCGATGCACAGCTCAGCTGTGACAACTCGTTCTCTCTATCAGCGGGCGCTCCCATGGTAGAGAGAACAAAATCGATCTAGACATCGTTATCTGGATACATGGTTGGCAGGCGCTACTACATCCATATATCTAGATTTCAATTCCGCACCGCGAAATGGACCTTTTGCGTCCTCTTCAGGGAAAGCTTGGTTAGATATGTAATCAGAGGGCGCTCCCATGGTTACCTATCTGACTATAGTTATCATGTTTCGCCGGCATAAAAAACCGACCAAAAATGAGCCACCTGCAGAACGATTCACGAGGGAAATCAAGCACCTGGGGAAACTCACTCTATACCTCCAGAGGGCGCTCCCATGGCCGTATTCCGAAAGAAGGGCGTAATCCACCCCCTTAGAGTGAACCAGCTGCTTGATCGCGAATCTTTATTTCCCCTGAAACGCTTCTCTTAATTTCAGGAGCCGTCGTAATCGATCGACACACACACACTCTCAAACGCAGCTCTCACAGACTCGTTGACTCGCTCACTCACGCTTATCGCCTATCTCTCTAATCCAATTTATTCTCATTGTTGATTCACAGACTTATTTTTATTACCGCGTCACACATATACTTATACGTTATTGATATTTACTTTCACACTAGTTTCTAAATTAGATTTGTACATTTTAGGAGAATAAATTGATCTTTTGTTAATTTTTATACAAAAATTATCGTGCTATCATTCGTCTTAAAATAACCCTAAACCTTGGTTCGACTGAAGCGTCCGGAGACGAATAGTGGAGTTTCACCCCTAAATAACATCACCGTTACAGTTGTATCAACTTTTGTGCTCATTCAATGAGCACTTTCCTTCCTGTAAGCAAATAGGATTTGCTTCCTCATAGAGGAAGCATTAAGTATTCTTTACATCAGCATTAAATTTTGATTATTTGAGAATTTATATTCGAAAAATTCATTAAGAAAATTACAATAAAGCACAACTTTCTTATTTTTCAATGAAATGCATTAATCTTATAGGTCAACCGATTCGTATCGACGCAAGGAACCTTTATTTTCGTTACGTCAGCTTCCAATTTTGAATATTAGAGAAGTTATAGTTGAAAAAATAATTTTTCAAAATTTAATAGAACCATAACTTTGTTATTTTTCAATGAAATGAAATAATATTATAGACCAATCGAATCGTCTCGATGTAAGGAATGTTTATTTTCCTTCTGCCAAGTCAATATTTTTATTTTCTGAAAAGTTATAGTCGAAAAATTAATTTTTGAAAATACAATTAACCACAACACCCTTATTTTTTAATGAAATGCATTAATCATATAGGTCAATCGATTCGTATCGACGCAAGGAACCTTTATTTTCCTTACGTCAGCTTCGAATTTTGAATACACTGGACAACAAAATATGACCTATGTCGGGTTGGGACGAGATATATCATTTCCATGGTAGTTTTCTGTGCTGAATCCAAATCTGACCTCCGTTTCTTTCGTTGATCTCAAATTTTTGAGTTTTTTTGAGTTACAAATTTTTTCGAAAAATCTCAAATCGTGTGATAAAAGGGTGAAAAAA
>CAJFCO010000393.1:2305-19595 GCA_904066015.1 Synergus gifuensis
TACCAATCCCCTTTACCATTTCCCCTTTGCTATTTCCCTTTACCGTTTCCCTTTACCATTCCCCTTCACCATTTTCTTTTACTATTCCCCTTTATCATTTCCCTTTACCATTCCCATTTACCATTCTCCTTTACCATTTCCCTTTATCATTTCCCCTTTGCCATTTCCCTTAAGCATTCCCCTTTACCATTTCCCCTTTACCATTTCCCTTTGCGATTTCCCTTTACCATTCCCCTTTACGATTTCTAATTTGTCGTTCCCTTTACCATTTCTCTTTACCATTTCCCTTGCCATTCCCCTTTACCAATCCCTTTTACCTTTTCTCTTTACTCTTTCTCTTTGCCATTTCCCTTTATTATTTCCTTTTACCATTTCCCTTTATTACTTCCCTTTACCATTTTCCATTTCCCTTTACTATTTACCCTTTGCCATTTCCCTTTAGCATTCCTCTTTACTATTTCCGCTTTTCCATGTTCCTTTACCATTTCCCTTTGACATTTTCCTTTAAGATTTCCCTTTGCCATTTCCTTTTATCGTTTCCCTTTACCGTTTCCCTTTACCATTTCCTTTTAGCATTTTCCTTTTCCATTTAACATTTTCATTTACCATTTCCGTTTGCCATATCCCTTTATTATTTCCCTTTATAACGTGAAGAGTTATGGTTTATGGTTTTTTTTATGAAAACTAATGTATCTGATTTTCTCGGAAATTATTACTTGTAAAAAAAAATTCTTGCAACAAAAAATATGTATTTTAATGAGATATACAACTTTTGTTTCAGAGATTTCGTTGGGTTTTGCATATTAGCTGATATAAAGGCAAAAAACCATTATTTTTATTGTTTTTTGATGATTTCACCATGAAAATCAAATTTGCGCCAATTTTCACTATCATATTCTTAATCAGCGTGTCATAATACATAGATATACGTAGCCCGAACAAAATCGGAAGTATATTCTTTTCGGAAATTTATCCGATTTTTAGATATTTTGAGGGTTTTAATGGGATTTAATGGGACTTCGAATAATTTTAAGGAATTTAAACGGATTTTACAAAATTATTGAGATTCACAAAATTAGACTAGGAATGACAAATTTTTATATTACAAAAATTAAAATCTCTGAATTATTTTGCATACTTTTGAAATCCCTTAATTTTTCCAATTCTACATTTTGTTGGGAAGAATTATGAGATTTTAAAGGATTATAATAGCTATTTACTTTACAAGGCGCGAAAAGAGGCAATTATCGGACGTGTTGAGGATAGACACTAAATATTATTCTGTTTATGTTTTTTTATGTTCTTTATCGATAGTTTTAAGATAGATGGAAACATTTTCCCTAGAATTTAAGAAAAATATGTGTGTAAAAAGCGCAAAATTTAGAAATAAGTTTATGTATGACCTAATTTAAATGCGAACGTTAGTTAGTAAGAAAATCAATGTATCCATAAGCGAGTTGATTGATGTGCGCTAAAACGAGTCAAGTTAAAGGAGAGGGAGAACTTTTCTGCTATCTTATTGAAATCTAAAATCTGTGTTTCCTTGAAAAATTACGTGCGAGAGAAGAGCCGCTGTCCAAAACTCAACCAGTGCATCGCTAAAATAGATGCAAAAAGCAGATCGGAAACGAGTGTTCCGATCTCATAAATGGGTTAAACGGTGGACAAACCTAAGCGGCGCCACCGGAAACTAACCGATCACGTGAACCGAGCGGGACAGCAGGCTAAAACTACCAAGGGGCAAGCCAAAACATGCTATACCCACAGCCTTGTGCCATGAAAATAAAAGGAAACAAAAAAGAAAATGTTGTAAAAAATGAAACAGAGAAATTTGAAATTTTGACTCGTTCGGCGTATGCTCGATGTTGCCGGTGGTGATAAGTTCTGGGTTTTCCGGAAGTTTCACTAATGCTGAGAAGTTTTTGGGAAATTTGCTGAACTTCCGAGAAATTTTCGCTCTGACGTCATATTGGACGGAAATTTCGCGGGCCCGCCTGGCGGCGCTGAGTGCATCGATCAGATCGCTTCCAGCTCCTCAACGGACAAGTAGTGTTCGACTTTTGAGACTAGTTCTCGTACCTTTATTCTCGGCGTTTCATTGGCAAGACTAAATATAAAATTTAGTGTGTGTGTCGTCGAATATACAATAGTTTGCGCTTCATTGTGTTTACGTTTCTTGCGCTGCTTCACACTAAGTATTGAGTGGATTTTTGTGCCTCGTGTCTCTTGGCGTGGTGTCTCTTCCACGCTGTAAATAAAATCAAAGTGTACTCTAACTTTCGAACATTTTATTCACCTAATTCCTACCCCGTACAGGACGAGTGTGAGGTTGGCGTCACTCGCCTTCGGCTCGTGACGCCATCACACGAGTCGATAATTGCCTGTTTCGCGACGTGTGAAGTACATAGCTTTTCATGACCAGTGTAACGAATTCGATTTTCGAAACAATAGTTCCAATTTGCACTAGTGTGCTAGTATGTTACCGCTAGGATGGCGAGGAATAAGCTGGTTGGGACCCCATAAGCTTGTTCATGGAGAATAGACATAAGGAGACCAAACTAGTGCATTCAAAAACACGTACTTTTCTGTTGCCAGAAGTTCACACATACACATGTACAAAGTCACACGTACATATAGTACAGAACTTCCCGAGTGAGGCGTGTCATTCGCACTTTAAAAAAAATATGGCTGCCGTTGTAAACATTACCAGCTGACATTACACACGTATAACCGCAGCAGGAAACCTCAAACCTGTCACACGCAGAATATTTATGAACACAGTCCAATATATTCTTAATTGTAAATATATTACTTACCTCATCCATATTAGTTTAAAAATCGCAGTTTGAAGTGGCCTGTCAAAACAAAAACATTAATGGCAGCCATATTTTTTTTAAAGTGCGAATGGCACGCTGCACTCGGGAAGTTCTGTACTATATGTAAGTGTGATTTTGTACCTGTATGTGTACGAACTTCTGGCAACAGAAAAGTGCACGTTTTTTGTGAAGTACATGCATTACAGTTTAGTCTCCTTATGTCTATACTCCATGAGCTTGTTCGAGAAATACTCTCTCTCCTCTACTCCTTTCTCTCCTATCGTATCCTTTTCTATCCTATTATATCCTCTCGTATCCTATTGTATCCTATCGTATCGTATTTTATCTTATCCTATGGTATCCTAACATTATTCTTATCATTTGTCACTAGATTTTTTAATGCATTTCAAATTTCAATGTAAAATCCTATATGACGAAGACTGTACTTTCATTTTTGTTTATTTGCTAATAATTTATTATTATATTAAATATATTAGAAAGAGGGGAGAGAGGGTGGTAGAATAGGATAGGATACGACAGGATATGATAGGATACAATAGGATAGGATATGATAGAATGCGATAGGATAAAATACGACAGGAAACGATAGGATACAATAGGATAGGATATGATAGAATACGATAGAATAAAATACGACAGAAAACGATAGGATACAATAGGATATGATAGGATACAATAGAAGAGGATACAATAGGATAGGATATGATAGAATACCATAGGATAAAATACGGCAGGATACGATAGGATACAATAGAATATGATATGATAGGATGTGATACGATACGATAGGATGTGATTGAATACGATACGATAGGATACGATAGGATATAATAGGATAAAATATTATAGGATACAATAGAATACGATAGGGTGAAATACGATAGTATACGATAGGATACAATAGGATAAAATACGACAGATTACGATAGGATGTGATTGTATACGATACGATAGGATACGATAGGATAAAATACGATAGTACACGATAGGATACAATAGGATAAAATATGACAGGATACGATAGGAGGTGATAGGATACGATAGTATAGGATATGATAGGATAGGATAGGATACAATAGAATAGGATACGATAGGATAAGAGAGAGTGGTGGGAGGGAGAGAGAACCTCCTGTTTATTTATTTAGGTATTTTTACTTTCTGACATATTTTACTTTCTGTCCTATTTTACTTTCTGTACTACTTTACTTTCTGTACTACTTTACTTTCTGTACTACTTTTGTAGTATTTACGTTCCTGTAGTATAAATGGCTCCCTTCGAGACGCTTAACATACACCGAAAATCGATGTTTAATTTTAATTTAAGTAATTTTAAGGAATTTGACTATATATTTTGTGGAATTTTATGTAATTTGTGAAATTTTTAGACGTTTTACGAAATTGCATGGAAGTTTAAGTAACTTTCTAAGATTTTACAATATCTCATAGGATATTGTTATTTTAACGACTTAAGGCCATGTAAGACTTACCCGATCCCTACCTTACCAACATTTTTTTCTCAGCAATGCTACGTCTACTTTTATTGAGATATTAAGTTGAAAATTTTTAAAATTGCAGCTAAAGCATTAAGGTACGTTTATCTGGTCATAAATATTGACATTTATAAAAAAAAATTTTTTCAAAAAGTTTTTTTTTATTTTTACAAAAATTTAAGACCAGATAAACATACCTTAGCATAGTTTCTTTAATTTAGGAATTTTTAATTTGATTTCTCAATAAATGTAGACATAGCGTTGCAGAGAAAAAATGTCGGTAAGGTAGGGATCGGGTGGCTGACATGGCCTTAAGGAATTTCAAGGGATTTACGATATTTCATTAGATTTTCAGGAATATCATGGGATTTCAAGTAATTTTATGGGATTTGATGATATTTTGGGATATTCTAAGTAATTTTAAAAAACTTTTAGATATTTTATAAAATATGAAGTAATCTGAAGAACATTTACTTCCAGCAATTTTAAAGGATTTGATGAGATTATATTAGGTTTGCGAGAATTTTAAAGAATTTAACGAAATTTCATGGAATTTTGAGTAACTTTTAGAGATATGATGAGACTTTATGAGATTTTGAGTAATTTTAAGTAATTTTAAGGAATTTCACCAGATTTTGAAGGATGTTAAAGGGATTTGAAGATGTTGTGTGGCAATTTTACGAGATTTCATAGGATTGTCAGGAATTTTAAGGAATTTCATGAAATTTCATAGGTTTTTAAATAACTTTAAGGGATTTGTCCATATTTTAAGGAATTTTAAGTAATTCTAAGTGATTTTACGATGTTTTATGGGACATTAAGTAATTTTAAAGACTTTGAATAGATCCAATAGTTTTTACAAAATTTCAGTGGATTTTCAGAAATTTTAAGAGATTTAATGAGACTTTATGCGACTTTTAGTAATTTTAATTAATTTTAAGAAACATCAACTGAATTTACGAAATTTAAAGGAATTTCACCAAATTTGGAAGGAAAATAAAGGCATTTTAAGGAATTTTATAAAACTTATGAATAAGATTCCTGAAATTAGATAAAGAATTACAAAATTTTTTATTTCAAGAATTAAAAATTCTCAATTATTTTCTCTACTAGCAAAAGTTGTGTAAAAATGAGAAACTAATCGCGCGCAAAACACGCTGATCATAATTACTAGTACTTATAAAACTAAAGTGATTTTCGATAATATGATAATATAATATAAATAATTTTTTTATATAAAAACAATGTCCAACTTTGGCATGAAAATTCTGTTTCTGTCAGTTTTTAGATGGTTTCATTTTTATACTAAATATAGACAAAATTTGTTCCATTTTTTTATGTTTCACAATAGAGTGGATCATTGCCATTGTTAGTTGTTACTATTTGCGGTTTTAATTGTTCAATTACAGTTTAACCATCTCTTGTATTATAATGGCAATGATTCAAACGGCAGTAGACTTATTTCTTGTCATATTATCGATAGACTTGCTACCAATGATCTGGCATCTAGATCAAGGTTTTACCGTTGATTCGAGTTGCTATTTTACTCGTTTATAGATTAGAGAGGCTAAGAGGTTTTATGTTATTTCCATTTGCATTTATAACAAGTCCTTTTATGTCATAAAAAAGTTATGGACCATTTTAATTGTCCATTAAAGAAAAATCACAGAATCAACATAAAAACAACATTCAAAAAAATTATAAGGCAAGAAAAACTCAAAAGTCATTTTTCTCAATTTTTCTCATTCATATTTTGATGTTTCTTATAAACTTAAAGCGAAAATCGTTAACTGATTTTATATACTTAAAATGCGCGGAAGCTTCACCGGGCGCTGTAACTTCGTAATCGTAGTGAGTTAAAATCACATCAATAATTGTCAGTTTCAGAGTTTCTACAAGATTATCTCGACCGCAAAAGTTTCTGTTTGACTTTTTCCATCGAACTTATCTATCAAGCAATTGTGTCTTATATATAAGACAAGTTAAAAGGTGTTTATGTAAAATTTTATATCAACTTCAAATTCAACAACTTTGAGCCTTCCAAATAATTTTTTTTCATTTTCGAGTTTGATTACGTCAAATTTTGAAAAATACTTTACAATAAGTTGAAAGAAGAAATAAAAATTAAAAACTTATTATTTGTTTCATGTTTTTCTTGGTTCTCGGTATTATTAACAATAAATTGTATAAAATTAATTATAAATTATTATAACAAAGCACAAAATAAATTTTACTTAATTTTGAAAAATAAGAAGAACTTCGTGATTTTGAGAATCGAAGCGACGCGTACGTAATGTCCAGAGTAATTTAATTAGGTGCAAACCTCATTAGTTGTCGACATCATCAAGTTACGTATATTTTAACGGGATTACGAATAAGTACAAAGTCTTACGTCATATCGGTATCCTTGATATCTGAAAGTTAGGTTTTTTTTATAAATTTCTGAATAAAAATTTGATGTTTTTGCTAAAAAAATTCAAATGCATTAAAAGATTTTATTCAACCCTAGTTTATTAAATGTATAACTTGATTTATTGTCTTTTGTGGTTGCCTTTTGTGGAGCTGTTTTTAATTTAAACATTAAATTATTCTTGCTACTTGTAGTTTTTCAAGCATTATTTAAATTTATGACCGTCACAAACCTTTCAACAAACAAACCGTAAAATTCACTTTTAGTATTTCTGCAATTTTGATTTATGTTTTTTATGAATATATACATGATAAAAGATGAATAAATAAAATTCAGTGCTTAATTAATGAATAAATTTTTTATGATTTGATCCAATCGACTTTGTTCTCAGATTTTAAATTATTTCAAAATTATTCTTAATTTATTTTTGGCACATGTAAACGTATTTTTCTCTTTTTGAAATCATACTGCTTTTGATAAAACCAACTGTGAAATAAACCAGAAATGAATCTGGACGCATTTAATTCCGTGACGTTTGTAACAAATATGAAGGGGCGTATAGAGTATAATCTGTTATATATGTATATGCATTTATTCTGGAAACTTTTATAGAGATATAATTATAAAACGTTATTTTTTCATTTTTCAAGAATAAATTTTTCAATTATAAATTATCCTATCTTAAAAAAGAGATGTTACCAATATATCAAACACATTGTTGTTGAAAACCTGATTGGTTCCTTTTTGGAAATTGCGCAAATTTTTGTGTAAATGTATTGAATTTGAAAACTATCTTCAGACTATTTTCGTTGTCAAAACGATTATTAATAAAAAGGTTGTACAGAGACAGAAAATAATTTAAAGTGATTAAAATAATTATTTTAATGTGAAAAATAAATGATTAGTGAAGCAAAATAATATTTCAAAATATACAATATACCTAAGTTTAGTGAACATTATTTGAGAAATTAAACAGATTTTAAATTGAACAATAACTTTTTCTATGTATTTTAATATCACTTTGTAAATATATTAATATTTAATAACATATTCGTATATTTATTATTTACAGATCAGTTACCAACAGAATTATAAGATTCTATGGGATTATAAAATAATTTTAAGGGATTTGACTATATATTTTGTGGAATTTTATGTAATTTGAGAAAGTTTTAAGAGATTTTTAAGCATTTTATGAAACTTCATTAGATTTTAAGGTATTTTAAGAGATTTAATGAGATTTCATGGAATTTTGAATAATGTTAAGGAATTTAAGAGTATTTTATGAAATTTATTGAGATTTTAGAAATATTAAGTAATTTCACGGTATTTCAAGGAATTTTATGAAATTTTAAAGGATTTTACAAAATTGCATGAAATTTTAAATAATTTTCAGAGAATGAACGATATTTCATAGGATAATAAGTTATTTTAATGACTTAAGAGATTTTAAGGCATTTACGAGATTTCATTGGATTTTCAGGAATTTCAAGGGATTTCATGGGATTTTAAGTAATTTTATGGGATTTGATGATATTTTGGGAGATTCTTAGTAATTTTAAAGCGACTTTAAGATATTTAATGAGATATTAATTAATTTTAAGCACATTTATTTCCATAAATTTTAAAGGATTTGGTGAGATTATATTGGATTTTCAAGAATTTTAAAGAATTTAACGAAATTCCATAGAATTTTGAGGAATTTTAAGAAATATCAATCGATTTTGCGAAATTTAAAGGAATTTCGTAAGATTTCATGGGATATTAAGTATTTTTTTGAGTTATAACGATAGTTTGTGGAATTTTAAGGAATTTTATGGAACAACAAAGAATATCAAAGATTTTATAGGATTTTGAAATTTATGGACATTTATTTCCAGAAATTTTAAAGCATTTGGTGAGATTATATTGGATGTTGAAGAATTTCAAGGGATTTCATAAGATTTAATTGGACTTTAAGTAATTTTATGGGCTTTGATGATATTTTGGGAACTTCTGAGTAATTTAACCGACTTTAAGATATTTAATGAGATATTAAGTAATTTTAAACACATTTATTTCCATAAATTTTAAAGGATTTGGTAAGATTATATTGGATTTTCAAGAATTTTCAATAATTTAACGAAATTTCATGGAATTTTGTGTAATTTTAAGAGGTATAATGAGACTTCATGGCATTTTGAGTAATTTTAAGTAATTTTAAGAAATATCAATTGATTTTTCGAAATTTAAAGGAACTTCATAGGATTTCAAAGGGTTTTTAGTAATTTTAAGGGTTATAGCAATAGGTTATGGAATTTTAAGAAATTTTATGGAACATCAAAGAATATCAAGAAATATCAAGTGATTGTATGAAATTGAAGGAATTTCACAAGAATTTTAAGGATGTTAAAGGCATTTTCAGATATTATATGGGATTTTAAGTAATTTTAAAGACTTTTAAGTGATTCAAGGGATTTTACGGAATTTCATGGAATTTTAAATACTTGTAGGATATTTAACGTGATATTAACTTATTTTGAGGACTTTAAAGGTATTTTCCGAGGTTTCGTTGGATTATCAGGAATTTTAATACAATATTTTATATTTTAGTAATTTTAAGAACTTTTAAGGAATTCAAAGGATTTTAAGAAATTTCAGTGAATTTTCACGAATTTTTTTAGAGATTTAATCAGATTTAATGGGACCTTGAGTAATTTTAAGAAATATCACCTAAATTTATGAAATTTAAAGGAATTTCACCAAATTTTGAAGGATAATAAAGGCATTTTAAGGAATTTTATGAAACTTATGGAGATTCCTGAAATTAGATAAAGAATTACAAGATTTTATATTTCAAGAACTAAAACTTCTCAATTATTTTTTCTACTAGCAAAAGGTGTGCAAAAGCGAGAAATTAATCGCTATTATTATAATTACTAGTACTTTAAAAAATTTGACAAAAGCTACTTTTCTTAACAATTATCGCTTTGAATTCTATTCAAAATAAAAAAATTCCATGGGGATTCAAAAGATTTTAAGAAATATTCTAGATTTAAATGAATTTCCAAAGAATTTTTTGATTTCTCACAATTTGAACTTTTAAAAAATAACTAAAGTTTCATATCATCCCTTTTTGGATATTTAGGTCGTAATAAATGCTGATAAAGGTTAGAGATTATATCGATCCATTGATGCGGCTTCGCGACATAGAAAGTAGAATGCAGTAAAAATATAATATTTAAACCGGCATCTTGCCAACAGGTGAAACGAGTTTGAGTTTGTACTTAGTATAAGTCTCAAAGGAAAAGGTGAACAACCATCATCGATTTTGGCTGACCTACCGACTACAATATTGGCTTTATACAATAAAAGACCTTTATGCGTAACGGAAATGTGATTTTGGCCTTCAATCAAACTTCAAAGCGCGCCCTACCATCAAATTTTTGGAAAATGTATAGACATTTACTTTAGACCTATAATTTTTTACCAAGCAAAAATACCGAAAAAATAAATATCGAATATTAATAACTAATTTAATTATACTAGCAATTTTGCCAGTAGAAAAAATAATTGAGAAGTTTTAATTCTTGAAATATAAAATCTTGTAATTCTTTATCTAATTTCAGGAATCTCCATAAGTTTCATAAAATTCCTTAAAATGACTTCAATATCCTTCAAAATTTGGTGAAATTTCTTTCAATTTCATAAATTTACTTGATATTACTTAAAAATACTCTAAGTCCCATGAAATCTGATTACATCTCTAAAAAAATTCGTGAAAATCCACTGAAATTTCTTAAAATCCCTTGAATTCCTTAAAATTTCTTACAATTACTAAAATATAAAATACCGTAAAATTCCTTAAAAAAATTTAAAATCCCATGAACTGTCATGAAATATCTCTTAAAATTCCTGACAATCCAATGAAACCTCGGAAAATACCTTTAAAGTTCTCAAAAGAAGTTAATATCCTGTTAAATATCTTACAAGTATTTAAAATTTCATGAAATTCCGTAAAATCCTTTGAGTCCCTTAAAAGTCTTTAAAATTACTTAAAACCCCATACAATATCTTAAAATACCTTCAACATCCTGAAGAAAAGCTGGTTAAATTCCTTTCAATTTCATAAAATCACTTGATATTCCTTGATACTCCATAAAATTCCTTAAAATTCCACAACCTATCGCTATAACCCTTAAAATTACTAAAAACACTATGAAATTACTTTAAATTTCGCAAAATCGATTGATATTTCTTAAAATTACTTAAAATTACTTAAAATCCCATGAAGTATAATTATACCTAAAATTACACAAAATTCCATGAAATTTCGTTAAATTATTGAAAATTCTTGAAAATCCAATATAATCTCACCAAATCCTTAAAATTTATGGAAATAAATGTGCTTCAAATTACTTAATACCTCATTAAATATCTTAAAGTCGCTTAAATTACTCAGAAGCTCCCAAAATATCATCAAAGCCCATAAAATTAATTAAAGTCCCATAAAATCTTATGAAATCCTTTGAAATTCCTGAACATCCAAAATAATATCATTAAATACTTTAAAATTTCTGGAAATAAATGTCAATAAATGTCAAAATCTTATAAAATCTTTCACATTGCTTATTGTTCCATAAAATTCCTTAAAATTCCACAACCTATCGTTAAAACTCAAAAACTACTTAAAATCCCATGAACTCTTATGAAATTCCTTCAAATTTCGCAAAATCAATTGATATTTTCTTAAAATTCCTCAAAATTCTATGATGTTTCATTATATCTCTCAAAATTACTCAAAATTCCATAGAATTTCGTTAAATTGTTTAAAAGCCTTGAAAATCCAATATAATCTCACCAAATCCTTTAAAATTTCTGGAAATAAATGTCCTTAAAATTACTTAATATCTCGTCAAATATCTTAAGGCCATGTAAGCCTTACCCGATTCCTACCTTGCCGACATTTTTTCTCTGCAACGCTACGTCCACATTTATTAAGATATCAAATTGAAAATTTCTAAAATTAAAGAAAATATGCTAAGGTATGTTTATCTGGTCTTAAATTTTTATAAAAATAAAAAAAACTTTTCTGAAAAAAATTTTTTGTTATAAATCTTAATATTTAGGACCAGATAAACGTACCTTAATGCTTTAGCTTCAATTTTAGAAATTTTAAATTTGATATCTTAATAAATGTAGACGTAGCATTACAGAGAAAAAAATGTCGGTAAGGTAGGGATCGGGTAAATCTTACATGGCCTTAAGTCATTTGAAATCTCTTAAAATCTTGGAAAAAGCCGGATAAATTTCTGCTAGTAAATAAATAAAAAAAATGGTTTTGGAAACTTTTTTTGATATTCTTAATTTAATAAATGTAAAAAAATATATATAAAAAATTTTCGCCAAACTAGACGTCTGAAACTTCAACCCAAACGATGCTTTTACATTTATTGAGATATCAAATTGAAAATTTCTATAATTGAAGCTAAAGCATTAAGGTACGTTTATCTGGTCCCAAATATTGACATTTCTAAAAAAAATTTTTTAAAAAAATTTTTTGTATTTTTACAAAAATTTAAAACCAGATAAACATACCTTAGCATATTTTCTTTAATTTTAGAAATTTTCAATTTGATATTTCAATAGATGTATAAGTAAGATTGCAGAGAAAAAAATGTCGGTAAGGTAGGGATCGGGTAAGTCTTACATGGCCTTAAACCTATAATTTTTTACCAAACAAAAATACCGAAAAAATAAATATCGAATATTAATAACTAATTTAATTATATACTATATAATTTTAGCAAAATATTTTTATTATCACGAGCGTAAATATGAGGAAAAAAAATTTGCTCTTATGGTAATTACCACATGCCCTTAATTATAATTTGATGTAACTAGTGCAAAGAGTAAGAAAATCGATAAAACCCTGTGAATATATCTTATATTTAATGTGAAGTATAACTTGCATGTAAGTTTCGTGTTTCTAATAATTTTGCACTAAGATTCTTCACAGAGAAAGGTAAATTAAATTTTTTATTAAACTTAGTCATACAACTTGCATATGACCTGCATAAACGATTTTTAAATTTGACAAATGAAAATTTGCAGTATATTTAACGGAAGTAATTTTTCATCACATTTTGTGTTTTGACATTATCGATTCCGATTAAATCGTAATCACATTTTTATCGTTTAGACTCAGTACTTTATATACGATTTCATATCTTTTCGACATTGGATTGAAGTTTCAGACGTCTAGTTTGACGAGTTTTTTTACATTTATTTTTTTTTTATTTTTTTTTTATTTTTTTTAAAAGTATCCACTATTCCCAAAACCCAAAATTTTTATTTATTTACTAGGAGCGATTTTAGAGGAATTTTCAAAAGATTTTAAATAATTTTAAGGAATTTCAGGAAATTTTATAAGATTTCAAAAATTATAAAAGGATTTCAAGAGATTTATAGTAATTTTAAGAAATTTCAAGAGTTGCTAAGAGATTTTGATTGATTTTATAGGAACTTAAAAAGATTTTTAAAGTTATCAATTTTGAAATTTTGAAATCCATTGAAATTCCTTACAATTATTTATCACTAAAATCTCTTGAAATCCCTGGAAATTCCTTAAAGTCACTTAAAATTAGATAAAATCCTTTAAGGGTGTTGGACCCAAGTGTTAAGCTTAAAATTTTATTTTCCATTTTACTCAACGAAAATTATAGATAAATATTTTTTCGCTCTGTAGCTCTAATCTTATTTCAAATGTAAGACTGCGTAAAGAGCGAAAAAATATTTAATTTCGATACTTTTTACGTAAAACGAAGAATTCAAAATCTAACTTCAAAATTCAATATTTTTAATTTACTTGAAAAATATTTAAATTAGATATTTTCTCGCTCTGTTCGCATAATATAGTTACAAATTAATTAATTCTACAGAGGGAAATAATTCAAATTTTAATATTTGTTAAAATGAAAAATCACTTAAAATATCTATAAAATCCTTTGAAATTTCTGGGTAAATTTATACTAGTAAATAAATAAAATTAAAATAATTTTGGGAACTTTTTAGATACTCTTAATCCAAAAAATGCAAAAAAAAAATTAAAATAAAATATAAATTTTCGTCAGACTAGACGTCTGAAACTTCAACCCAATAAAATAATCAGAAAATAATCAGACTGTATTTTCTTTTATGAAGTTTTTTCTCAATAAATTTTAAAACGCTTTAAAAATTGTAAAATTGTTTTTCCAAGACAAATATAAAATTGATATACAATTATTTTTCGATTTTAGATTTTATAAAACGAAATTTTCATTCTTTACAAATATAAGAGCTTCCAAAGTTTATTAAAGTTTACTAAAGTCAATTGTGTCTTTTCTTTACTGGATGTAACGTATTGATACAATACATTAAAACGAAAGCTGTGGCGCAATTTTCCAATAAAATTATAATGTATGCATAAAAGAGAGACTGATTAAAAATTTTGTTATCTGTATTAATTTCACAATATAAATTGATAATGTGCAAAATGGAGTCAAGTCTCTCATTATTAGTTCACACATTATATTTTCATTTTTCATTTTGACATTGAATTTTGTAAACCTATTCTTATCGCCTAGTTTAAGTATACGTATTAAATATTATATGTATAACTAAAGTATTAAAATCCAGTCATCACAGGTCGCCACCTATTAATCTTTATTTAAGTTGATAAAGTTGAATCATATAAAAAATGATTGGCATTATAATGTCAATCAGCCGGAGATAACCCGATTATAATTATATTATAAATGAATATATATATAAATATTATAAATTTATATAATATATATATAATAAATATAATAATAATAATAATATAATAATCTAATCTATATATATATATAATATTATAAATTTCGGGTTATCTCCGGCTTGAAAAAACTTTTCCAGATAATTAAAATCATAAAGAAAATCAATCTTTCAAAGGTAAACATATTTTTATTTAATAATTGGAATTCATTTTTAATCTTTTGAATTCTTTTGATAAGCTTAAAAAAAGCTTTAAGAGTCGGTCAGAATCACTTGAAAGCTTTTTAAATTTCTTGAAATTTCTTAAAATAACTACAAATGTTTTCAAATCTTTCAAATGTAAAATTTCTTGTAAATCTTTAAGGCCATGCAAAACTTATCCGATTCATACCTGACCGACATTTTTTTCTCTGCAACCGTACTTGTACATTTATTGAAATATCAAATTGAAAATTTCTAAAATTAAAGAAAATATGCTAAGGAATGTTTATCTGGTCTTATATTTTTGTAAAAATTAAAGATTTTTTCGAAAAAAATTTTTTTTTTATAAATGTCAATATTTAGGACCAGATAAACATTCCTTAATGCTTTAGCTTCAATTTTAGAAATTTTCAATTTGATGTTTCAATAAATGTAGAAGTATCATTCCAGAGAAAAAATGTAGGTAAGGTAGGGATCGGGAAAGTCTTACATGGTCTTAAACTCCTTCTGAATTCTTTTGAAATCTTCTGAATTCTCTTCAAATTCTTTAATCATTTAAAATTCCCTAAAACCGTTTTAAATCTCTTGAAATCTTGTTAAATCTTTCGAAATCTATTAAAAGTATTTCAAATCCTCTAAAACTTATTTCTCACCTATTTTTATGAAAAAATCACCTTTTCACACGTTTGAATGATAATAGGTACTGTGATAACTGAAAATCGACGAATCCTACGGAAGAACACTCTAAAAATGTGTTAGTCGCCCTTCCGGTGTTAAAACTTGAGTACAAAAATATATGATACATCTATTTTTTAAAAAAGGAAAATATTTATACTTTTCGAATGTTATTTTGAGTTCGATAAATTGAATAATTGATATCGTAGGTTACACATCTTCATGGACACAATTTATGAGCTTCTTGTACTTTTTTTTTCTTTTTTCTCTTGCAAATTTACGAGTAAAATGTCAGAACAGAAGAATGATTACCACGGACTAGTAGGAAGGGCGGCATATCTCGAGTTAGAGTTTCAAGCCATGCCATATAAAGTGGAGCTGAAACTGCTCCTTTTCTCGGCATAGGTAAAGTCCTGCAATTATTAAAAATTTATAAGTTGCTGTGGAGTCAATTGGGACAATTTCTAACTGAGTAAGCCTTCAAAATCAAATAAGTTGACAAATCACTGTAAAAATATATTCGTCTTTTACAATTCTTTAAATAAATACTTACATAACAACCAAGTTGGCTTCCATTGAATTTTCAAGAAGCAATTCTCGTAAACGAAGATGTCTATTCGTTTTGTCTCTCATAGCAAATAGCTCAGATTCCTTGATGATATCTAGAAAATTGTTAAGGGTTGAAGAAAACTTTTTAAAATTAAATCCTTCTTTAAAAAAATAATTCATTATTTAATTGTAAGTTTTTTTACCAGCTTCAGATAATCTCGGATTAGCCGGATTACAAAAATCAGCAATTAGCGAGTCGAAGAAGTTTTTTGTTCCTGGTTCAGCAGGTTTGGAAATGTCCGAAATAACTTTCAGAGCTGAGTAATCTATTCTGAACTTTGAAAGAAGGCTTGCCATGCTGTAAAGATATATGTAATTATATTTTTAATTCTTGTTGTAAATGATTTAAAATTCAATCGTAATGGATGTTCTCTAAACTCAGAAAACAATTTGGTTTAGTTTGTCGTCCGCAATAATATCATCATTTTCACTCAAGCTTATAATGTTTTAAAACATTAATATGTGTATTTTCAACACCCGTTGTATGACCGATCTATTTCTAGAAATAAAGGTGACTTTCAAGAGACAAAGCGCTGAGACAGGACAAAGGCTTTAACGGTTTTTGATTTCTCGGAAATGTGTCTACGTGCCATTTCCCCCGTCCGCAGACCAAGGTGACCAATGAGCGCGAATCTAATTGGTTCTAGCCCGCATAGCAACAACCAATCACGGTGCGCTTCTCTCCCACCAACCTCCCGGACGAGGCTTACAAATACGACGTTTGTTTCACCAAGTTCCCTCAGTACCGGCTCAACGTCTTGATCATAAGCAACTTACATTTCTCAACTCAGTTGCACGGTATCGGCGCGAAGCTCTCTTCCACCAAATTTTAACGAGAGTACAAATGGGTGTTCCTTAACATGTAAACCCTAGGGTTTCCTTCCAAAATTCTCATTTCTAACAATCCATAAAAATATAATTGTGTTCTTTTCAAAGTAACCCTTGGAAAAAATATAGTGTTCCTGTATCTGGAACTCTGTTCTAATCTGTGTGTTCTGGAACCCTTTACCGGTGTTAAGAACCTAATTGGAATACGAGATTTAGAAATAGAAGAACCTTGTTATAAAAAGTTGTGACAAATCAAAGTGATCCTCCTTATTTTTCCATGAATCTCTAAAATAGTGTTTTTTTATAAAGTAACCCTTGGAAAAAATATAGTGTTCCGATATCTGGAACTCTGTTCTAATCTATGTGTTCTGGAACCCTTTATCGTGTTAAGAACCTAATTCGAATACGAGATTCAGGAATCAAAGAACCTTGTTATAAAAGGTGTTACAAGTCAAAGTGAACCT
>CAJFCO010000393.1:24595-58115 GCA_904066015.1 Synergus gifuensis
TTTATTGTAATTTTTGAAAATGAATTTTTCGAATATAACTTCTCAATAATCAAAATTTAATGTTGATGTAAAGAATAATTAATGCTTCCTCTATGAGGAAGCAAATCATATTTGCTTACAGGAAGCAAAGTGCTCATTGAATGAGCACAAAAGTTGATACAACTTCACAGCTAGTTTATGAATTTAACAGATTTCAAGATATTTACGAGGTTTCATGAGATTTCATGTGATTTTAAGTAACTTTGTGGGATTTTATGATATTTTTGTGGATTCTAAGTAATTTTAAGAGATTTTAAGGTATTTTATGACAATAAGAAATTTTAAGGACTTTCATTTTCAGAAATTTTAAGAGTTTTAATGAGATTTCATAGTATTTAGAGTAATTTTAAGTAATTTTAAGGGATATAACGATAGGTTGTGAAATTTTAAAGAATATCAAGTAATTTTACGAAATTTAAAGGACTTTAACCAGATTTTAAATGATATTAAACAGATTTTAAGATATTGTACAGGATATATTAAGTAATTTAAAAGACTCTTAAGAGGTTCGAGAGATATTACAGAATTTCATGGAATTTTAAATATTTGTAAGATATTTTAAGATATTTTATGAGATATTAAGTTATTTTTTAAGGACTTTCAAGGGGTTTTACGAAGTGCTATTGGATTGTCAAGAATTTTAATGGATTTCATGACATTTCAGGGGTTTTAAGTAATTTTAAGGGACTTTAAGGTATTTTATGAGAATAAGACATTTTAAAGACTTTTATTTTTAGAAATTTTAAGAGATTTGTTGAGATTCATAGAACTTTCAAGTATTTTTAAGTATTTAACAGTATTTTATGGAATTTTGAATAATTTTAAGAGATTTATTGAGACTTAATGGGCTTTTGAGTAATTTTAAGTAATCTCAAGTGATTTTACGAAACTTAAAAGAATTTCATAAGATTTTATAGAATTTTAAGTAATTTTAAGTGATGTAACAAAATATTGTCGAATTTTAAGGAATATCAAGGAATATGAATTGAATTATAAAATTTAAAGGAATTTCACAAGATTCTGAATTTTAATGGATTTCATGAGATTTCATGAGATTTTAAATAATTTTAAGGAATTTTACGATATTTTATGGGATATTAAGTTATTTAAAGGATTTTGAAGGGATTCAAGGGATTTTAAGAAATTTCAGTTGATTTTCAAGAATTTTAAAAGTTTTAATGAGATTTCATAGTATTTTGAGTAATTTTATATAATTTTAAGAGATATAACGATAGGTTGTGGAAATTTAAAGAATGTCAAATCATTTTACGAAATTTAAAGGACTTTAACTAGATTTTAAAGGTTGTTAAAGGGATTTTAAGATATTGTACAGGATATTAAGTAATTTAAAAGACTTTTAAAAGATTCGAGAGATTTTACGGAATTTCATGGAATTTTAAATACTTGTAAGATATTTTAAGATATTTTATGAGATATTAAGTTATTGTTTAAGGACTTTCAAGGGGTTTTACGAAATTCCATTGGATTGTCAGGAATTTTAATGGATTTCATGACATTTCAGGAGTTTTAAATAATTTTAATAGATCTTACGAGATTTTATATAGGATATTAAGGCCATTTAAGACTTACCCGATCCCTACCTTACCAACATTTTTTTCTCTGCAACGATACCAAACAATCTTTGACGATACTTCTACATTTATTGAGAAATCAAATTGAAAATTTCTAAAATTGAAGCTAAAGCATTAAAGTACGTTTATCTGATCCTAAATATTGACATTTATAAAAAAAAAATATTTTCGACTAAATTTTTTTTTTTTTACAAAAATTTAAGACCAGATAAACATACCTTAGCATATTTTCTTTAATTTTATAAATTTTCAATCTTATATATCAATAAATGTACAAGTAAGGTTTTTGTGAAAAATGTCGGTAAGGTAGAAATCGGATAAGTCTTACATGGCCTTAAGTAATTGTAATAAGAATTGCGAACGATATTAAAGGGATTTTAAAGAATCTTACGAAACTTAAGGGCATGTGAAACTTTATCATACGACCAAATTAGTTAAACCAATTATACATTCATAATAATAAATATATTTATCTAATAATAGTCAATAAACCTTCGTCTCATGTAGACGAAGGTTTATTGACTCTTATTTGCTAAAAATATCTATTATTATGAATGTATAATTGGTTTAACTAATTTACTCTTATGATAAAGTATCACATGCCCTTAAGGCAGTGGCGTAGATAGCTTTTTTCGATGGGGGGGATATGACTTGGTAAAAAATTCATAAATCTTTTTTCTCAAATTTCTAACGTTATATTAAAAAACTCATGTGGGGGATTGATCCCCCTGATCCCCTCCCCCCTATCTACGCCACTGCCTTAAGGAGATTTCTGAAGTTAGACAAGGGATTACAATTTTCTATATTTCAAAAATTATAAATTTCTCAATTATTTTGCATACTAGCAAAAGGTGTGCAAAAACGAGAAATTATACCTGAATAATATCTCCACATATAAGCATACTTTTATTTTTCGTAATTTGGTATGCAAAATCGACAAAAGATGATCTGGAACTTGGAGATCCACTCAGGAGCAGAATCTGGGGTCTGTAATTTTTCACATGTTCTTCGACCCTGTCAAGTTGTTGGATTGATGTTAGAGCATTTTTGTAGGTCTGTGCTTGAGTAGTTGAGCCCCAATTTACATCTATGAGATAAAATAATATTACTTTCTGTGTTACAAAAGGTGATATGTTGATAGTTGAGGAAAATAGTTCTAATTACCAGGTTTTCGGTATGCGACTACAAGATATAAAGCCAAGACAGCTGATAAAGTAATTAGAGCAGTCCACCAAGAAATTAGGAACATCACGGCTACACAGAGTATTGCCCCAGCCAGACTAAGCCACATATTGTAATACTGTAATTCAAACAAATTTATAAGTGACGAATATTATTTTATTTTATTTATTCTCATTATTATGTAATTATTTATTACTTTAACTCAATATATTCATTACAATGCGATTTTTTTGTTTTCTTACTTCTTTTGACTTAAATTTGAATTCTTTTCAATTTTTTTATATTCATTTGAAATATTTTCAATTCTTTTGATTACTATATTAAAATCCTTTTGATTTAATTCAAATTTTTTAATCCCTTTAAATTCTATTCAATTCACTTTGAATTCTTTTCAAATCTTTCTAAAAAACTCAAATTTCTTTGAATTCCGTTAAATTCTTTTTAATTTCGAGATAAGTAACAAAAACAAAAAGATTACCTTGAAGGTAGGCCTCCAGCCGATTGGTTTAGCAAGGGAGGCATGGAAAGTACTAAAATTGACGAGAGTATAAGCAGCCAGAAAAAAATTCGAAATCAAAGGTGCAATAACGTCCAATTGTCCTAAAATTAAATTCAAGTATTACACAAAAATTAAATTTTAAGAAAAAATCGTAAACTGATATCATGTATTTTTTTACTTACCTATTAAAATGAATGCAATAGCAATAACGAACGTGAGACAATATCCTCGAACTGGTTCTTTTCCGTCTTTTCCACTAAACCAAGCAATTCCTGGATATAAATTATCTAAACAGAGAGCTTGAAATACTTTGGGGGCAGAAACCAGAGATGCTAGAGCACTGGAAAGTGTAGCTGCGAAACATCCGGCATAAATGAAAGGACCAAATGCAGAAACCAACTCTATTACCTGAAATTAAATTTTATTATTATTATCCTCCTATCTTAAAAAAGTAGTGTCACGAAATGTCTCGAAAATATCGCATACATTGTTGTTGCAAACCTGATTGGCTTTTGAATAACTTGAAGTTGAAAGAAGAAAAACAAACTAATGGCGCAAAAAAATTTCAGAAAAACCTTCGAAATACTTTAAAATTCGTTAAGATTTCTTTAAACTCCCCAAAACCTCTTGAAATCCTTTAAAAATTCACAAAAACGATTAACATCATAAATGTCTTGAAATCCAAGTTGAAACTCGTAAAAAGATTTACAAATTCCTAAAAAACATCTTAGAATTTCTTAACATTTAAAATCTCTTAAAGTCTATAGAAATCTTATCAAATTCCATAAAATCCTTAAAAATTCTACAAAATCCTTTAAAAATTAGAGAAATCAATAGAATTACCTGACAACTTTAAAATTCTTTAAACTCCATAAAATACTCTAAAACTCATAGAACTCTCTTGAAATCTTTTAAAATTTGTGAAAACTTGTTAAAATTCTTAAAAACTGTTTAAAATATTCTTTAAATTATACGATAACATTTAAAGTTCCTTTACGTCCTTTAAAATCTAATACAATTATTAGAAATTTCATGATATCCTTACAATTCTATAAAATCTTCTAAAAATCATAAAAATCATAAAATCCCTTAAAATTGTTAGAAATCTCATAAAATTTCACAAAATTCTTTAAAATTCCTTAAAGTTCCTTAAACTACTCTGAAACCCTTTGATATCTCTTAAACTTCCTCGAAACATCATAAGATTTAAAATCCCTTAAATTCTCTTAAAACGCTGAGAAACCTTTACAAATCACTTAAAATTTCATGAAAACCTTCGAAATTGCTTAAAATTCGTCAAGATTTCTTAAAACTCCCAAAAACCTCTTGAAATCCCTTAAAAATCCACAAAAATCATTAAAATCACAAATCTCTTGATATCTATGTCAAAATTAACAAAAATCTCTAAAAATTCATTAAAAAAAAACTCTTGGAATTTCTTAATATTTAGAATCTCTTAAAATTCTTGGAAATCTTATGAAAGGGCCTAGCCGGGTAAGCATGTAAAATCTGCCCCCGCATGTATCAAGTCCAAATTGGTACCATATATTGGCACCTATGAGACACAAAATTCCTGCAAGTCTCAACCTTAAAAACGTATTTTTATAGGAGTTATGGAGGGAGAAAGAAAAATCAAAAAAGTAATTTTTCTCATAAACGGCTCAACCGATTTTTATGAAAAAAAAAAATGTTATTTAGGTAGATGAGAAGATTTAAAAAAAATTGAAAAATTTTTTGGACGAAAATAACAGGTCTTAAAAAATTTTTTAAGTTTTCAAACATTTTTTCTGAGGTTATGTTTTACAGTGACACCCACCATTTTTTTCATAAAAATTCCTTAAGATGTCTGTGGCTGTCCGGCTATGGGACGTTGCGGGGTATGTTGCAAGAAAGCCATCCTTTAAATCAAACGTAACCAAGTATAATTTATTGAAAAAGGGACACGATCAAGTATTCCCAATTATACAGCGTGAGAGAGAGAGACAACTAATTGTGGATTGGTGATTCGCTCTTCGTTCTATGCTATTATTAAGTGACACTGATCTAACTCTCGCTACTGGAAATTGTCCACAAATAAATATCCTAATACCTCGGCTTCTCAACACATCATTCTACATGCAAGAATAACCACGGACATTTTTGTATTGGTTATTATTGTCGCAATTCCAGTCGTTCGATTTGTTTCTCACACACTCATTCATTTACATAGACAATATCGATGATAGTTAATACATTACGGAAGTCTCGATGAGGATCCAGCATTAAGCGTCTATTTAGAATTTACAGCCTTCCCCGACACCATAGGTAATCCACGCCTTGGAGAATCAAAAGAATATAGCCTCGCTGCCGATTCCACCGTCCACCCACTCTCGTGGTTATCCTTATATATTTCCTCTGATGGGAGCCGGTAGTCCCAAAATTGGATGTTCACTGGGCGTCCCCAGAACAGCACGTCACCGGTAATTCTTCTGTGAGCCGCAGCCCTCACCTTTGGAAATCTATCAGTTTAGATAACGAGCACGCAGCTCTTCTTCGATTTTTACAACCAGCTGGGCTGGAATCAGATTTCCAACTGCCTTCCCCTCGGCCAGTCCTTACTTTTTCCTGTTGTCTTCTCCCTCTTTCTCATCGGTGTGTCTCCTATCTTGTTTGAGTAGCGATAAGACACCTGTGTCCTGTGTCCATGTATGGACCCATACATGTCCTCTTTAACATGTATTTTTGTCAAATTTTTTTAAGTGGTGCAACATAGTGAAAAAAAATTAAAATCCTACTCGGGACAGTGTGTAACTATGTACTTTTATGGCATACTTTACTGGCTGGCTATTTCTTTCAGAAACAACCCTTTATCGTCTGTGTTTGGCTAGAAACGTTTTTGAAAAATCTAGAACTTATAAAATGTATACGTAATTATGAACAATACATTTTTCGTCGCCCCTCACAATACGGGTTTTTGAAATTTTCAAAAATTTTTTTTGAGGTTATGTTTTGTAGTGACACCCCCCATTTTTTTCATGAAAATTCCTTAAGATCCTTTATGATCTTTTTAACAGGATGATAAGACATATGTTGAACAACAGTGCTTTCTTCTTACTTACTTGATGCGAGACCTCACAGATATGTGCTCCGTTTACAAATTAGAATAAAATGAATTAGCGCGAAATGCTTTTGCGATTGTCAATAATGATTGTCTTTCTCTCGCTTTTTCATTTTGCCATCTCATTTGTTCATGATTTCCATTCGTCCATTGTTTTATTGTGCTGTTAAGACACCTTTTACATTTTTACAGTTTATAGTAATATTTTATTATTATATGTCATAATTATGTCGTTCTTATGCCATTTCACTTTACGATATTCATTTTTTTGTTATTCTGATTTTACTTAGTGCACTGTTTCACTCTACTGCAAAGACACCTATGATCTCACAACTCATTGTGATTTTATTATTACCGCAAGAATCTCTTGTCATCTTCATTTGTTTCCTGAACATAATTGTCGTTTTAGTGCCATTGCACTTTGCGATATTCATTTGTCGTATTCGTAGTACTAACTAGTATCCGTTTTTTAAAATACTTTACACTATTTCACTTTATTGCGAAGATTACTTCTGTGATCTTACAAATCATTGTGATTTTACTATTATCGCAAGAATCCTTTTTTGTTGTTTATTCGTTCCTTAATCGTAATTTTCATTCTTGTGTCATTGCACTTGGCGATTTTCATTTGTTTTTGTGCGATATTTTTGTTCATCCACTGTTTTGTTCCTGATTTTTGTTTATGTGCTATCTTACTTTGTTGAAAAGTAAACTTTTTTAGTTTGATACTTATAAAGATCTTATTACTCAAATATGGCTCCATCATTGAATAAGCTTATGTGTGCTGGCTGTGATATAATTTTGAGAAAAACGAGAGGTAAAAAAAAGTTAATGAATACTACCGATGAAGCAAAAGATTTTTCGTCCTGTCTTAAACGAATAATAGTTGTAGGTGACATTTTATGTTGTAAATGTCGACTCACTATTTATAGAAAAGATAATTCTGACAAAAACATTGATTCTGAAACTGAAATAGATCTTTCTGCTTTTGAATCCACGTCTAATGACCCAACATTTGAAGTAAAATTAAAATCAAATCAAGCGGATTCTGAGATTGAATATGTAGAAATTCCGATGCAGAGGTCTGTTGCTACCTACAAATGCTGCTGTTTTTGTTTTTCTTCCAATAATATAACTGTAATTCCTGCAGAAGCCCGCACGCAATGTTATATTAAGAAAAAAATTTTCATTCCACCTGGAAATCGATGCTGTAAAACTCATCTGATAAAAAATCGTATTTACGAAGAAGATATTAAACTTTTGAAAACGTATTCCAACACAACAAGACTCACCGTGTCAGAATTATCTAAAGTGATGGAAACTCTTTCCATCGAATGCGATTCCACATTGCTTGACAAAATCGGTGAATTTAGCCTCTCAGAAAAACAAGTGCAAGTTTTCACTGGTTTATCTTGGGAAAATCTTCTGGAGTTGAAATAGTCAATCTCGATCTGTGATCCAAGCTATCGTTTTCCATTTACCATGGACATGCTTGGACCGTATCTTGCAAATCACAATGATGCAGAAATCTTGAAAACCATTATTGAAGATGCAAATGGTTTATGCAAATTCTTGGAAAAAGATGATGTCTTTGTACTTGATCGAGGTTTTCGAGATATAAAAAAAGATTTGGAAGATAAAAATTTTAAAGTATTGATGCCCGCATTGAAAGGTAAAAGAAAGCAACTGACAGCAGAAGAATCCAACCAGTCTCGTTTTGTTACTAAAATTCGTTGGGCAGTAGAAGCTGTTCATGGTATTCTTAAACAGAAGTATCGTCTTTTGGATCACAAAATAGACAACAAGTTAATACCGAAAGTTGGTATCTTTTTTAGAATTGCATCATTTCTTAATAATACTTATGGTGAAAGGCTGCAATCTGACGTAGAAGCTAGAGATGAAATATTGGAAAGAATGCATGCTCGAAAAGATGTGCAAAATACACTAGCTCTTGAGGCAGAGGAAAAAAGGGTGGATTCGACGAAAAACTCCCTTTCAAGCAGTCACTTCAGAAGAAATACTTGATTTTCCAGAAATGACTGAAAGAGATATCGTGGTCTTTTTCACTGGATCATATCAGCTTTCTCAAGCTGTATCTTATTTAGCAGAAATGTTAGATAAGGATGGAAAACTGGTTGTTGAGTATGCGAAAGAAGAGACCAATGTGCTTAAATTCAAGGTCCAATCAAGACACATTTCTCAAAAAGCATACAGATGTTTTATTAGGTACAAGCCTAACAGTGTTGGAGTTTCAGGCGTAACACACTATACATGTGAGTGTGCTAATGGCATGCGGACTGTTGGCTGCTGTTCACACATTGCTGCCATCGTATATTATCTGTCACATGCAAGGTATTTATCAAGGATTATACAACCAGCCCAAATACTCAGCGATGTATTTAAAACCAAAAATCATATTCCAGTGATTGACAATAGCAACGATGAGGATTAAAGTACAATTCTTGATTTGTGAGAGGCGAGGGGACTCACGCTCAAAAAGCACCCCGTATTGTGAGAGGCGAGGGGACTCACAGTCAAAAAGCACCCCGTATTGTGAGAGGCGAGGGGACTCACGGTCAAAAAGCACCCCGTATTGTGAGAGGCGAGCGGACTCACGGTCAAAAAGCACCCCGTATTGTGAGGGGCGAGGAAAAATGTATTGTTCATAATTACGTATACATTTTATAAGTTCTAGATTTTCCAAAAACGTTTCTAGCCAAACACAGACGATAAAGGGTTGTTTCTGAAAGAAATAGCCAGCCAGTAAAGTATGCCATAAAAGTACATAGTTACACACTGTCCCGAGTAGGATTTTTATTTTTTTTCACTATGTTGCACAACTTAAAAAAATTTGACAAAAATATATGTTAAAGAGGACATCTTAAGGAATTTTTATGAAAAAAGTGGTGGGTGTCACTATAAAACATAACCTCAAAAAAAATGTTTGAAAACTTAAAAATTTTTTAAGACCTGTTATTTTCGTCCAAAAAATTTTTCATTTTTTTTAAATCTTCTCGTCAACCTAAATAACATATTTTTTTCATAAAAATCGGTTGAGCCGTTTATGAGAAAAACTACTTTTTTGATTTTTCTTTCCCCCTCCATAACTCCTATAAAAATACGTTTTTAAGGTTGAGACTTGCAGGAATTTTGTGACTCATAGGTGCCAATGTATGGTACCAATTTGGACTTGATACATGCGGGGGCAGATTTCACATGCTTACCCGGCTAGGCCCTTTTTTTAATCCTTTAAATTCTCTTTAAAATCCTTGCAAATTCCCTAAAATATCTTAAAATCTTCTGAAGTGCTTTGAACTCTATGGAAACCCTTAAAATTCTTTTAAATAGAATTACTGGATAGAAAACTCTCAAAGTTTACCTGAAAACTATTGTGAGCACCATATGGACAATCTGGTGGTGTACAATTGAAGGAAGTACCATAAATACTCCACTCCCTTTCAGGAATATGTTCCACGTAGCTCTCATTTTCTGCGATAGTTTGATTTTCTAAACCGACTATCGACCTGAGGACTGAATTATTATAAATGTTAAATAGATCCATCGTATTTCCTGAAGCGTCTCGCATTACAGAACCTCCGACCATCACAGCTATGATAAGATAGGAAAGAGTCGTCAAAAAAATTGCTAAGAGCGTTCCTTTAGGAATTGCTGATTGAGGATCCTGTAAAAAATTTCGAAAAACTTATTAGAGAAGATCCTAGTTTTATTAAACCCTTTTTTTAATAATTTGTATTTTATAAATTTTAAGATTTATATATATATATATATATATATATATATATATATATATATATATTTTGGTCATTATAAATAAAATTCGGTTCTCCGGACGAAAAGACTAAATCACCTTTAAGTCCCCGGATATATTCGCACCTGCCAGAATTCCGGTTGCAGCAGGAAAGAAAATGGCAAGGACTGAAAAAAAATCGTGGTTCTGGCCATCCTTGGGTCTATAGTCGGGATAAAAATTCTCGTTGAAGAGGCGAACTAGAAAAACAATTTATTATTATTTATTACGTAATTTCTAATAAAATGCAAGCTTTTTTAAAATCTGAGAATATTTCTCAGCTCAGGGTTGATAGAAGTTTTTCAAAATTATATTTGGAAAATCTAGAAATTTGAAATTTGAAATTTAGCAATCAGATTTTTGTATCAACCCTGATATTATATTTTAGTTTTTTACAGGTTTAAAAAGAACGTAGATTTTACCATCATATCCTATGAAGCCTTTAGCTCTCTCTCCATCATTTTTTGGCCCGATGAAGGTACCAATTAAAAAATCGGCTATGGCCAGCAGGAGAATTATCAGAAGGCCAATTTGAGCCTTTGCTTCCCATTCCATGCCGATCATAACGATCGCGAGCAAAATAGCTATTGTGATGACACCTGCACAAAAATTTCATTAAATTATTGGAAACCTATTGAAATTCCTTAAAATTCGCTGAAATCTTTTGAAATTCTTAAAAGCATTTTTAAATATCTTAAAATTCCATTAGAATATTTAAAATTCCATGAAATCCTTTACAATTATTTATAAAATCGTTTACAAATTATAAAAATTTCGTGAAATTCTTTAAAATTCCCTAAAGTGCATTAAAATCTCTAAAAAAAACTTTTGAAATAAAAAATCTCACAAAATCTTTTAAAAATAAAAAATGACTTGACTTTTTTTAAATTCTACTAGGACTATTAAAATTCCATAAAATCATTTTTAAAATGTCAAAATTACTTACAATTTTTACAATTTGTTGAAATTTCTAATAAATTTTTAGAGATTTTCAAGAGATTAATGATTCTGAAGTTTTTTATGAATTTTTAAGGATTTTCAAGAGATTTTTTTAGTTTTTAAAATATGTTGTAAAATTTTTAAGGATTTTATGGAACATTATGAAATTTTAAATGATTTTAAGAGATTTTAAATGTTATGAAACTTCAAGAGGTTTCTTGGAATTTTTTTAGAGATTTTCACGAATTTTAACATAGATTTCAAGAGTTTTGAAGGCTTTCATGAAATTTGTCGATTTTTCAAAGATATTGTGAAATTTTTATGGATTCGATGGATTTTTATAAGATTTCTAATAATTTTAAAAGATTTTAAGACATTTTTTTAATTTTTTAAAAATTTTGTAGAATTGTCAAGGATTACATGGAATTTGGCGAGATTTCTAATGATTTACAGGGATTTTAAATGTTAAGGAGTTTCAAGACATTTCTAGGAATTTTTAGAGATTTTCATGAATTTTAACGTGGATTTCAAAAGGTTTCCGGGATTTTAAATTTTATTATGTAATTTCCAGAAATTTTAAAACAATTCAAGATATTTTAATGATGTTCAAAAGACATCGCCTCTTTCTAAGTATTTTATTAAATTTTATGAGATTTCTAATAATTTTAAAGGATATTGTGATGACACCTGCACAAAAATGTAGGGAAGATTTTTAAATTTAAGCGCCACGAAGTTTTTGAGAATAAAGAATGTTGAGGGCGCTGCAAAAAGTGCGAAACGGACGACGAAGCAGATGAGACGCGAGATTTTGTACCTTTGTATTCTTATTCGTTTTATATCTTTAATAAATATTATAACGATCCACTAACTTTTCCTACAAAAATTTCTTTAAATTATTGGAAACCTATTGAAATTCCTTAAAATTCGCTGAAATCTTTTGAAATTCTTAAAAGCATCTTTAAATATCTTAAAATTCCACTAGAATATTTAAAATTTCTAAGAATTTTAAGATCTTTAACAAATTTAAAGAAATTTCGAAGGTTTTCGTGAAATTTTAAGGGACAAAGGCAAACAAACGCATTTGCGATTAAATTTTCTTTTTTTTCCTACAGTCATTCAAAAGCCAATCAGGTTTACAACAACAATCTATGCAAGATTTTCGATACATTTCGTGACATCATTTTTTGAAGATAGGATTTAAGGCCATGTAAGACTTACCCGATCCCTACCTTACCGACATTTATTTCTCTGCAATGCTACGTCTACATTTATTGAGATATCAAAATTGAAAATTGAAAATTTCTAAAATTGAAGCTAATGTATTAAGGTACGTTTATCTGATCCTAAATATTGACATTTATAAAAAAAATTCTTTCAAAAAATTATTTTTATTTTTACAAAAATTTAAGACCAGATAAATATACCTTAACATATTTTCTTTAATTTTAGAAATTTTCAATTTGATATCTCAATAAATGTAGACGTAGCGTTGCAGAGAAGAAAATGTCGGTGAGATAGGGATCGGGTAAGTCTTACATAGCCTTAAAATCGAATAAACATCTATTGCAGAAAAATTACTGCAAAATCGCAGTAATATCAAGAAGCATTTAATAAAAATTGAGTAAAATGTCTTTTTAATTACCTATTATTCTAATGTCTGCATTACTGCAGTCGATAATACAGCAGTTGTATCGCTTGAGAAGATCCACTAAGCTTTCGCAAAATCCAACCACGTACATTGCACACGCAACTGCATTTGCAAGAGAAAAAATTATACCTATTGATCCTCCAAATTCAGGTCCCAGCGATCTGGAAATCATGTAGTAGGTTCCTCCTATAATTAATTATACATGAAATAAATAAATGAATTAAGATTTACATAAAGAAAATATTTCTATAATGGTTTTACGATTGAAAAATTTGAAAATTACCTCCTTTGATGAGACCATTTGTACTGATGGCTGACATAGACAAGGATGTTATTGTTGTTACCATGGTTGTTGTTATGATAAGAATAATTGCTTCTCCTAAAAGTTGGAAATTTTCTTTAGAATCTCTTACTATTTAATTTTTTTCTAAATTGTATTATATATGTTTTTTCTTGTTTTGTGATCATTATTACCTATGCCAGCTTCTGCAACCACCCAGGATAATCGCAGAAAAAGCATTACACCCCAAATGTTGAGCAAACATCTTAAAAGTACTCCTTGAATCCATCCGAACTTAATACCAGTATCAGGAATCTTTCCATTAACTATAGGTAACGTGTGAGTTATTGAACTCTGTAACATAATTCATATGACAATATATAGTCAAAATAAAACAATTAAAAAGTTAATCTTTCTTATAAAAAAAATTTTAGCAAATCATTTATACAACTTTATTCTTACCCAGGATGGCCACATGTCAGGGAAGTTAGAGAAGTCAGGGAAATGTCAGGGAAATGCGAGTAGTTGTCAGGGAAAATAGAAATTGATATTTATGCTAACAATGTTATTTATTTCGTATTGCATACATATATTTTATAGTTTATTTAATAGATTTTAGAAACTTTCCAAGGATTTGGAAGAATTATAAAGAATTTTCCCAGGCTTTCTTTGAAATTATTTGGGCTTTTAATTATTTCAAGACATTTTCAACAATTTTAAAGGATTTTAAGAGGTTTTTAGGAATTTTAAGGGATTACAAGAGATTTGTATAATATTTAAAAGATTTAGTTGAATTTTAAAAGGACTTCATGAAATTTTAAGAGATTTTTAAGGAAGTGTAGGAAATTCAAAGAATTTGAAGCAATTTTAAAGTTCCTTGAGAAATTTTAAATGATTTCACGAAATTTTTATGATTTTCTAAAGATTTTGTGGAATTTTAGGGAATTTTGAAAAGTTTTCAAAAATTATAGAAGTTTTTTACGTATTTTAAAGGATTTAAAAGTTTTTCGTGAAATTATAAAGGAATTTAAGAAACTTGTAAGAATTATAAGAGATTTTAAGGAATTATAAATATTCTCGTGGAATTTAAAAGGATTTTAAAAGGCATGTCAGAATTTTAAGAAATTTTAATTATTTTAAGGTGATTTTAAAGAATTTAAATTTTCCTCATAGAATTTTAAAGATTTCACAAAGTTTTTATGATTTATAAAAGATTTTGTAGAAATTTAAGGAACTTCAAGAGACTTTCAAGAATTTTAAGAAATCTTTACGTATTTTAAGGTATTTTAATATTTTTCGTGGAATTCTAAAGGATTTTAAGAAACTTGTAAAAATTGTATTATAAGTAATTTTGACATTTTAAAAATGATTTGAAGGAATTTTAACAGTCCTTATAGAATTTAACAAAATTTCACGTGATTTTTATAATTTGTAAACGATTTTGTATAATAATTGTAAAGGATTTCATGGAATTTTAAATATTGTAGTGGAATTTTAAGATATTTAAAGATTTTTTTTAGAAATTTCAAATATTTCAGCGAATTTTAAGGGATTTCAATAGGTTTTCAATAATTTTAAGAAATTTTTGTGCATTTTAAGACATTCTGAAAATATTTTATGGAATTTTGAAAGATTACAGGAAATTTTGAGAGATTTTTAGGAATTATAAATATCCTCGTGAAATTTAAAAGGTTTTTAAAAATTTTGTAAGAATTTTAAGAAATTAAAATTTTTTTAGTGATTTTAAAGAATTTAAATTTTCATTTTAAAAATAATTTTAAGGAATTTTAATATTTCTTATAGAATTTCAAAAAATTTCACGAGATTTTTATAATTTGTAAACGATTTTATAAATAATGTAAAGGATTTCATGGAATTTAAAATATTGTAGTGGAATTTTAAGATATTTAAAGATGTTTTTAGGAATTTCACAATATTGTAGCGAATTTTAAGGGATTTCAATAGGTTTCCATTAATTTTAAGAAATTGTGTATTTTAAGAGATTCTGAATATATTTTGTGGAATTTTGAAAGATTTCACAAAAGTTGTATGATTTATAAAAGATTTTGTAGAAGTTTAAGGAATTTCAAGAGGCTTTTAAGAATTTTAAGAAATCTTTACGTATTTTAAGGGATTTTAATGTTTTTCGTGGAATTCTAAAGGATTTTAAGAAGCTTGTAAAAATTGTAAGTAATTTTGACATTTTAAAAATGATTTTATGGAATTTTAATAGCCCTCATAGAATTTAAAAAAATTTCAAGTCATTTTTGATTTTTAAAAGATTTTGTGAGATATTTTATTTCAAGAGTTTTTTTTAGTGAGATTTTAATGCACTTTAATGAATTTTAAAGAATTTCACAAAATTTTTATGATTTGTAAACGATTTTGTAAAATAATTGTAAAAGATTTCATGTAATTTTAAGGGATTTCAATAGGTTTCCAATAATTTAAAGAAATTTGTGTGCATTTTAAGAGATTTTAAAATTCCTCGTGGAATTTAAAAATATTTCACGAGATTCTGAAAATGTTTTATGGAATTTTGAAGGATTACAGGAAGTTTTAAGAGATTTTTAGGAATTGTAAAAGATTTTGAAGTTTTTTGAGGAATTTAAAGTATTTCAAAGGATTTTGAGGAATTTTAAAAAGATTAGTAAAAATTGAAAGAATTTCATGAAATATTAACAAAATTGAAGGGATTTCGTGGAATTTTAAGATGTTTCTAGGAATTTCAAGAAATTTCAATGAATTTTAAGAGATCTTTTCAAAAGTTGTTGTAAATTCGAGAGATTTTTACGAATGTTAAATGTGAAGTGATTTTAAATTTCAAAAGATTTAAAGTGATATTATACGAAAGTTTTGAAAAATTCTAATAGTATTATTATTGAAAATTTATACCTATTTTTAATACTTTTCTGTCAGGGAAAGTCTGAAAGTCAGGGAAAAGTCATGGAAACGTCAGGAAAATTGAAAAATTGAATCTTGTGGTCACCCTGTTACCGTTCCTTATTATTCTTATGATTATTAATAATTTTAAGAAATTAATTAAATTTTCTACTAATTTTATGGAATTTTCACGTGGTAGTAAAGATGTAAAGAGATTTTATGTAATTTCTAGAGATTTCAAAAGGTTTTAACCCTTAGCTGCTGTTGAATCTGAAATTTGAATTTGTGATTTTAAGAGAGCGCACAGCGCCGCCTAACGTTCTTTTTATGTATTAATTGATATGGCGAATATAGTTTTACAAACCACGCACGCACTTTTTCATTCTGAGACCATAATAAGTGAAATCCAGCTTACAACTAACAACATGGTCCGTCGAGCCGGATATTCGATCAAAAGTCGATTGGACTTTTCATTTGGTGTGTAGTGTGGACAATAAAACCTCAAAAGTCAACAATTATCGTTTTCGTAAGTGTCGCAAAACGACGCGTTCTACGGTCGAGCACGTGCGTGGTTTCGGCTTAGAAAGTTATAGTTTTCAAGTGCCGCTACAAAGGCAAATGCTACAAGTCTTCACAAGTTTTTCAAGTTGATTGGACTCGTTCACTGTGAACTCAAAATTGTCAGTGCATCAAAATTTCGGTGTATAAAAAAGTTGCGTGTTTGATTTTCGCCAAGTAAATCGCCATACTTGATCGACACAAGACCATATATAGATGGTTAGAGATCTCGCCTCAATTTCGTCGATAGATTGTTCGCTTTCTGGAGTTCGATGCAAAGGATGACTCCCATTTAGTACCAAAACTACAAGTATCATCTACAAAACTACAAGTCGTCGATTCGTATTCTCATTCATTTGATTAGTTGGGACAAAGAGGACAACGCAATACTTCGCCCAATTCAAAACGTTTCTCAAACAACGTAGAATTCGACTTCATGTTTGATGGAAGGATGACTTCATACCTCATCGCTGGATAAAGGTCACGTGAGCATCCTTTCCTATTTCAAATTCCCTTTTTTTCAAATAGCATTCCCTCTAGTAAATATTAGAATTCCTCACAATGCCGCCAAAAACCAAAAAAGAAAAATTGATTCGACAACGCGAGTCGAGTAAAACAAAATTAAACATTTTCATAAAGTATGTCTATAAAATCGCATCTACCTTTACCGATGATCAAATCGCGTTGCCAGAAGTAACTAAAATAGAGCTAAATTGTCGGTTGGATCACTTAAAAGCAACCTTTCAAGATTTTGAAGCTTATCAAACCGAAATAGATGAACTAACCGATGATGAAGAAGATACTTCAAGCTATCGCGAAAGGTTTGAAACAGATTACTTTAGTATAACAGCTCGAACCGAAACATTGTTAGCTCGGGGGGCTCCAGTTGCTCAGGCTCAACCCCCTCCCATTGAAAACGCTCAAGAGCAAAATATAGTAAATAACGACAATCCACCTCGAGTACAAGGTGTACGATTGCCTACAATTGAGTTACCAAAATTTAGTGGCGAGCTCGAGGAATGGTTAGGTTTTAGGGACACATTCACGTCTCTCATTCACCAAAATAATCAAATTAGTGAAATACAAAAATTTCATTACTTGAGGGCAGCATTGGAAGGTAGTGCTTTACAAATTATCAAATCCCTTGAATTTTCAGCAGCCAATTACTTAGTGGCATGGGAAGCCTTGCTTACTCGTTTTGACAACAAAAATCTGTTAGTACATAATCATATCAAATCTATTTTTAGTATCGAGTCTATACAAAGGGAAAGCGCCACTCAGATTCGCAAGGTCTTAGACACTTTAAACAAACATTTGAGGGCCTTAAACGCATTGGATCAACCAACAGACCATTGGGACGCTTTGTTGATATATATCGTGTCAACCAAACTTGATAAAATAACTGCTCGTGCTTGGGAGAAAGAAAAAACAGAAAATGAGTTCGGTACTTTAGAAGATTTAAAAAGGTTTTTAAAGGCTAGGGTAGATATGTTAGAGACTTTAGAAATAAATAATTTGCAGGCAGGACAAAATGCTAAACCAAAGTCTAGCAACAACAATAGTAATAATAAATTCAAGTTGAAATCGTTTCTCGCTAAAAAGGTGAATTGCTTGTGTTGTGATGGGGAACATCACCTTCAAGATTGTTCCAAATTTCTTGAACTTTCGCCGCAAAAAAGAGCAGAAAGGGTTAAAGGATTTAGAGTCTGCTTGAACTGTCTCAGACCTGGGCACTTCATAAAGGATTGTAAAGGTATCAATTGCAAAAAATGCCAAGGCAAACACAACACCTTGTTGCATTTTGAGAAAGAAGAATCAAGCTCTTCGACATCTCAAGAGTCGAAAACTTTAACTTCTTGTTGTATCAATGTCAAAAACGATGGTATTTTATCTACAGCATCAGTATTTGTAGCAAACTCGAATAAACAATTGAAATCAACTCGCGTTATTTTAGACAACGGCTCTCAAACAGGTCTAATTACTGAAAGGCTTTGTGACTCGCTTGGTCTTCAAAAAATACCAATAAATGTGACTTTGAGCGTAGTAAACAATCTTGCTTCGAGTGTCAAATATAGGTGCAATATTCAAATCATTTCCAAACAAGGTAATTTCAAATTTAAAGTTTCTTGTCTTGTAGTTCCAGAAATCACGACTCATTCACCAAATGTGACTATTAGCAAACTAGTTTCGAAAATTCCATCTCATCTCAACTTGGCTGATCCTGAATTTGACAAAGAAGGAAAAATAGATGTTTTAATAGGCAACAATGTGTTTTGGAATTTAATTTGTATAGGTCAAGTTAAATTGAATGATGAAGGTTTACTCTTACAAAAAACCAGGTTAGGTTGGATATTGGCTGGTCCAATGCCAAATTCTTGTCTGAATCTTCAATTTAATGTAGTTCGTTGCAACCTCACTCAAAATATTGATGTAGAAAAACAGCTTTCTAAATTTTGGGAACTAGAGGAACATTTGGATAGAAAATCAAACTCTATTGATGACAAAATTTGTGAATCATTTTTTTAGAAACCGTAAAGAGGGATGAAAATGGAAGATTCGTTGTCACAATTCCATTGAAGGGAAATCTTCATGAATTAGGTGAATCCAAATACCAAGCTGAACGTCGTTTTTTAAATTTAGAAAGGAAACTAGAAAGAAAACCAGAACTTAAGAAGGATTATTCTGCCTTCATGGCAGAATATGAAAAATTAGGACACATGTCAAGGGAATTAGATGAATCGAATTCCACCGCTTCATATTATATGCCTCATCATTGTGTTGTTAGAAATGATAGTCTTTCAACAAGAGTTCGAGTAGTGTTTGACGCTTCAGCACCAACCACAAGTGAAGTGTCCTTCAATGATCTTCAAATAGTCGGGCCTTTACTACAAGATGACTTATTCTCGATTCTAGTTCGCTTTAGAAAACATGCCTATGTTATAAGCGCCGACATTGAGAAAATGTACCGCCAGGTACTCGTAACACCTGAGCAACGTTCTCTTCAAAAAATAATGTGGCGTACTGATTCAAATCAGCCAATAGAGACCTTTAACTTGAACACGGTAACGTACGGAACAGCTGCAGCTTCCTACCTTGCCATTCGTTGTTTACACCAGTTAGCTTTTGATTGCCAACAAGAATATCCAAATGCAGCAAAAACAATCTTGAAAGACTTTTATGTTGATGATTTGGTTTCAGGTGCAGATTCAATTGAAGAAGCCAAACTTCTTGCCAAACAAATTCATCAAGCTTTATTAAAGGGTTGCTACGTTCTTAGAAAATGGGTTTCGAACCACCCTCGTGTGATTGAAGATATGATAGATTCTGCGAATTCTTCTAGCTTGATCAACTTCGTAAGTGATGATCAAATTAAGACACTTGGTCTAAGATGGCAAGCCAAAGGTGATTACTTAACGTATTTAGTAAGTGTTTCAGAAAACAATAAAGTTACCAAAAAACAAATTTTATCAGATATATCACGAATTTTCGATCCTTTAGGTCTTTTAGGTCCTTGTATCATTTTAGCGAAAATTCTTCTACAGAAACTTTGGCTTGAAAAACTCTCGTGGGATGAAAGTCTTCCAATGACTATTCATTCGCAGTGGATAGAATACAGGAATCAACTTCCGACCTTAAATTCTATCAAAATTCCTAGACACGTAATTTGTTCAAGAGTTGCAAACGTTCAATTGCATGGATTTTCCGATGCATCAAGCAATGCATATGGAGCATGCATCTATCTTAGATCAGAGGACGAAGAGGGAAACGTTCGTGTTCAGTTGATTTGTTCCAAATCTAGGGTCGCATCATTGAAGACCCAGACTATACCGCGATTGGAACTTTGTGGGGCTCTCGAGTTAGCCAAATTAAGTTCTAAGGTCAAAGTTGCTCTTGATTTATCGATCAATAATATTTATTATTGGTGTGATTCTACAATTGTTTTGTACTGGCTTAGAATTCAATCAAACACTCTCGAAACTTTTGTGGCAAATAGGGTCAGTCAAATTCAACAATTGACAGATATTCGATGTTGGAAGCACGTTCGTAGCGAAGATAATCCAGCAGACTATATTTCTCGTGGTGTCTCCCCAAGTCTTCTTGAAGGTTCAAAACTATGGTGGGTAGGTCCAGAATTTCTCTTCATGAACGAATCAGATTGGCCTTCAACACCATCTCTGTCTACTGATGTGCCAGGTCTTAAGAAACGATGCAATCTAATAGCTAAAGAAAACATAGTAGATGTTTCGATTTTCAAACGTTACCAAAGCTTACCTCGACTAATTAGAGTAATAGCAACTTGTAAAAGATTTGCATATAACTGTAGATCAAAGACTGATAAATTGAATGGACATTTACGTTCTTTTGAACTTGCTGAATCCAAAATAGCTCTCGCACGGCTATCACAAAGGGCTTCATTTCCTAAAGAAATAGAAACTCTATCGCAGGATTCCTTGATGACCAAAGGTAAATTGGCATCTCTGAATCTCTTCTTGGATCATCATGGAATCTTGAGAGTCGGTGGCAGACTTGGAAACTCAAACTTTTGCGAAGATAAAAGGCATCCTATACTCTTATCTGCCTCTGATGATTTTACAAAACTTCTTTTTGTTAGTGAACATAAACGACTGCTCCATGCTGGCCCTCAATTATTGTTAGCTTCTATTCGTGAACAATTTTGGCCACTGGGGGGGCGAAATTTATCGAGAAAGATAGTCCGAGATTGCGTAAGATGTTTTAAAGTAAATCCAAGATCGGTTATTCCAATGATGGGTAACTTACCAACACCAAGAGTGTCACCCTCGCCACCTTTCTATACTACGGGTGTAGATTATGCCGGCCCGTTCGTCACAAAGGATCGAAAGGGACGAGGCGTTAAAACTAGTAAATGTTATGTTTGCGTGTTTGTATGTTTTGCCACGAAGGCTTTACACCTCGAGCTCGTATCTGATTTGACGGCAGAGGCTTTTATTTCAACCTTTAGACGCTTTATTTCCAGACGCGGAAAGCCTTCACACATGTATTCGGATAATGGCACTTGTTTTGTGGGAGCGAATAACGAGCTTGAGCAACTTGGAAAATTTTTGATGAACGAGTCAAAGTGTTTATCAGAAACAATTGAAAACATGGGAGTTTCGTGGCATTTTATTCCAGCTTATTCTCCTCATTTTGGTGGAATCTGGGAAGCTGGAGTGAAGTCCACAAAATATCATCTAAAACGTGTTGCGGGTAACAGTGTTTTAACTTTCGAGGAATTTTATACACTATTGGTTCAAGTAGAGGGTTTGCTAAATTCCCGACCTTTGACACCCCTTTCTTCCGACCCCAATGACTTTTCTCCTTTGACTCCTGCTCACTTTTTGATCGGACGACCAATTAATTCTGTGGCTGATCCAGATTTGTCTCATCTGCCAGAAAATAGACTTTCAAGGTGGCAATTGGTTCAGCGCATTCAACAACATTTTTGGACAAGGTGGAGTAAAGAATATATATCTAAACTCCAACAACGCACAAAATGGAAGAAAATGTATCCAGAAACTAAGGAGAACACCCTAGTTTTGCTCAAGGACAAGGATCTTCCACCGCTAAGATGGAAACTCAGAAGAATCGTCAAACTTCACCCTGGAAGGGATGGTATCGCTCGTGCTGCTACTATTGAAACTGGAAGTGGCACATGTAAACGAGCACTTGCTGCTGTTTGTCCATTACCAATTGAGTGAAATTATGAATCCATTCTTTTTTTATTATTATTATTTTACGACAAGAATTCTAAGTTCAATTAGTTTATATTTGCTTATTTACGCTTTAATGAAAGATAGTGTTTAGATACAGTTCACTCATATGCTAAACTAACATTAAGGATTGATCATTTGATTTAATTGTTCACTGTTTGTACCTCCAATTATGTTTTCGTTGTCATTGAAAGATAAATCTTTCAAGGTCGGGGGGTATGTTGAATCTGAAATTTGAATTTGTGATTTTAAGAGAGCGCACAGCGCCGCCTAACGTTCTTTTTATGTATTAATTGATATGGCGAATATAGTTTTACAAACCACGCACGCACTTTTTCATTCTGAGACCATAATAAGTGAAATCCAGCTTACAACTAACAACAGCTGCCACACCGGGGTAAATTGCACCCCAGTGAAAAAAATATTATATTATGAAGAAACTATTGAATATTTTTGGCTAAAAATTTTTTTGTAAAATGTTTAGTAAGTACTTTAATCATTTATATAGGCAGATTATTAAATTATAGAAATCTTGTATCTTAAAAAAATTAATTTAACGAAAATTTTATGAAATCAAAATGAAAAATGAAAAAAAAAAATGAAGTGAAATGAACGACAGATGTCGCCATGAGTATCGATTTCGTGGTTTTACTTATTTAAAATTGCTCAAGAAACGGCTGGGGTAAGCTGCACTCCAGTGTGACATCTAAGGGTTAAGGATGTTTAAAAGATTTTAGAAGATTCTGAAGATTTAAATTATAAAAGATTTAATCTATTTCATCGTGATTTATAAATGATTGAATTTATAATTACAGTATATTTTTTTATGATTTCTCTGAGAACCACTGCTTATGGTTAGTATCAGAAACATTGTTTACAGAATCTCAGCAAATGCAAACACGTAAATGAACTACTGTTGGTTTTATACGTTTATTTACAAAGCTATATTTTATCTTAAGATACTTACTTAAGCAAATTCCGGTTATGGAATAAAAATCAAGGATTCTTATAATTTATAATATTTTAATGCTCTTGTCATAAAATATTAAAAGTCGCCCTTTAAAACTAATCATTTAATTAATGCATTTAGAACTAAGTGTATTGCAGTTTATTTTGAACTACAATAGTGCAAACGTTTATGTATGAAGTGCATTAAAGCAATTTTCAGTTACATGATTGTTCAATCGTAGGGCAGACATTGGATCTAATATGTCAAATAAATTGCAGGGAGTTAGCGCCGAAACAAGCTAGCTTATTGTAGAAATCCAAACTGTTGATATAAAAAAGAATATCAACTAAAAAACATTCTTTTTAGCAATTTTTGAATTAAGGCGCCTTATAAATTTTATTGGTACTAAAGAAGGAGACTTAACAATGCAACTAACGCCTTATTGTGATATCTATATAGGATGGAATTTGGGTGGGTGTAAGGCGCCTCAAAAAATCGACTACTATATTAGCTATTTCAATAATAAGATTAATTTAGCTTCGGTATTTAAGTTTCATATTTAAAATTTGTTAATACGTTTAATTTCCATCGCACGTTGCAACCGAAATGAGTAAATAAGGTATTAGTCATGATGGTCGCGTTAACGATTTAATTAGTACGAAGTACGTGCAGGTCTCGATTTCGACCTGACCTGATCAACTTGGATTGACTCTAGGCGGTTCATTAAAAATGTGTCAATCTTCAGAAATACGTCAATTATGTTCGTCACTCTCTTCAAAGGCTGAGACTAATAAACTTAAAGGATTATAAAAGATTTTATGTAATTTTAGGGCATTTGAGGAGATTGAAAATGATTTTATGGATTTTTAAAAGATTTCAAGAGAGTTTAAGGAATTTCAGAGAATTTTTAAGAGAGTTTAAAAGACTTTTTGAATTTTTAAAAGATTTAGAGTGATTTTAAGGAATCAGGGTGGCTACAAGATTCAATTTTTCAATTTCCCTGACATTTCCCTGACTTTTCCCTGACTTTCTGACAAATTTCCTTGACAGAAAAGTATTAAAAATACGTATACATTTTCAATAATAATAGTATTGAAATTTTTCAAAAATTTCTTATACTAGGTCGTTCAAGTTGCTCCCGGCCTAACAAAGAAAACAAACGATTTTTGTCTAACTTACTATTTATTCTTCAACATAGTCCCCTTTTAGATACACTACTAGCTCGATACACCTAGTCCAACGATTTTCCAACATTGCGATGCCTTTTGAATAATAAGATTTCTCAAGGCTTTGAAAATAGCCCTCAGTTTTCCATTCGGCTTCTTCATTCGGCGCAAATCTCTGTCCCTGGAGCCATCTCTTTAAGTTTGGAAACAGATAATAGTCGCTGCCCCGGTAAGAAGAGAAGAATTCAAAAACATTGAATTCCCATTAATGTGCTAATTTTCCTCCATCGAAAGTTCCACCAAAGAGTAGAAAAAAGAAGAAAAATATATTCTTTCTAATCGACTTAGAAAAATTTAATGGAAGCGTATTGAGAGGAATTAAAAGAGGAAAGAACGCAAAAGAAGGAATAGAAAGAATGTCACGTTGAAGAAGCAAAATCTATTCCTTTTAATCGACTCAGAAGTTAAATGGAATAAGCGTATTCGGAGGAGAAATAAAATCGTTAATTCTACTGGAATATTTTTCACATTTTTTCAACACAAAGCTTCCTCTGCGAGGAATATTTTATATTATTTCATATTTTATTTAATGAAAATTAATACACTTTGGAAAATACACTTTAAAATACACTTTTGAAAATCCTTTTCACATGTGACACTATTATGTATTTTGAGAAGTTAGATTTCCTACACCGGTGTGAATCTTGGTGAACTTCGTGAATTAAAAGTTATTCTTCCGTTCAAAATTTTTCGTATAATAGTGCAGACCTCAATTTTTTAATAAATCAGGTACTGTAGGTGTCCATTTACTTGTATCACTCATTTTTAACCACTTTCATGACCCAATTTAATATTTCGCGACGCCACCTGTCAACCAGCATGGAATTGCGTCATCTGCGTCGTTATGTTACACACGGAGAAATAGAAATTATGCAAGAGCACATCTTTTGTAGGCATATTAGAAGGAATTAAAAATAACAATGACAAAAGAATTAAAATTTCCAAACTTATGTTGCTCACGGAGGAATAGAAACTATGTAAGTGCATACATTTTTTGAACGAATTAGAAAGAATTAAATTAATTGAAAATAAAGCATGTGAGTATGGAATTAAAAATCACCAGATGAGGTGTGTGTACTGCGCGCATTAAGAGGAATTACAAAAATTGAAAATATGTTCGCCTGCATGGAACACAACAAAAGTGGCAATTTACTTTCAAAGATAAACCTATTCTTACGTTGGGCACTTCTCTCGATGGAAAATTAGCACATTCAAAAAAATTAAATAATGCTTCCTTTTTCGTTTAATTGGGAAAATATTAATTTTTCTGAATTCTTCCCTTCTTACCGGGTGGGGGCTAAATCTGGAGAATACAGTGGATGAGGAAGCAATTCAAAGCCTAACTCATGTAATTTGGCCATGGTTTTCATCGATTTGTGAGCGGGTGCATTGTCTTGCAAAAAGATGCATTTTTTCTTGGAAAAATGGGGCCGATTTTTTGCGATTTCGACCTTTAATCGGTCCAGTAATGCACAGTAATAGTCACTGTTGATTGTTTTTCCTTTTTGTAAATAGTCGATGAACAATATGCCCCTCGAATCCCAAAAAACTGACGCCAACACCTTCCCAGCCGATTGTTGAGTCTTGGATCGCTTTGGTGCACTTCCGCCGGGTCCTACCCATTCTTCGGCTGATTGTTTCGATTCTGGTGTGTAGTGATGAATCCAGGTTTCATCACAAGTCACTAGTCGACGCAAAAAATCAGACGGATTTCGTTTAAAGATGTCCAAACAATGCTGGGAAGTGCGAACACGTTCATGTTTTTGATCGATTGTCAGCAAACGCGGCACCCACCTTGCGGTTAGCTTTCTCATACCCAAACAATCATGTGAAGTTGAATGTACTGACCCAGCTGATATTCCTATGGCCTCAGTTATCTCACGCACTTTTACTTTTGGATCATCCAATACCATGTCATGGATTTTTTGCACTTTTTCTGAAGTTGTCGCTGTTTTTGGTGCTCCCCCGGCCTGTTCGTCTTTTGTGCACATTCGGCCTCTTTTGAACTCGGCAATCCAATATTTTACGGTTGAATACGATGGAGCAGATTCACCAAAATATTTATCAAGCTTTTGTTTTGTTTCCTTTCCACTTTTTCCACGCAAAAAATAATGCTTTATCAATGCCCGAAATTGTTCTTTTTCCATTTTTATGAAGATATCAAAACCGTTCTACTTTAAGCAAAAAATTTTTATTTCAAAAAACTCTAGCGTCACTATTAAGTCACAGATCCATCAGAAATGTATCGTTTAATCGTGTGATGGTTGGTATTTTAAAACTCGCGGTGCCATATACTGGAGGCCGAGAGCATCTTGAACGACCTAGTAATATCACTTTAAATCTTTTGAAATTTAAAATCACTTCATAACATTTAACATACGTAAAAATCTCTCGAATTTACAGCAACTTTTGAAGAGATCTCTTAAAATTCATTGAAATTTCTTGAAATTACTAGAAACATCTTAAAATTCAAAGAAATCCCTTCAAATCTTTTAATATTTCATGAGTTCCCTTCAATTTTCACTAATCTTTTTAAAATTCCTCACATTCTTTTGAAATATTTTAAATTCCTCAAAAAACTTCAAAATCTTTTAAAATTCCTAAAAATCTCTTAAAATTTCCTGTAATCCCTCAAAATTCCATAAAAAATTTTTTAAATCTCGTGAAATAATGTAAAATTCCACGGGGAATTTTAAAATCTCTTAAAATGCACAAAAATTTCTTTAAATTTTTGGAAACCTATTGAAATCCCTTACAATTCGCTGAAATCTTTTGAAATTCTTAAAAACATCTTTAAATATCTTCATATTCTAGTACAATATTTAAAATTCCATGAAATCTTTTACAATTATTTTACAAAATCGTTTACAAATCATAAAAATCTCGTGAAATTCTTTAAAATTCCCCAAAGTGCATTAAAATCTCTAGAAAAAACTCTTGAAATAAAAAATCTCACAAAATATTTTAAAAATCAAAAATGATGACTTGAAATTTTTTAAAATTCCTAAAAATCTCTTAAAACTTCCTGTAATTCTTCAAAATTCCATAAAATATTTTCAGAATCTCTTAAAATGCACAATTTCTTAAAATTATTGAAATCCTATTGAGATCCCTTAAAATTCCACTACAATATTTAAAATTCCATGAAATCCTTTACAATTATTTATAAAAACGTTTACAAATTATAAAAATCTCGTGAAAGTTTTTAAAATTCTATGAGGACTATTAAAATTCCATAAAATCATTTTTAAAATGTCAAAATTACTTACAATTTTTACAAGCTTCTCAAAATCCTTTAGAATTCCACGAAAAACTTTAAAATCCCTTAAAATACGTAAAGATTTCTTAAAATTCTTGAAAGACTCTTGAAATTTCTTAAACTTCTACAAAATCTTTTATAATTAAATCCTAAAAATTTTGTGAAATCCCTTAAAATTCCATGAGAAAAATTTTAATTCTTTAAAAACATTTTAGAATAATTAAAATTTCGTAAAATTCTTACAAAATTTTTTAAATCCTTTTAAATTCCACGAGAACATTTATAATTCCTAAAAATCTCTTAAAATTTCCTGTAATCTTTCAAAATTCCATAAAATATTTTCAGAATATCTTAAAATGCACAAAAATTTCTTAAAATTATTGGAAACCTATTAAAATCCCTTAAAATTCCATGAAATACTTTACAATTCTTATACAAAATCGTTTACAATTTTAAAAATCTCGTAAAATTTTTTTGAAATTCTATAAGGAATATTAAAATTCTTTAAAATTATTTTTAAAGTGTCAAAATTACTTACAATTTTTACAAGCTTCTTAAAATCCTTTAGAATTCAACGACAAACTTTAAAATCCCTTAAACTACGTAAAGATTTCTTAAAATTCTTAAAAGCCCCTAGAACTTCCTTAAACTTCTACAAAATTTTTTATAAATAATAAAAATTTTGTGAAATCCTTTAGAATTCCATGAGGAAAATTTAAATTCTTTAAAATCACTTTAAAATAATTAAAATTTCTTAAAATTCTGACATATCTTTTAAAATTCTTTTAAATTCCACAAGAATATTTACAATTACTTAAAATCTCTTAAAATTCTTTCAAGTTTCTTTATAATTCCACGAAAAACTTTTAAATCCCTTAAAATACGTAAAAAAACTTCAATAATTTTTGAAAACTTTTCAAAACTCCCTGAAATTCCACAAAATCTTTAGAAAATTATAAAAATTTCGTGAAATCCTTTAAAGTTTCTCAAGGAACTGTAAAATTCTTTAAAATCATTTTTAAAATGTCAAGATTACTTACAATTTCTACAAGCTTCTTAAAATCCTGTAGAATTCCACGGAAAAATTTCAAATCGCTTAAAATACGTAAAGATTTCTTAACATTCTTAAAAGCCTCTTGAAATTCCTTAAACTTCTACAAAATCTTTTATAAATAATAACAATTTTTTGAAATCCTTTAAAATTCCATGAGGAAAATTTAAATTCTTTAAAATCACTTTAAAATAATTAAAATTTCTTAAAATCCCTCTTAAGATCCTTTTAAATTCCACATATTTATAATTCCTTAAAATATCTTGAAATTATTACAAGTTTCTTAAATTTCTTTATAATTCCACGAAAAACTTTTAAATCCCTTAAAATACGTAAAAAAAAACTTCTATAATTTTTGAAAACTTTTCAAAATTCCCTAAAATTCCACAAAATCTTTATAAAATCATAAAAATCTCGTGAAATCCTTTAAAATTTCTCAAGAAACTTTAAAATTCCTTAAAATTCTTTGAATTCCCTAAACTCCCTTAAAAATCTTTTAAAATTTCATAAAGTCCTTTTAAAATGCAACTGAATCTTTTAAATATTATACAAATCTCTCGTAACCACTTAAAATTCCTAAAAACCTCTTAAAATCCTCTAAAATTATTGAATATATCTTGAAATCATTAGAAACCTAGAGAATCTCAGAGAATACCTGGAAATTATTTATAATCCTTCGATATCTTTGGATAGTTTCTAAAATTTGTTAAATAAATTATAAAAATTATATATAAAATAGTTAACATAAATGTCAATTTTCATTTTTCCTGACAACTACTGAATTTTCACTTCTGCATCCTTGAAAATAATAATTCTTACATTTTCAGGAAGTTCAGGTCTTTTCATTGAACTATTCAATAATCTCGTATTGTGTGTTTAGAAAGTCATAAAATAAAGTAGTAACAATTGGTCAAGAATGATAATTGTATTTCATAATTACTTATTATGTATTATTACTTCATAATTACTTCTTATTACTTTTCATTTCGCATTAATGAAATCTTATCAGCAGAGCTATTTCACAAAGCATTCATAAATTTAGATCTTTTTAGCAATTGTTAGTAAGTTTTAGTATTTTTTAATAACATTTCTATACATTATATATATATGAAAAACAACACTAACTAAAAAGTGTATAGACTGGAAATTTATCAATGCGATATCTAGTAATATTGAAAAAATTAAAAATTCTATTTATCGCTGACATTGAATAGTATTACGCATCCAATATAAAGAAAAATTGAGTATCAAGATTACAGAAGGTAGAATCATTACAAAAGGTATAAAAGTATGAAAATATTTAACTCGAACTCGTTTTAACCGGTTAAAACCTCTTTTTCAAAATGATAGACACGTTCCTTTTTTTCTGCTTTCATATCATCACGTAAAAAAAAATATTTGTTGATAAAGCCCTAAATTTATTGTGGCATTGTTCGTGTTGCTTTTGTGATAAAAAATACATACATGCGACGATAAAGATATGAATTCCGCGAGCATTTTCGCTTTTTAGGCGAAATTCACTCGAAAGAAATTCACTCGACTCCAAAGTCAAGTTAATATGAGAGGATTGCTCTTATTTTTAAATGATTTGACCTGAAGGTCTCCTGAAATTGGCCTATCTTGATCGTATTCACTCAAAGTGCCGCAATCCCCGCTTTGAAACTCTCGCCTGACCAAACTCGCATTTCCCTACTGCAAAATTATACATAAGATATTCAAAGAATCCGGAAAACTTACGAAAGGGGATTAAACTGGAAACCGGTTATTTAAATAATAACTAGTAAAGCAACACGCGCGCTAAGCACGCGATTATTTTGTTTTTCTTTTTACAACTTGAAGTCATTCCAAAGCCAATCAGATTTGAAAACTATAATGTATGCGAGATTTTTGAGACATTTTTGGAGAGAAACCACTTTTTTAGAAAGGAATTTCAAGAGGTTTCTAGAAAATTTAAGGAAATTCGACGATTTTTAAGTGATTCTTACGAAATTCAAAAGAGTTTTAGGATTTTAAAAAGATTTCGTAGAATTTTAAGGGATTTTAGGATATTTCGTAAAATTTTAAAGGAATTTATGCAATTTTAAGAGACTTTTAAGAATTCTTAGTGATTTGAAAAGGGATTCTAAATGTTTTGAAATTTGGAGAAATTTTAAGAGGTTTCTAAGAATTTAAAAAGATTTCAAAGAATTTTAGCGATTTCTAAGATTTTCGTGAAATTTTAAGGAATTTCAAAAGGTTTGTAAGAGTTTTATGGGGTTTTAAGAAATTTTAAATGTTATCCTGGAATTCCAAGGAATTTTAAGATATTTTAAAAGATTTCTAAGAATGGCCAGGGATTTTATGGAATTTTATGAGATTTCTAATAATTTTAAGTGATTTCAAGAGATTTTTCTGATATTGAAAAGATTTTGTGAAAATTTTAAAGGATTTCGTGGAATTTGATCAGATTTCTAATAGTTTTAACGAAAATTTAAAATTTAAAGAATTTTTAAAAATTTCAAGAATTTTAAGAATTTCAAAAATTTTATTATTATGTTATCCTGGAATTCCAAAGAATTTTAAGATATTTTAAAAGATTTCTAACAATTGTGGGAGATTTTATGGAATTATATGAGATTTATAATAATTTAAAGTGATTTCAAGAGATTTTTCTGATATTTAAAAGATTTTGTGAGAATTTTAAAGGATTTTATGGAATTTGATCAGATTTCTAATAGTTTTAACGAAATTTAAAGATATAAAATTAAAAATTTTAAAAATTTTAAAAAATTAAAAAAATTTCAAGAATTTTTTAAAGTTTGTCAGGGAATTTTATGGAGAGATTTCAAAAGATCTTTACGATTTTTAAAAGATTCAGTATAATTTAAAAGGATTTCAAAGGCTGTACATTGTTTTAGGACTTTCAAGAAATTAGTCGATTTTTAGAAAATAATGTGTAATTTTTATGGATTTAATGAATTTTTATGAGATTTCTAATAATTTAAAAAGATTTCAAGAGATTTTTCAAAATTTTTTAAAATTTTGTAGAATTGTTAAGGATTTCATGGAATTTGGCAATATTTCTAATGATTTACAGAGATTTTAAACATTAAGGAATTTCAAGACGTTTCTAGGAATTTTTAGAGATTTTTATGAATTTTAAGGGATTTTGACGATTTTAAAGTAATTTTCACTAAATTCAAAAGAATTTTTGAATTTCTAAATAATTTTGTAGAATTTTAAGAGATTTCAGAATATTTTGTAGAATTTTAAAGGAATTTAAGAATATTTTGTGGAATTTTAAAGGAATTTAATTAATTTTAAATGATGTAAAATTTGGAGGAATTTTAAGATATTTCAACGAATTTTACGGGTTTTGGAAGGTTTTGTATGAAATTTTAAAAGATTTCAAACAGTTTCTAGGGTTTTAAGGAATTAAAAAATTTTTCGTGGAATTTCGAGGAATTTTCAGAGATTTTAACGTATCGTAAGGAATTTTGACGATTTTAAAATGATTTTAAGAGAATTTAAAGGATTTTTATGATTTATAAAAGATTTTGTGAAATATTAAAGTATTTCATGGAATTTGATCAGATTTCTAATAGTTTCATTTCATTTTCATTTCTAATAGTTTCATTTCATGGAATTTTATGAGATTTCTAATAATTATAATAAATTTTACAGGATATATGAAAGATATAAAGGAAATATTATAGGAGAATCTTAAGGAATTTTCAAAGTTATCGTCAAATTTTTAGGGATTTCAAGAGATTTTTCTGATTTTTGAAAGATTTTATGAATTTTTAAGTATTTCACGAAATCTTAAGGGATTTTAAGGCACTTTAAAAGAATTTAAGAGTTTTTGATGAGTTTTATTAAAAATTTGTAAAATAGTTAAGGTTTTCATGGTATTTTATGAGATTTCCAATAATTTTAAGGAATTTCAATATATTTTTCTGATTTTTAAAAAATTTTGTAGAATTTTTAAGGATTTTGTGGAATTTTTTGAGGATTTCTAAGAACTTTTAGATATTTTCACCAATTTTAACGAATTTCAAGAGCTTTCTAAGAATATTTTCAGAGATTTTAACGAATTTGGAAGGATTTTGAAGTTTTTTGTAGAATTTTTAAGGATTTCATGAAATTTGATAAGATTTCTAAGCATCTTGAGAGATTCTAAATGTTAAAAAATTCCGAGAGTGTTTTTATGAATTTTTAGAGATTTTTGTTAATTTTAAAGATTTGACATAGATTTCAAGAGATTTGCGATTTTAATGATTTTTTTTAGATTTCAAGAGGTTTTTAGGAGTTTAAAGAGATCTTTACGAATTTTAAACAATTTCGAAAGGTTTTCATGAAATTTTAAGTAATTTGAAAAGGTTTCTCAGTGTTTTAAGAGAATTAAAGGGATTTTAAATCTTATATGAAGTTTCGAGGAATTTTAAGAGATTTCAAAGGGTTTCAGAGTATTTTAAGGAACTTTAAGGAATTTTAAATGTTGTAATATAATTTTTAGGAGTTTTAAAAGAAGTCAAGAGATTTTTATAATTTTCAAAATATTTTATGGAATTTTAAAGAATTTTGTGTTTTATAAGATTTCTAACAATTTTAAGGGATTTTATGATTTTTAGAAGATTTTATAGAATTGTAAGGATTTCATGAAATTTCTAATAATTTTATTAGATTTTAAAGGACGTCAAGGAACTTTAAATGTTATCGTATAATTTAAAGAATATTTTAAACAGTTTTTAAGAATTTTAACAAGTTTTCACAAATTTTAAAAGATTTCAAGAGAGTTCTAA
>CAJFCO010000393.1:58215-81209 GCA_904066015.1 Synergus gifuensis
TAACAATTTTAAGGGATTTTATGATTTTTAGAAGATTTTATAGAATTGTAAGGATTTCATGAAATTTCTAATAATTTTATTAGATTTTAAAGGACGTCAAGGAACTTTAAATGTTATCGTATAATTTAAAGAATATTTTAAACAGTTTTTAAGAATTTTAACAAGTTTTCACAAATTTTAAAAGATTTCAAGAGAGTTCTATGAGTTTTAGAGTATTTTATGGGGTTTAAAGAATTTTAAAATTGTCAGGTAATTCTATTGATTTCTCTAATTTTTAAAGGATTTTGTAGAATTTTTAAGGATTTTATGGAATTTGATAAGATTTCTATAGACTTTAAGAGATTTTAAATGTTAAGAAATTCTAAGATGTTTTTAGGAATTTGTAAATGTTTTTACGAGTTTCAACTTGGATTTCAAGACATTTATGATGTTAATCGTTTTTGTGAATTTCTGAAGGATTTCAAGAGGTTTTGGTGAGTTTTAAGAAATCTTAACGAATTTTGAAGTATTTCGAAGGTTTTTCTGAAATTTTTTTGCGCCATTAGTTTGTTTTTCTTCTTTCAACTTCAAGTCATTCAAAAGCCAATCAGGTTTGCAACAAGAATGTATGCGAGATTTTCTATACATTTCGTGACACCACTTTTTTAAGATAGAATTATTTATTATTTCCATTTGAGAAATTATATTCCATCGCCCGAAATAATTCCAGAATTAATTTAAAGGTGATTTAAAAAAACTCGTAAACAACTTACAAGTAACCTAATTGAAAATATGATAATATAAAGTTTAATTTTAGCTCTTCTCGTAAATCTAAGTGCTCTCAAAACTGTTCTGTCATCAAATCTTAACATTATCTCAGAATTTACTTTTTAGGCATGTGATTGTCTTATCACACTTTTCTATCTACATGCATCACAAAAACGCACGTCACAATCATATACACTTCGTGACTAATTATATAAGGAGATAAACAAAAGATGTATAAATTAAAAAAAAAGGAATTAATAACTTCGTAGGTCAACATTTGATGTTTGCTTTCTACAAACGTCAATTATAACATTACTCACCTTGTTTAAAAGGGTGGGGTTGTGAAGCTCGTCTAAAGAGGGTCTTTGAGCGACTTGAATACTCAAAATATTCCTGTAATTGTCGAGTCTAGGTAAAGCTTCTCTCGTCATGTATTTCAAAGACTTTCGTGACTCCAGGTCGCCCAAAAGACTCGCTCTTCCTTCCATACTGTCCACCCGATTTACATGAAATCTAGTTCTTCTCAAAGGATTCAATTCCACATCCTCCAGGTCCATTTCCCTCGTTTTTCCGTTTTCGAAGACCATTTTTCCAGATTTTATGCTACAAATAAGAGACTTTATTTTATATCATTTATAATTTATAATATATATAATTTGTAATATATAATTTATATATATTATATAATTATATATTTATAATATATAATTTATAATAAATATAAACTATAAAATCCCTTGAACTAAATAAATGGGAATTTATAGTTTAATTTTCATAGCGATTTTAGAGAATTGCAAGAGAGTTTAACGAATTTCAAGTGATTTATAAAAAAAGTTCAAAGGACTTTTCATTTTAGGATTTTTAAGGGCGTTTGACTCAAGTGTTAAGCTCAAAATTCCATTTTCCACTTTACTCAACGAAAATTATACATAAATATTTTTTCGCTCTGTAGCACTAATCTTTTTTCAAATATAAAACTGCGTACAGAGAGAAAAAATATTTAGTTTCAATAAATTTTGCATAAAACAAAGAATTAAAAAACTAACTACAAAATTGAATATTTTCATTTTACTTAAAAAATAATTGAATTAGATATTTTCTCGCATAATTCTAGTTAAAACATGATTAATTCTACAGAGGGAAAAAATTCCAAATTTAATATTTGTTGAGTAAAATGAAGAAATCGAATTTTTAGATTCAAATTTGACTTCAACACCCTTAAGATTTCAAGACTTGAAGATTTCACAAGATTTCAAGAATTGTTCAAGGATTTCAAGAGATTTAGAGAATTTATTAAAATTTATAAATAAATTTCTATAAATTTAAATTTATAAAATTTCAAGGTATAAAAAAATGTTTAAAAATATGAATTTTAATGGATTTTGACCATTTTCAAGCAATTTTTACGAAGTTCTAAAGTTTTTTAGGATTTTAAAAAGATTTCGTAGAATTTTAAGGTATTTCAGGATAATTCGCGGAATTTTAATGGAATTCATGAAATTTCAAGAGAATTTTTAAAGTTAAGGAATTTTAAAGGATTTTAAATGCTTTGAAATTTTGAGGAATATTAAGAGGTTTCTAAGAACTTTAAGAGATTCCAAAACGAATTTTTAGCGATTTCGAAGGTTTTCGTGAAATTTTAAGTGATTTGAAAAGGTTTCTGGGTGTTTTAAGAGATTTCAAAAGGTTTCAGAGAATTTTATGAAACTTTAAGGAATTTTAAATGTTGTAATAGAATTTCCAAGAATTTAAAAAAAAGTCAAGAGATTATAATAATTTTAAAAATATTTTATGGAATTTTTAAGAATTTTGTGAGATTTATAATAATTTTAAAGGATTTTAAAGGACGTAAAGAGACTTTAAATGCTATCGTAGAATTTTAAGAATTTTAATAAGTTTCTGGGAATTTTAAGGTAATTTTATTGAGGGATTTGAAAAGAATTTCTATACATATATGATTTTTAATAGAATTTGTAGAATTTAAAAGGATTTCGAAGTTTGTACTAAAATTTTAAGGTATTTTATGAGATTGTTCTAATTATTAAAAAATTTTGTAGAATTTTTTAGGATTTTATAGAATTTGATAAGATTTCTAAGGATTTTAAGAGATTTTAAATATTAAGAAATTCCAAGAGGTTTTTATGAATTTTTAGAGATGTTTGCGAATTTTAATTTGGATTTCAAGAGATTTATGATTTTGATGTTTTTTTTGTGGATTTTTAAGGGATTTCAATAGGTTTTTGAGAGTGTTAAGAAATCTTAACGAATTTTAAGCAATTTCGAAGGTTTTAATCAAGTTTTAGGTGATTTGAATAGGTTTCTGAGTATTTTAAGAAAATTTAAGGAATTTTATTCATTCTTATGAAGTTTCGAAGAATTTTAAGAGATTTCAAAATGATTCAAAAAATTTTAAGGGTATTTAAGGAATTTTAAATGTTGTAATATAAAATTCATGAATTTTAAAGGAAGTCAAGAGATTTTAATAATTTTCAAAATATTTTATGGACTTTTAAAGAATTTTCTGAAATTTTATTAGATTTCTAATAATTTTAAGGGATTTTATGACATTTTTAGAAGATTTTAAAGAATTTTTAAGGATTTCATGGAATTAAGATTTCTAAGGAATTTAAGAGATTTTAAATGTTAAGAAATTCCAAGAGGTTTTTAGGAATTTATAGAGCTTTTACGAGTTTTAAGTTGGATTTCAAGACATTTATGATTTTAATTGTTTTTATGAATTTTTAAGGGATTTCAAGAGGTTTTTGGGAGTTTCAAGAAATATTAACAAATTTTAAGGTACTTCGAAGGTTCTCCTGAATTTTTTTTTGCGCCATTAGTTTGTTTTCCTTCTTTCAACTTCAAGTCATTCAAGAAAGCTAATCAAATTTGCAACAACAATGTCCCTTTTGCTAGTAGAAAAAATAATTGAGAATTTTTAAATCTTAAAATATAATTTGGTAAAATTCCTTTAAATTTCGTAAATAAACTAGATATTTCTTAAAATTTCTCAAGATCCCAATAATTTGATTAAATCTCTTAGAATTCCTGAATATCCAGTGAAATTTCGTAAAATTACTTAAATTCCTTAAAAGTCGTTAAAATTACTAAATATCCTATAAAATATTGTAAAATACCTTAAAACTATTTAAAATCCCATGAAATGTTATGAAATCCCTTGAATTCCTTAAAAGTCCTTAAAATTACTTAATACCCCCTATAATATCATAAAATGTCTTAAACATCCTCCAAAATTTGGTGAAATTCCCTTAAATTTGGTAAAATCACTTGATATTCGTTGATATTCTTTGATGTTCTATAAAATTCCTTAAAATTCCACAACCTATCATTATAACCCTTAAAATTACTCAAAATCCTACGAAATCTTATGAAATTCCTTTAAATTTCGCAAAATCAATTGATATTTCTGAAAATTAATCAAGATTACTCAAAATCCCATAAAGTCTCATTAAAATTACTCAAAATTCTTTTAAATTCTTTACTGTAAATAAAATAAATACTCAAAATTACTTAATATCTCATAAAATATCTTAAAGTCGTTTATAATTAATTAGAATCTCCCAAAATAACATCAAATCCCATAAAATTACTTAAAATCTCATGAAATCCTTTAAAATTCCTGAAAATCCAATGAAATATCGTAAATCCCTTGAAATCCTTTAAGTTGTTAAAATAACTTAATATTCTATGAAACATTGTAAAATCATAAAATTCCTCGAAATAACGTGAAATCACTTAATATTTTTAAAATCACAATAAATTTCGTAAAGCCCTTTTAAATTCCTTAACATTTTTCAAGATTCCATGAAATCATATTAAATCTATTAAAATACTTTAAAATTTCAATGAAATTTCGTAACTAGCTATGAACTTGTATCAACTTTTCTGCTCATTCAATGAGCACTTTGCTTCCTGTAAGCAAATATGATTTGCTTCCTCATAGAGGAAGCATTAATTATTCTTTACATCAACATTACATTTTGATTATTTGAGAAGTTATATTCGAAAAATTCATTTTCAGAAATTACAATAAAGCACAATTTTCTTATTTTTCAATAAAATGCATTAATCTTATAGGTCAATCGATTCGTCTCGACGGAAGGAACCTTTATTTTCCTTACGTCAGCTTCGAATTTTGAATATTATAGAAGTTATAGTTGAAAAACTAATTTTTTCAAATTAAATAGAACCATAACTTTGTTATTTTTCAATGAAGTGAAATAATATTATAGACCAATCGATTCGTCTCCATGCAAGGAACATTTATTTTCCTTATGTCAAGTCAAAATTTTGATTATTTGAAAAGTTATAGTCGAAAAATTAATTTTTTAAAATACAATTAACCATAACATCCTTATTTTTCAATGAAATGCATTAATCTTATAGGTAAATCGATTTGTCTCGACGTAAGGAACCTTTATTTTCCTTACGTCAGCTTCGAATTTTGAATATTATAGAAGTTATAGTTGAAAAAATAATTTTTTTAAATTAAATAAAACCATAACTTTGTTATTTTTCAATGAAATGAAATAACATTATGGACCAATCGATTCGTCTCGATGCAAGGAACATTTATTTTCCTTACGTCAAGTCAAAATTTTGATTATTTGAAAAGTTATAGTCGAAAAATTAATTTTTTAAAATACAATTAACCATAACTTCGTTATTTTTTAATGAAATGCATTATTAATATAGGTCAATCGATTCGTTTCGACACAAGGAATCTACGTTTTCCTTACATCATCTTTGAATTTTGATTATTTGAGAAGTTATAGTGAAAAAATGAATTTTAAGAAAATTATAAAAGTACGTAAAACTTGTAAAATTAAATATTTTGTTAAACCATTGTAAGAAATTCAACTAGGTGTATAATGAAATAACTATGCGAAATTTCATCAATTTATCTCTACGCGTTTTCAAGAAATTGCTGGATCGTGACACACACACACACACACACACACACACACACACACACACACACACATCCGGACAATTTTTCATAACATCATGTTAGATATATTGACCTTAAAATATGTTGAAAAAAACCTTTTTTAGGAAACTGGATTTTGTCACCACTACAAAGCTTCCTCTATGAGGAAGCAAAATCAGTGGAAAATGCCAAAGAAATTGCCAAAAACATGAAATATCGAGTAACTATAGCAAGTAAGCTGGAGAGAGGGAACAGTGTTGCCAAATCCCGATACGGTTACGGTTATCCATTTGACACTTACTAAAATTTCAATGTATTTTATTAGATTATTTATTAAAGTACGTGGTGAATAAATTTAATTTTTTTTTTCAAAAATTTGTACTGTGAAGCTGCAAAAATACTGACATTTTTTAAAATTCTCTACCAGAGCATTTAGTTACTAAAAATGAATATTTGGAGAGTGCCTATGCATTCCTCATGAATTACATGTTAAAGTAGTCAACTTTGACATTAACACACACACACACACACACACACACACACACACACACACACACACATCCGGACAATTTTTCAGGACATCATGTTAGATATATTGACATTAAAATATGTTGAAAAAAACCTTTTTTAGAAAACTGGATTTTGTCACCACCACAAAGCTTCCTCTAAGAGGAAGCAAAATGTCTAAAAGTTTCTCAAATTACTTAAAATTCCACAAAATATATTATATAAATTCCTTAAATATACAAATTCCTTAAACTTACTTTATAATCCTTAAAAATCTCATAATTTGGAGAAATTAAGGGATTTCAAAAGTATGCAAAATAATTCATTTAATTTTTGAAATATAAAAATTTGTAATTCCTAGTCTAATTTTGACAATCTCAATAAATTTGTAAAATCCTATTAAATTCCTTAAAATTATTCAAATTCCCATAAAATCCCATTTAAACATTCATATCTAAAAATTCAATGAAATTTTGTAAAATTCCTTCAAATACCTTAACAGTTTTAAAAATCACTTAAAATACCAAAACATATTTATCGTTAAATCTTTCAAGATTTCTCAAAATCCCATAATCTTTTAAAATTGCTAAAAATCTCATGAAATTTCTTTAAATTCCTTGAATCTCTTAAAAGTCCTTAAAACTATTTAATATCCTTTAAAATATCTAAAAATCCAATAAAACTTCGTGAAAATCATTGAAAAAACTTTAAAGATTCTAAAATTACTTAAAACTACACAAAATATCGTTAAATCCTTTAAAATTATTTAAAATCCCATGAAATCTCGATATATACTTTGAATTACCTGAAAATCCAATGAAAACTCTTTATTCGATTTTTATATTCTTCAAATTTCTTTAGATTCTCTAAACCCCCAATAACTGGCAGTAAAATCCCTTAAAAAATTTCTAAAAATCAGAATAAATTTCATAAAATTCCTTAAAATTTCAAATCATCTATTGAAAGTAGATTTGCATTTTTGATCAAAATAAAAAAGACTTCGCTCAGATGATTTCTTTTTTCGCCATGCCGTTAGTTAAGAAGTGCCCTTGCCTTGAAACAATTAGTGAATAATGACCGCGTAGGTTCCCAATTATGAAATTATTCCTATTGACAGTTTTCATATATAATTACTCTATGCAACAGCTAGCTTACCAAAACTTTAATTTTCAAACCCATTCATCTCTTTTTCTTCTATTAAATCGAAAATCATCATCAGCTTAAAGATTTAATATTCAATACCTTCAGCCAATCAATATTTACTGCCACTTCCCCAAAATAATTTCTATACTGTTTCAATATGTTTTTACAAATAATGAAATCACAACAGTTTGGAATTTAAGTGTTAAGAAATCATAAGTGTAACATATATATAATTACAACATATGTATTACACATTACAGACATTGTAAAATTACAATGCATTGAAATTTCTGAATAAATTTTGAACAATTGCTTACATTTTTTTCTTTTTTCCGTAATTTTTCCTGAGGAACACAATCTTTTCTCAAATTCCCCTAAATTTCAAGTTCCATATTGAAATACATTTTATACATTTTATACATTTTGCTTCCTCATGGAGGAAGCTTTGTAGTGGTGAATTTCTTACAATGGTTTAACAAAATATTTAATTTTACAAGTTTTATGTACTTTTATAATTTTCTTAAAATTCATTTTTTCACTATAACTTCTCAAATAATCAAACTTCAAAGATGATGTAAGGAAAACGTAGATTCCGTGTGTCGAAACGAATCGATTGACCTATATTATTAATGCATTTCATTAAAAAAAAACAAAGTTATGGTTAATTGTATTTTCAAAAATTAATTTTTCGACTATAACTTTTCAAATAACCAAAATTTTAAGTTGACGTAAGGAAAATAAATGTTCCTTGCATCGAGACGAATCGGTTGGTCTATAATATTATTTCATTTCATTGAAAAATAACAAAGTTGTGGTTCTATTTAATTTTAAAAAATTAGTTTTTCAACTATAACTTCTCAAATATTCAAAATTCAAAGCTGACGTAAGGAAAATAAAGGTTCCTTACGTTGAGACGAATCGATTGAGCTATAAGGTTAATTCATTTCATTGAAAAATAAGGATGTTATGGTTAATTGTATTTTAAAAAATTAATTTTTCGACTATAACTTTTCAAATAATCAAAATTTTGACTTGACATACGAAAAATAAATGTTCCTTGCATCGAGACGAATCGATTGGTCTATAATATTATTTCATTTCATTGAAAAATAACAAAGTTATGGTTCTATTTAATTTTAAAAAATTAGTTTTTCAACTATAACTTCTCAAATATTAAAAATTCAAAGCTGACGTACGGAAAATAAAGGTTCCTTACGTCGAGACGAATCGATTGACCTATAAAATTAATGCATTTCATTCAAAAATAAGAAAATTGTGCTTTATTGTAATTTTTGAAAATGAATTTTTCGAATATAACTTCTCAAATAATCCAAATTAAATGTTGATGTAAAGAATAATTAATGCTTCCTCTATATGAGGAAGCAAACCATATTTGCTTACAGGAAGCAAAGTGCTCATTGAATGAGCGCAAAAGTTGATACAACTTCACAGCTAGTTATACATTTTATACACTTTATACATTTCATACATTTGACAACATTCGTTGATTTAATCAGCTAGCGGCTTTTGTGCTGTTCTCCCTTCTGAATATATCTTTTTAAGATGATCCCTTCGACTCTTATTTAACACTTCTAGGATCCTCTTACAGGGTCTAAAAATAGAAGACCTATTGAAGTTCCATCACACTGAACACTTTGATACACCCCCGAATGTCACACGCGCTTCTTCAGTATAAAGTTTGAGCCGGCTAGATGTGAAGTTAACTTACATAGTACTACGTCCTCATCTGGACATATCTGTTCTAGAGCACGTGTTCTTCTGTTATTGCTTTACGCGTGCGTATGAATTCTGAGGCTCTTCGAAGACGGCTACGTTTTATTTGTACTCTCCCGGCACGTGTGACCTTTATGAAAGCCCGATTTCTACTGACGATGATTACACAATCCCCTTGCATATAACTAACCACGCATACATATTCACGAATTCCTACCACCGCATTTCAGGAGATCGTGTAGATTTCAAGATTTCTAGAGAAAAGTTGAAAAATTGTAATGCTTTGCTGTTCGGCACCTCCGAAACTTCCACAAGGAAGACACGTGGTTGATGGTTTCTATGCAGAGTCCTCTGTAGACCAGTTTTATCTGTCAGCCCTAAAACAACCTTTACTTTCATCCCCTTGTGAAAGACCCTTTTAAAAGGGACGGAGTTTGGTGCATATGCACCCTGGGCTAAGCCACCCTTCAGTTCTTCCCCTACACTGGAAGAAAATCGATCAATGGTTGCAAATGGGAGGAATAGGAACTGATAGGAACATCACACATGGAATATGTAGAATCTCCTATCCTATCTTAAAAAATCTGCCCGCTTCGCGGGCACATTCTCATCGTGCGCTTCGCGCTCCGATATATATACACGTCGCGCTTCGCGCTCCGTGTTGCGCGCTTCGCGCGCTTGTGCCCTAAGTGAAGCTTGCGCTTTACAGGACGCTTAAAGATATATGTTTTTTTTTAAATTTAATTAAATTACATAATTTATATTTTTATATTTTAATTTATTTTTGTATATTTGTAATTTATATTTTTAAAAATTTAATTAAATTAAATTAAATTACAGCTTTGAATGCAAAATTTAACTAATTTACTTAAGGTTCTATCGACCTTAAGGAGCACATTCTCATCAGGGCACTCGCGCTTCGCGCTCGATATTTGATTTAAAGCTCGCGCTCCGCGCTCGGCTCTGTTTAACAATATTTTTCACCATTTAAACGAAAACTACTCATCCTATTGAAAAATGGCCAAAGGAGAACTTGTAGATCTTTTTAAGGCGAATAATTATATTTCTTATCATTTTCTCTGCATCTCGCGTTTTTTGGCTCAAAATTTGAATTTTCGATTTTTTAAGGAAATTCAAAAAGTTGTTATGCGGATCCTATAGGGCGTTCAAAAAGAAACATTTTTCATCTTTAGACTTTTTTTCATATCGTGCGTTGTTTGGCTTCTAATTTAAGTTTTCTTTCATTTTTTTGGATTTTCAAAATGTTATAAGTCTTTCAATTTTTTACATTCTCATCAGAGAAGGTATTAGATTTGTGCAAAATTTCCCCCCCCCCAGTTTTTGTCAAATGTCCACGTTTTGGGACCCCCTGAACCCGAAAAACATGTTTTTACGAATGTGTCTGTCTGTCTGTCTGTCTGTCTGTCTGTGGCCGTATATTTTGTTTGTGAGCACGATAACTTTCGAAAGAATTGACAGATTGGATTGTCCTTTGGTATACTCTTTAAGTGTCCTAAAATGAAGGTCAAGTTCGTTGGCCAGCCATTTTGGATAAAAATTCAAAAAGTGGGAGCATTTTGAAAAATTTTGAAACCACTTTTTTTTTTAATCTAGAAATTCTAATGACGCACGTTCGTAGTACTCAAAAAGTCGAACAATTTTTCTTAATGACTTTTTTGGATCAAAACAAAATTGAGAGACTTATAACATTTTGAAAATCCAAAAAAATGAAAGAAAACTTAAATTAGAAGCCAAACAACGCACGATATGAAAAAAAGTCTAAAGATGAAAAATGTTTCTTTTTGAACGCCCTATAGAATACGCATAACAACTTTTTGAATTTCCTTAAAAAATCGAAAATTCAAATTTTGAGCCAAAAAACGCGAGATGCAGAGAAAATGATAAGAAACATAATTATTCGCCTTAAAAAGATCTACAAGTTCTCCTTTGGCCATTTTTCAATAGGATGAGTAGTTTTCGTTTTAATCGTGAAAAATATTGTTAAACAGAGCCGAGCGCGGAGCGCCAGGTTTAAATCAAATATCGAGCACGAAGCGCGAGTGCCTTGATGAGAATGTGCTCCTTAAGGTCGATAGAACCTTAAGTAAATTAGTTAAATTTTGCATTCAAAGCTGTAATTTAATTCAATTTAAATTTAATTTAATTAAATTTTCTAAAATATATAAAAATATAAATTATATATAAAAAATATATAATTTAATTAAACTTAAAAAAAAACATATAGGTTCAAGCGTCCTGTAAAGCGCAAACTTCACGAAGGGCACAAGCGCGCGAAGCGCGCAACACGGAGCGCGAAGCGCGCGATGAGAATGTGCCCGCGAAGCGGGCAGTTTTTTTTGGGAATAATTATGAGATTTTGAAGGATTATAAAGTAATTTTAAGGAATTTGTATATTTAAGGAATTTATATAATATATTTTGTGGAATTTTAAGTAATTTGAGAAACTTTTAGACATTTTACGAAATTTAATTGAATTGTAAGGTATTTTAAGAGATTTAATATGATTTCACGGAATCTTGAAAAATGTTAAGGAATTTAAAAGGGCTTTACGAAATTTATTGACATTTTAAAAATATTATGTGATTTCACGTTATTTTGAGGAATTTTATGAAATTTTAAAGGATTTTACAAAATTGCATAGAATTTTAAGTAATTTTCAGAGATTTTACAATGTTTCATAGGATATTAAGTTATTTTAGTAACTGAAGGGATTTCAAGGGATTTACGAGATTACATTTGATTTTCAGGAATTTTAACGGATTTAATGGAATTTTAAGTAATTTTATGGGATTTGATGATATTTTGGGAGATTCTAAGTAATTGTAAACAATTTTAAGATATTTTATGAAATATTAAGTAATTTTAAGGATTTATTTTATTTACAGTAAAGAATTTTAAAGAATTTTGAGTAATTTTAATGAGACTTTATGGGATTTTGAGTAATTTTAAGTAATTTTAAGAAATATCAATTGATTTTGCGAAATTTAAAAGAATTTCAAATGATTGCATAAGATTTTGAGTAATTTTAAGGGTTATAGCGATAGGTTGTGGAATTTTAAGGAATTTTATGGATCATCAAAGAATATCAAAGAATATCAAGAGATTTTACGAAATTTAAGGGAATTTCACCAAATTTTGGAGGATGTTCAAGACATTTTATGATATTATGTGGGGTGCTAAGTAATTTTAAGGACTTTTAAGGGATTCAAGGGATTTCATGGAATTTTAAATACTTGTAAGATATTTTACGTAATATTAACTTTTTTTGAGGACTTTCAAGGAATTTTACGAGATTTAATTAGATTGTTAGGAATTTTAAGAGATTTCATGACATTTCAAGGGATTTTAAATAATTTTAAGGTATTTCACAAGATTTTATGGGATATTTTGTAATTTTAAAGATTTTCAAGGAATTCAAGTAAGTTTACGAAATTTCAGTGGATATTTAGGAATTCTAAGCTGTTTAATCAGATTTAATGGGATTTTGAGTAATTTTAAGAAATATGAAATTGCAAACCTGACTGGCTTTTGAATGACTTGAAGTTGAAAGAAGAAAAACAAACTAATGGCGCAAAAAATTTTCAGAAAAACCTTCGAAATACTTTAAAATTCGTTAAGATTTCTTAAAACTCACCAAAACCTCTTGAAATCCTTCAAAAATTCACAAAAACGATTAACATCATAAATGTCTTAAAATCCAAGTTGAAACTCGTAAAAAGATTTACAAATTCCTAAAAACATCTTACAATTGCTTAAAATTTAAAGTCTCTTAAAGTCTATAGAAATCTTATCAAATTTCATGAAATCCTTAAAAATGCTACAAAATCTTTTAAAAATTAGAGAAATCAATAAAATTACCTGACAACTTTAAAATTCTTTAAACCCCATAAAATACTCTAAAACTCATATAACTCTCTTGAAATCTTTTAAAATTTGTGAAAATTTGTTAAAATTCTTAAAAACTGTTTAAAATATTCTTTAAATTATACGATAACATTTAAAGTTCCTTGACGTCCTTTAAAATCTAATAAAATTATTAGAAATTTCATAAAATCCTTAAAATTTTATAACATCTTCTAAAAATCATAAAATCCCTTAAAATTGTTAGAAATCTCATAAAATTTCACAAAATTCTTTAAAATTCCATAAAATATTTTGAAAATTATAAAAATCTCTTTAAAATTCCTTAAAGTTCCGTAAAATACTCTGAAACTCTTTGAAATCTCTTAAAATTCCTGGAAACTTCATATAAGATTTAAAATCCCTTTAATTCTCTTAAAACACTGAGAAACCTTTTCAAATTACTTAAAATTTCATGAAAACCTTCGAAATTGTTTAAAATTCGTAAAGATTTCTTTAAACTCCGAAAAACCTCTTGAAATCCCACAAAAATCATTAAAATCGCAAATCTCTTGAAATCTATGTCAAATCTCTAAAATTAACAAAAATTTCTAAAAATTCATAAAAAAAAACTCTCGGAATTTCTTAACATTTAGAATCTCTTAAAATCCTTAGAAATCTTATCAAATTTCATGAAATCCTTAAAAATTCTACAAAAAACTTCAAAATCCTTCAAAATTCGTTAAAATCTCTTGAAGTATTCTTAGAATCCTCTTGAAATTCATTAAAATTATTGGAAATCTCATAAAATACCATGAAAACCTTGACAATTTCACAAATTTTTAATAAAACTCATCAAAAACTCTTAAATTCTTTTTAAATGCCTTAAAATCCCTTAAGGTTTCATGAAATACTTAAAAATCTACAAAATCTTTTAAAAATCAGAAAAATCTCTTGAAATCCCTAAAAATTTGACGATAACTTTGAAAATGCTTTTATATTCTACGAAATCTTTTGAGTCATAAAAATCGTTTGAAATCCCTATCTGATTATGTTGGATTTTCAAGAATTTTCAATAATTGAACGAAATTTCATAGAATTTTGTGTAATTTTAAGAGGTATAATGAGACTTAATGGGATTTTTAGTAATTTTAAGGGTTATAGCGATAGTTTGTGGAATTTTGAGGAATTTTATGGAACTTTAATGAATATCAAGTGATTTTATGAAATTGAAAGGAATTTCACCATTTTTTTATAAAGGCATTATAAGATACTATATGGGGTTTTAAGTAATTTTAAGGGTTATAACGATAATTTGTAGAATTTTATGGAATTTTATGGAACGTCAATGAATATCAAGTAATATTTAATTATTTAAAAAAATTTAAAGGAATTTCACTAAGGGCACTTTAAGATATTGTATGGGATATTAAGTAATTTAAAAACTTTCAAGTGATTTTACGAGATTTCATTGGATTATCAGGAATTTTAATTAATTTTAATGGATTTTACAATATTTTATTGAATATTTTTTTGGTGATTTAATATTTTATTGACTTAACTGATTTCAAGGGATTCAGAAGATTTCATTGGATTTTTAGGAATTTTAAGGGATGTTAAGGTATTTTATGATAATAAGAAGTTTTAAGGACTTTTATTTTAAGAAATTTTAAGAGATTTGTTGAGATTCATTTAATTTTTAAGTATTTTTAAGTATTTAACGAGATTTCATGGAATTTTGAATAATTTTAAGAGATTTAATGAGACTTCATGGCCTTTTGAGTAATTTTAAGGCCATGTAAGACTTACCCAATCCTTCCCTTACCGACATTTTTTTTTCTACAACGCTATCTCTACATTTATTGAGATATCAAATTGCAAATTTCTAAAATTGAAGCTAAAGCATTAAGGTACATTTATCTGGTCTTAAATTGTTGTAAAAATAAAAAAAATTTCTTTTTAATTTCTTTTATAAATGTCAATATTTAGGACTAGATAAACGTACCTTAATGTTTTAGCTTCAATTTTAGAAATTTTCAATTTGATATCTCAATAAATGTAGACATAGCGTGGCAGAGAAAAAATGTCGGTAAGGTAGGGATCAGGTAAGTCTTACATGGCCTTAAGGAATCTCAAGTGATTTTACTAAACTTAAAGGAATTTCATAAGATTTTATAGAATTTTAAGTAACTTTAAGGGATACAACAATAAATGGTGGAATTTTAAGAGATTTCATGAAATCTCATGGAATTTTAAGTAATTTTCAGGAATTTGACGATATTTTATTGGATATTTTTTTCGGAAATTCAATATTTTATGGACTTAACAGATTTAAAGGGATTTACGAGATTTCATTGGATTTTTAGGAATTTCAGAAGATTTCATGAGATTTCATGTGATTTTAAGTAACTTTGTGGGATTTGATGATATTTTTGTGGATTCTATGTAATTTTAAGGGATTTTAAGATATTTTATAATAATAAGAAATTTTAAGAGATTTTTTGAGATTCATTGAACTTTCAAGTATTTTTTAAGTATTTAACGAGATATTATGGAATTTTGAATAATTTAAAGAGATTTAATGAGACTTCATGCGCTTTTGAGTAATTTTAAGGCCATTTAAGACTTATCCGATCCCTACCTTACCGACATTTTTTTCTCTGCAACGCTATATTCTACATTTATTGAAATATCAAATTGAAAATTTCTAAAATTGAAACTAAAGCATTAAGGTACGTTTATCTGGTCTTAAATTTTTGTAAAAATAAAAAAAATTTGTATGAAAAAAATTTTTTTTATAAATGTCAATATTTAGGACCAGATAAACGTACCTTAATGCTTTAGCTTCAATTTTAGAAATTTTCAATTTGATATTTCAATAAATGTAGACGTAGCGTTGCAAAGAAAAAAATGTCGGTAAGGTAGGGATCGGGTAAGTCTTACATGGCCTTAAATGGTTGATGACAAAAGTTTCACAGAAAAACCCAATTATTCAAATATAATATATAAAAACATAAGAGGAAAGAAAAAAGATGTAACGAATATTTTTTAAAACCCCTGTAGGTGTTTTGAGATATTAGTGGTGCAAATTAGACCTTCAGATTTTATCAATTATTTATCTGCAATCGTCTTTGAGTTAACGTGTTATCAAAAAAGTGTGGCATACATACGTACATACATTCATACATCTGGACAATTATTTAAAATATTTTATAACACATTTTTCCATTAAACACTATATAATTAAATCACTAATTAATGAAAATTTCATCAATTTGTAATTTATTATGGAAATTAAAAAAATTATGTTTGTTTTTTTATGTATTTAAAAAATTGAACATTTTATGTATTCAATTCTACTTTTAGCATTATATTGCATTACACTAAATTAATATTTTTATTATAAAACATGAATCTTCATCTGAGTGGTATTTTTTTATTCTTTAGAGAAAAACTCATTAAAAGATCAATTAAAACATATGATTTACCACCGACTTGACAGAAACTAGATTTTGGAATAAATGAGAGAGATCATAAAACCATAATGAATTATTGCAGACATAAATATTATTTGACAACTTAATTTTTCTAGCAATTAAATATTATCAAATTCTAGGAGAGAAATCCGTAGTTTTTTGATAGAAATTCGAAGTCAGTTTTCAATTCGAATTATGTCTGATCCCTTTAAGGCCATGTAAGACTTACCCGATCCCTACCTTACCGACATTTTTTTCTTTGCAATCTTACTTGTACATTTATTGAAATATCAAATTGAAAATTTCTAAAATTAAAGAAAATATGCTAAGGTATGATTATCTGGTCTTAAATTTTTGTAAAAAAAAAATTTCGAAAAAAATTTTTTTTTATAAATGTCAATATTTGTGACCAGATAAACGTACCTTAATGCTTCAGCTTCAATTTTAGAAATTTTCAATTTGATATCTCAATAAATGTAGACGTAGCGTTGCAGAGAAAAAACGTCGGTAAGGTGGGGATCGATAAGTCTTACATGGCCTTAAAAATCAAAAAAGTTACGCAATCTTTATCTTTATTCCTTTGTTGACCTTATAAAAATTTTTAAAGATTTTTAAGTCTATCATGAATCAATTATCCGAGCCCTATCTCACCAGTATTTTTTGCCTACATTAACATTTCTACATTTATTAAGATTTCGATTTGAAAATTTCCAAAATTAAAGACAATATACTAAATTACGATTATTTAGTCAATAAATCATCAATTTCTTAAACATTTGTGATTTTCTATCATTCCTTCTTTGTATTCACTTCTCACAATCATTCTTTATTTACTAATTTAATCGAATTCCAAGCACAACTCGCATGTATTGTTGCAAAACTTGGATTGATTTAAAAATCGGAACGCTGACACGAAACAAAGATACATTTTACTTTAGAATGAAATATTACTTGAATTTTATGCGATTTTGAGCTCATTTTATTTTCTTAGCATTATTTACCTAAAATGAAATGATTGAAGATTAAGTTATTTTAAGTTGAATGATGAATTTTAAGATGAATTTTAAATAATATTATTTTAAAATAATTTTTATTTTAAAATTCATCTTAAAATTCATCTTAATTTTAAGTTATTTTAATATTATTATTATTAACTTATTTTATTAAGTTATTTTATTTTAAAGCTCAAAATTATTTAAAGATTGCAGAAAAACTATGCGAAGCTTATTTTATAATAAAACCGATAAAACCCCTCTTAAGGGCGCTGAACCCAAGTGTTAAGCTCAAAATTCCACTTTCCACTTTACTCAAGGAAAATTATAGATAAATAATTTTAAGGGATTTTAAGGTATTTTATGATAATAAGAAATTTTAAGGGCTTCTATTTTCAGAAATTTTACGAGATGTGTTGAGATTCATTGAATTTCAAGTATTGTTAAGTATTTAACAAGATTTCATGGAATTTTGAATAATTATAAGAGATTTAATGAGACTTCATGGGCTTTTGAGTAATTTTAAGGTATCTCAAGTGATTTTATAAAACTTAAAGGAATTTCATAAGATTTTATAGAATTTTAAGTAATTTTAAGGAATATCAAGGAATATGAAGCGAATTTATAAAATTTAAAGAAATTTCACCAAATTCTGAATTTTAATGGATTTAATGACATTTCTGGGGATTTTAAATAATTTTAAGGGATTTTACGATATTTTATGGGATATTAATAATTTAAAGGATTTTGAAGGGACTCAGGGGATTTTACGAAATTTCAGTTGATTTTCAGGAATTTTAAGAGTTTTAATGAGATTTCATGGTATTTTGAGTAATTTTAAGTAATTTTAAGGGATATAACGATAGGTTGTGGAATTTTAAAGATTATCAAGTAATTTTACGAAATTTAAAGGATTTTAACCAGATTTTAAAGGATGTTAAAGAGATTTTAAAATATTGTACAGGATATTAAGTAATTAAAAAAACTTTTGAGGGATTCGAGGGTTGTTACGAAATTTCATGTAACTTTAAATACTTGTAAGATATTTTACGACATTTTATGAGATATTAAGTTATTTTTTAAGGACTTTCAAGGGGTTTTACGAAATTCCATTAGATTGTTAGAAATTTTAATGGATTTCATGATATTTCAGGGGTTTTAATTAATTTTAAGGGATCTTTCGAGATTTTATAGGATATTTCATTATTTCGAAAAGTTATTGATATTTTTATAAAACATTGAGATTTGACGTAATATTGATGCCAGTATTGAATATTTAAATTAAATATAGTTCTGATTTCTTGATCGCACAATTTCGCATAATCCAGAATTTTGAAGCAGAATTTCGCATAATAAATTTTTCTTCGCATAATTTAAAGATATTAAAGAACAGAAAAAATTGTCTCTAGACATCATATCTAGTAAGTACAAAAAATTAAAAAGACTTAAGTACCGGAACAAATTTTGTTTATTCCTATCTATAAAATTTCAGTTCATTGTCATAAATCTTATTATTTGACTAGCTAATTATTAAAGAAAGTAAAAGAAGTTACAAAAATACACATAAAAGTGAATTTTAAATGTTACACAAGTTTAATTATCATTGAATCCGTTAAAAACTAATTCGATCGCGGCTTTCACATCTCCATTGGTAATGTGGAGAGCTTGGAGATTAACAGCATCGTCCAAAAGTCCGATCTCATGCATTTGTGCCAGTTGCCTCTGAATATCGAGAGATTGAGGAATAGTTGAAGGAGTAGATGGAGCAGCAACACCAGCAACACTAGCAGGAGTCGTAGGTGTCGATGCAAATGCCTGTTGCATTGCTTGGGAAAACATTTCAGTCGTAATTACACCTGAATTCCTGCTGGCTCTCGAAGATGAGGACGATGAGCCACTATGAGGAAAACCTCTACCTCCAGCTCTCGATAAAGCAGCAGCTAGCTGAGCTGTGGTGATGGCGGAATTAGATTGGTGTCTGCCCAGAGCCGAATCCGACGATTGAGAAGAATCGCCAGCCATTTCTTCGTCGTCACTTAAATTATCCAAGCTATAGGAATAAGCTGTTGAAGGTGCGTTTGAATTTGAAGGATCGGAACTAATTGCTGCACTGTTGTGAGCTTCCTCGTGAACTGCTGTTGATATATGTTGAGCGGCTTCCACTAAGAGTGGATGAAGTTCAGCGATTCTAAAAAAACATTGCGAGATGAATTTTCAATCTTCTATCAAAAAAAGGGGGATGCGATTATATCGAAAATTTTCAAGTAATTTAAAAACAAAAATTCTGACCTCGCATAATATTTTAGTGAAAGGAAATGTTTACATAATATTCCCGAAATGTTTAGCTTACCTCTTAACTGTGTCTGGATCTGTGAAATGAGCCATCAAATCAGGATCTTGTAACATTGCAATTGCTACCGTATCCTCGCTGAGTCCTGGTGACGATGATATGATGTTCTCTATCACTTCAGGACGCTTGCTTAAACGCTGGGGAATAAATTTGTATGTTAGTGTGACTTCACAAAAAATTAAAATTCTATTTCTTCATTTTATTCAACAAATATTATAATTGGATATATTTTTACTTTATAGACATAAAGTTTTTCAAAATAGAAGAGTCGCTACAGAGCGAAAAAATATTTACATACTTTTAATAATCCTTGAATCAAAGAATTCTAATTTCAGTCTTAAAATTCAATCTTTTCATTCCACGAAAAAAATATTGAAAGTAGATAAAGTCTGTTTAACAAGAGCGTGTTCGCGATATTTTGAAAACTATTGAAGGTTTTTGAACGTTTTTTTTTTTTTATTTAAAGGACGTTCAAAGGACTAATGCGCAATTACTTAATAAATGGTCCAGTCCCCATCGTTGTCCAGAATGGCCTGGCACCTTCTTGGCATGCTTTCCACTAATTTTTCGGCATAGTTCGTCGGTAAATCTAGCCATAACTTCTTGATTTTTTGTGACAGCTGTTTTAGGGTGAACACACGTTTTCCGGCAAGCTTCCTCTTTAAAACACTCCAGACATTCTCGATTGGATTTGCATCTGGGGACTGTGATGGCCAGTTCAAGGTCGTGATGTAATTTTCCTCTTTCCAAGCGGTGCAGAGACGGCTTCGATGTTTCGGGTCGTTATCCTCTTGCAAGATCCAATCGGCATTATCGGCTCCAAACATCTTTTTAGCACACCTTAGAAGACCACGTTGATATATTTGGAGCATTTTCTGAGCATTAAGGTTCTCGGTGAAGAGCTCTAAAGACCCAAAACCGCGCTCAGAGAAGCATCCCCAAATATTGACCTTCACTGGGTGTTTAATGATCCGCTGGAGAAATCTACTGCCAGCCGTAGACCAGGCATACTTTATGGGAACCCATACCCAGAACGACACTTTGCCAGAAAAAATAACGTTCGACCAGTCCCGGTCGAGATTTTCAACAGCCCATGCCTTCCGTTTTTCGATATGGGTTCCTGAGAGTAGGGGTTTTTGCCTCGTGGTACGGTACTGTATCTTCGATTCAACCAAACGCTGTCGAATGGTGTTGATACTAATGTATATTCCCTTTTTAGCTAGTATAACCTTGGCATTTCGCAATCCTAGAGTGGGAGTAAGCTTGAACAGCTGCATGATCGTTTTGTCCTCTTTGCTAGTTGTTGCACGTTTTTTTCCTCTTTCAGGAAGATCGTCAACAGTTCCATCGGCTTTATACCGCTCAACCCACTTCAAAATGAACGACTTTGACTTTTTCAAGTATTTAGCAGCCGCTCTGACGGACATTTTTGGTCCTTTTGGATGGTAACACAAGAAGACGGCTTCAAATCGTTTAACGTAAACGGAACTCATTTTCACTAGCGTGCGTTCTCTCGGACGGTTCGACCGATACTGAAGCGGTATCATAAACGCGTATTAGTCCTTTGAACGTACTTTAATTAAAAAAAAAAAACGTTCAAAAATCTCCAATAGTTTTCGAAATATCGCGAGCACGCTCTTGTTGAACAGACTGTATTTTTTCGCTCTACACCCACAATTATGTTTAAATTAGAGTGAAAATATGTTAGAGTAAAAATATTTATAATTTTAATATTGCTTAAGTAAAATGAAAAAATTGAATTTTGTCGTTATAACTTGGATATTTGTTCTGAATCCTATAGAATATTTTTAAAGATCTTTGCAATATTTAATTCAATTTTGAAATTTTTATTTCCTTACATGTAAAGCACTGCGAAGAGCAGGATTGGCGTTGAAAGATTGAAAAGCATTTGCGAGTTGTGCTACGCTGATGTCTGATATCGATTTTGCAGGAACTGGAACTTCCGGAGCATTCTTTTTTAAAATGTGAATCATTGCTCCATTCTTCAAACCACAAGACTCGAGTGTGGCATCGTCTTCCAAAATACAGCCACAGTAAACGAGTTCTGTAAACAAAATGTTTCTTTATTTTTTATTTTAACTAGCAATAATTATGATCTGCGCGCGATTAGTTTCTCGCTTTTGCTCACCTTTTGCTAGTAGAAAAAATAATTGAGAATTTTTAATTCTTGAAATATAAAATTTTGTAATTCTTTATCTAATTTCAGGAATCTTTATGAGTTTTATAAAATTCCTTAAAATGCGTTTATTATCCTTCTAATTTGGTGAAATTCCTTTAAATTCCGTAAATTCACTTTTTATATTTCTTAAAATTACTTAAAATTACTCAAAGTCCCTGAAAGTCTCATTAAATCTCTTAAAATTTCCGAAAATTTACTGAAATTTTGTAACATCTATTGGATCCATTCAAAGTCTTTAAAATTTCTTAATATCCCATAAAACATGGTAAAATCTCTTAGAATTACTTAAAATTCCATAAAATGTGGACAAATCCCTTAAAGTTATTTAAAATCCTACGAAATTTCATGGAATCCTTTCAAATTCCTGACAATCACATGAAACCTCGTAAAATTCCCAAACAATATCTTAACATCGCTTTAGCATCTTTCAAAATCTGGTGAAATTCCTTAAAATTACTTAAAATTACTCACAATCTCATAAAGTCTCATTACATCTCTTAAAATTACTCAAATTCCATGAACGTTAAATGCTTTATAATTCTTGAAAATTCTATATAATCTCAACAAACCCTTTAAAATTCTTGATGTAAATGTTCTTCAAATTATTTAATATCTCATAAACATCTTAAAGTTACTTAAAATTACTTGGAATCTTCGAAAATATTATCAAAACCCGTAAAATTACTTAAAATCCCATGAAATTAAATCCCATAAATTAATATCATATGAAACATTGTAAAATCTCTGAAAATTACTTAAAATTCCATGCAGTTTCATAAAATTCCTCGAAATATTTCTAAAATCTCAATAAATTTTGTAAAGCCCTTTTAAATTCCTTAACATTTTTCAAGACTCCGTGAAATCTCATTAAATCTCTTAAAATATCTCAAAATTCAATGAAATTTCGTAAAATGTCTAATAGTTTCTCAAATTACTTAAAATTCCACAAAATATATAGTCAAATACCTTAAAATTACTTTATAATCCTTTAAAATCTCATAATTTTTCCTAAGAAAATGTGAGATTGGAAAAATGA
>CAJFCO010000393.1:96209-118381 GCA_904066015.1 Synergus gifuensis
CCTTAAAATTAAAAAGTGTTTCATATTTCTTCATAGAACGTGTTTTTTGAGGTCCCTGAAGTAATATTAGCGATAGAAATTTTAAAAAATTAAAAATTTTTTTGGATCGTTCAATGAACGTTCAAAACTTTATTCACATTAAATACTTTCAATTACCTGAAAATCCAATGAAAACTCTTTATTAGATTTTTAGATTCTTTAAATTTCTTTAGATTCTATAAAACCCCAATATCGGGTAAAATCCCTTAAAATTTCTGAAAATCAGAATAAATTTCATAAAATTCCTTAAAATACAGTGAAATCCTTTCTATTTCTAAAATTTCAATAAATTTTCTAAAATTCATATTCTCTGTCTTAATAAACTTTTTGAAAACGAAAATAGTCTGAAGATAAAAATTTGTGTAATTTCTAATTATTATTATTAATGATATTTGTGTGTTTCATTTCTGGTTTAGAAGAAAATCGGAAGCTTTGGAAGATAAAGAATCCTTTATATATAAAGTATCCTTTATCTTTTGTCTCTTGTTCGAACAGGAGACAAATCTTAAAAATAGTTTGGGGTGCATCATTATAAAGAGAAGTTTTTTTATAAATAATATACCCCATCTAAAAAATGTAAATAAGTTAACAAAGATTACTAAAAAATACAAAGAATATTACATTTCCTTACCGAAAGAATCTTTAGAAAGGTTAGTTCTTTTTGCTGCTTTACTTCTTAGTTCTTCCACTTTATTTTTCAAGTTCACTTCACTTAATTTAATCGTTGCTGCGGTTTGAGATGGGAAACGTAAACTCAAAACTATTTCCGCAGACATTTTGGAATAGATAATTAATTCGAAAACGGGCGAATTATTTTTCTAAAATGTATTTACATTGAAAAGCTTGAAAAAAATGAATGACACAGCAGCAAGAGCAGAAGAGCAAAGCCAAGATAGAAGCGATAGAAACGTAAGTCGTAAACAGCTGTTGCAGTTTCTATTGGTTATCAGTTTTCGAATGGAGTTTATCCCTTCTTTCCTTCCACTATGCTTTTAGAGCTTTTGACCTTTGACAAGTGCTTTTGATTGACTTTTGACTGCTTTTGACGAATAACGATGCTTCTAACATCTTTGACCGACATCTTTGACGTCTGTTGACATCTTTGACAGTTTTCTGCTTCTGCAACAAAAACAACAACCAGGCGCTTCCTGCGCGCGCAGCGTGTGTTGGCTTCCGCTCGAGAAATTCTGCAATTGGCTGTAATCTGGCGCGCGATTGAAAATCGAATTAAATTTCACCAATGGGAGAAATTCTCTCTCGGTAAGCCAAAATAATGCATGCGCAGGCAGCTGGACAACAACCAGTCGCAGAAGCGCCAAAATTTGAATTATAATTACTTTGCAACATTGTTTTTAATTTTTAGAAAGGTTATTATTAATTTAATTTTAATATTAAAAGTGTTTATTATTTTGAGTCCCGATATGATTCGAAATATGACGTTTATGATATTGAGTGATTGAGAATGGATTGAAATTATGTAAACGATGTAAACCTCCATTATTTTGCTCCAAAATGAAATTCTTGTTATTTGATTTTGCATTCATTTTTTTAATATGATGAAAATTATTGATAAATTAATTAAATTAATTTATCGATTAATTTTAATAAGAAACTGGAACAATATCTTGTAAATAAACTCGAGTCTCCCAAATGTCAAGAAATTCTTTATCCTCTTACCTCTATAGTCACATCAATTGCGCATGCGTATTGCGTATAATATAATATTTTTTAGCATTTTAAATTGCGCGCGAATAGCAACCAATCAGATGCCGAACGCAAAGCGTGCGCAGTAGTTATCAAGTGGGATTTGAGAAATACGGACTTGACATTTGAGAGAAACTTGACTTGACATTTGGGAGAACTTGAGATTTGGAAAGTTGACATTTGAGAGATTCGAGTGTAATATTTTTTAAATACACACTTCTTCCATAATATACTTCTTTAAATTTCGCGCTGTTTTTGTCCTGTTGGGGCGCATGCGCACTTTGCGAAACATACACGTGCCCACGCACGTACAGACACATGTAAAACTCGTCTAATTTGGAAGTGGTTTCAGGCAAAGTTATTTGCTCGCTCGCGAACCTGTTAACGAAGTGATTGTTTTAAGACGATTTTCCTTTCAATCCGGTGTTCAAGTACAAATTAAAGTTGAGCTTCAGTACGTGAGTGAAAAAGTGTGTGAAAAATGCCGCGGTTTCATAAAATTGAGATCAATAGAACGGAATGGGAAGTTCCGGAACGTTATCAGATGCTCACCCCGGTGGGATCTGGTGCCTATGGCCAAGTCTGGTAAGAAAAAAAACGGAAAAAAACGAAAAAAATGAAATCTTAAAAAGAACCTTTATAAGCAACACGAAGCTAAATAAATTCTTTGCTCTTCTGAGTTTTTTTGTTCAGCGCACTTTTTCCTCTTCCGAATTGCTACATTTGTTATTTTTGCTCTTTCCGCTAAACAATATATCAACAAAAGAGTAGATAATTATTATTTTAAGTTATAAATACACAGCATCCGAGTGAGCTGGCATTGTATTCTTGGCATTTTCTAAGGAATCCTTATTCACTAATAAATCTAGACTTCAGGCGACTTATAGACTTTCATTTTTCGTGATGAAACTTGCTGACTAGTTCTTGCATGTTTTTAGAGGTGTGAATACTGATTAGATTGTCAATACTTGGTTCAATTATGATAATACATATATCATTGAATGTGAATTATGTAATGGCGATTTTGGTGAAAGACGTTTTGATAAGTAAAAGTCACGAATTTATCTTTTTATTGTGACCTCTGCTGAGGCTACCTTGAAAGATTTAACTATATGTGTATATAGAATACGTCTGCGTATGACAGGTTGACCTACAACAGGTGCCTTTCTATTGTTGTCAATAAAAAAAAGGTGGCTGAATAATTAATTATTCTCGCAGTTGAAGTCTGCTTTGAAATTGCATTTGACAAGTTTATTAAAGTTTATTATCTTAAATTTCTATAGCTCTTTATAATTAAGTCTCAATAATTTCAAATATTCCGTTATTTATAATCTTTTTTTGATGCAAAAAAACTTCGGAGTCTTTCCCTTAAGGGTGTTGGAGCCAAGTTTTAATCTAAAAATTCGATTTCTTCATTTTACTCAATAAATATTAAATTTTGAATTTTTCCTCTCTGAAGAATTATTAATCAATTGTTAACTAGAATTATGCGTACGGAGCGAGAAAATATCTAATTCAAATATTTTTTAAGTAAATGAAAATATTCAATTTTGAAGTTAGATTTTTAATTCTTCGTTTTATGCAAAAAGTATCGAAACTAAATATTTTCGTTGAATAAAATGGAGAATAGAATTTTGAGCTTACAGGGTGGCCACATGTCAGGGAAGTCAGGGAAGTCAGGGAAATGTCATTTACGTTAACTATGTTATTTTTGTCGTATTACATATATATCTTTTATAATTTATTTAACAAATTTTAGAAACTATCCAAAGATTTCGAAGGATTATAAATAAATTCCAGGTATTCTCTGAGATTCTCTAGGTTTTTAAAGATTCAAAGAGATTTGTATAATATTTAAAAGATTTAGTTGAATTTTAAAAGTACTTCATGAAATTTTAAGAGATTTCTAATGAAGTTTAGGGAATTTAAAGAATATTAAGGAATTTTAAAGTTCCTTGTGGAATTTTAAAGAATTTTAGAAAGCTTTTAAGAAGTTTAAGAAATTTTGATTTTGAAAAGTAATTTTAAAGGATTTTAATGATCCTCATAGAATTTTAAAGGATTTCACGAGATTTTTATGATTTTCTGAAGATTTTGTGGAATTTTAGAGAATTTTGAACAGTTTTCAAAAATTATAAAAGTTTTTTTTACGTAGTTTAAGGGATTTACAAGTTTTTCGTGGAATTATAAAGGAATTTAAGGGCATGTGTTACTTACCATATGAGCAAGTTTAAATAACCCGGGTTTTTTTCTACAATTTTTACATTTTCAAAAAAATTTTAGTCAACATCTGTCCGTATTCACGTTCTTGATGGATGTTGACTATAATTTTTTTGAAAATGTAAAAATTGTAGGAAAAAACCCGGGTTATCTAAATTTGCTCATATGGTAAGTAACACATGCCCTTAAGAAACTTGTAAGAATTTTAAGATATTCTAAAAAATTATAAATATTCGTGTACAATTTGAAAGGATTTTAAAAAGCTTGTAAGAATTTTAAGAAATTTTAATTACTTTAAAGTGATGTTAAAGAATTTAAATTTTCCTCATGGAATTTTAAAGGATTTCATAAAATTTTTATGATTTATAAAAGATTTTGTAGAAGTTTAAGGAATTTCAAGAGGTTTTTAAGAATTTTAACCCTTGCTTGCCACACTGGGAGATTTTCATGATATTTGGATAATATTTAAATTATCTATTGTATAATTTGAAATTTATAATTTAATATAATTTATATAATTTATATAATATTTAAAAGATTTAGATGAATTTTAAAAGGACTTTATGAAATTTTAAGAGATTTTTAAGGAAGTTTAGGGAATTTTAAGAATTTTAAGGAATTTTAAATTTCCTTGAGAAATTTTAAAGGATTTCACGAGATTTTTATGATTTTCTATAGATTTTGTGGAATTTTAGAGAATTTTGAAAAGTTTTCAAAAATTGTAAATGTTTTTTTACGTATGTTAAGGGATTTAAAAGTTTTTCGTGGAATTAGAAAGGAATTTAAGAAACTTGTAAGAATTTTAAGACATTTAAATTACTTTAAAGTGATTTTAAAGAATTTAAATTTTCCTCATGGAATTTTAAACAGTTTCACAAAATTTTTATGATTTATAAAAGATTTTGTAGAAGTTTAAGAAATTTCAAGAGGCTTTCAAGAATTTCAAGTCATTTTTGATTTTTAAAAGATTTTGTGAGATTTTTTATTTCAAGAGTTTTTTTTAGAGATCTTAATGCACTTTAGGGAATTTTAAAGAATTTCACGAGATTCTGAAAATGTTTTATGGAATTTTAAAGGATTACTGGAAATTTTAAGAGATTTCTATGAATTTTAAAAGATTTTGTAGTTTTTTGAGGAATTTAAAGTACATATTTCAAAGGATTTTGAGGAATTTTAAAAAGATTAGTGAAAATTGAAGGAATCTCATGAAGTATTAACAATTTTGAAGGGATTTCGTGGAATTTTAAGATGTTTCTAAGAATTTCAAGAAATTTCAATGAATTTTAAGAGATCTTTTCAAAAGTTCTTGTAAATTCGAGAGATTTTTACGAATGTTAAATATTGTGAAGTGATATTAAATTTCAAAATATTTAAAGTGATATTATATGAAATTTTTGAAAAATTTCAATATATTATTATTGAAAATTTATACGTATTGTAAATACTTTTCTGTCAGGGAAATTTGTTTGAAAGTCAGGGAAAAGTCAGGGAAATGTCAGGTTTAACACTTGAGCCCAACACCCTTAAAACTTTTTTACCACAAATAATGGGTATTTTTCGTTGGAACTTTGACGACTATTATTATTTTTTGTAAAATTAAAAAAATATTCTGTTTTCTCGATCTCGTAATTCTTTTCAATTTTTCAAAAAAATTAGTCACTAGACGTAAGATTTTTCTTTTGTTTCCAGTTCCCAAAGTTTCAGCGGAAAATATCTATTACTTGTGGTAAAAAAAGTTTCAGAAAATAAATTGTTAAAATGGTAAGAGCGAAAAAATATCTAATTATAATATTTATAAAGTAAAATGAAGAAATCGAATTTTGAGGTGAGAACTTAAAAAATCTGAAAATAAAAGATTTCTAATTAATAATAATGGTTTCAAGTTCATGGCCTTTTTCACTCTGGAAACTTTCCAATTTGCCAAATTTAATTTTAGAAGCTTTAAGTTTTGAAAATTATTTGATACTTTCAGTATCACAAAATTCCAATTTTGCAAACTTTAAATATAAATAAGAACATTTAGATTTTTATTTAATGTTTTTTTTTTCTCTCTCTTTCTAGTTCTGCAGTGGACGTCACAACTGGTCAAAAAGTAGCAATAAAGAAATTAGCACGTCCTTTTCAATCTGCAGTTCATGCTAAACGAACATATAGGGAGTTACGAATGCTCAAACACATGAATCACGAAAATGTAAGTTTTTATATCAGTAAATAAAAGAGATGATTGAAATACTGAAAACAAAAATGTTCTAGATCATTCTTTAATTTATTTCATTCATTATAAGTATAATGTACTTTATAAACATCTAAAAACAGACCTAGGCCATTTTTGTTTTCCTTGGTAAAATTTGTTTCTCAAGTATTTAAAGTCTTAATTTTCTACACTGCAGATTATTGGTCTCTTAGATGCATTTCATCCAGCCTCGTCTCTCGAAGATTTTCAACAAGTGTAAGTCATTATTTTTAAAAAAATGTCTTATTCGGGGTGTCGATTTGTTCTTTCGGTTTACTTTTATTACCTGTCATTTATTTTTATTTTTTCAAATTCGCTTTGAATTTACGTGAATTTTATTATAAGTTTTTGAATTGTTAATTCTTTTGTATTTTTCGAATAATTTTGAATCGCCATCCTGCTTATTATTAAATGAAAGGATTTATATAATTAATACTGAAATTATTTTTTAAAGGTACCTAGTAACGCATCTATTGGGCGCCGATCTCAATAATATCGTAAGAACACAGAGACTATCAGATGACCATGTACAGTTTCTTATCTACCAAATACTTCGGGGTATGAAATACATCCACTCAGCCGGAATTATACACAGGGTACGTCTAGCTTGGAATAAATTCAAATTTGACTCAAATCCAAATTTAACGAATTATAAATTATACGTAATGAATTCGAAGTGAAACATTGCGAAATTCAGTTTAGGAAACTTAATGTATTGTTCTAATTTAAGCCCTGCCAACTTTTAGGATCTGAAACCATCGAACATAGCTGTTAATGAAGACTGTGAATTAAAAATTCTCGATTTCGGTTTGGCTAGACCTACAGAAAATGAAATGACTGGTTATGTTGCAACGAGATGGTATAGGGCTCCTGAAATTATGCTAAACTGGATGCATTATAATCAAACAGGTCTGCATTCAACAACTTTCTAAATAATTTTTTGAAAATGTATTAAGGGTGTGGGACCCAAGTTTTAAGCTCAAAATTCCATTCTCCATTTTACTCAGCAAAAATTATAGATATATATTTTTTCGCTCTGTAGCGCTAATCTTTTTTCAAATATAAGACTGCGTACAGAACGAAAAAATATTTAGTTTCGATACTTTTTGTGTAAAATGAAGAATTCAAAATCTAACTTCAAAATTGAATATTTTTATTTTACTTAAAAAATATTTGAATTAGATATTTTCTCGCTCTGTACCCATAATTCTAGTTAAAAATTGATTAATTATACAGAGGGAAAAAATTCCAAATTTAATATTTGTTGAGTAAAATAAAAAAATCGAATTTTTAGATTAGAACTTGGCTCCAACACCCTTAAAGGTGTTAGATCCAATGTCGAACTTAAAAAATCGTCGTGATATGTTTTAGTTGACATTTGGTCAGTGGGTTGCATAATGGCTGAACTTTTGACAGGAAGGACGTTATTCCCAGGAACAGATCGTATCCTTTTCAAGAAATTGAAACAATTAAGAATTCTAACTGTAGTGCGCCAAGCCTATTAGCTGAATGTGGATTTTGATCAATCATTATCATACATATTATCAAGATTAAAATCATCCTTCACTTTCAGTTCGTCACATCGCATAATCCAAGCTTCTCTCATTCTCATAAATTCTGGTTCATCATACAATTAACAAAATTGCTTTTTGCTAAGGGTCTGCCAAAATCTGCTATTATTCTTGCTTAATTTTCTCTATATTTCTGTCTGTTTGCTATTATCTATACCGAATCGGAAAACTTAACTTACAATTAGCTTCAGCTTTGCTAATCACCTCACATATTTACAATAAAAAAATTTAAAATTCCAAGAAAGAAACATGCGCATATTTTGGTCAATTTCGTAATCATATTTGCATTCTCTAAAAAAAAAGTAACAAAAGAATTAATGAATATTTAATAGATCTTTTGATGAGATGATTTTACGAAAAATAAATATTAAATAAGGTTCAGAAAAGTTAACGAAAGAATTGTAGAACCTTAGCAAAAGCAGATATTCATCAATTGAATCTCATAATGGAAATTTTGGGCACTCCACGAGACGAGTTCATGCAGAAAATTTCATCTGAATCGGTAAGTGTAACGTGTGTAAATAAAACTTGTTAATCTCGCAGTTTTCAAGCAGATTTGCAAGAAAGCAAACAATAGAAAAGAAAACAAAATACATATAGTAAATAAATTATTGATTCGATTAAACGAGTCAAATCTCGCAGTATTGTCTCTTTTGTGCATGAGCATGAGAATAAAAGTGTTTTTTTCTTCCATTGAATTACCAAATCCATTAATTTGAATTGAGTAATTCAACTAATTCAATTATGAGTTTTCAAGCAATTGATTTATTTCTAATCTATGTCTTACTTCGCTTATTTTACATATTCAACTTTATTGCCTGTCCAATGTACTTTTGCATGCATAATACTATCAACAATATTTTAACACTTGTAAAGTTATTTCACTGCATGATATTGATGTATTAATATTCAAAATTATTTAAACAAATACCTGCTCCGCTTTTAAATTACCTTAACGCTAAGCAGACATTGACCACCTAACGCGTGTCCTCGTGCTCTGTGGAACACCCACAGAAGAAACCTTAAACAAAGTTACCAGCCAAGAGGTAAACAATTCTAAATTATTACAAATTTTTTATCTCAATTCGAACCACAATTATTTCAAAGATTCAATAACTAAAAATGACAATTTGGTTGAAGTTTCAGACGTCTAGTCTAGTTCTGATTTTTTTTAGATTTATTGGAATAAAAATATCAAAAACAAAAATTTCCAGTTTTTTTCATAGTTTCCAAATTTTCATAGTTTCCAAAACCAAAAACTTGTATTTATTTATTGGTAGAAATTTGTCCGGCGTTGCTCGGGATTTTAAGATTTCGTAGAATTTCAAGTGATTTCAAGAGATTTTAAAGATTTTTAAAAGATTTCCTGAAATTTTAAGAGATCTTTAAATCAACTTTTTGAAATTAGAAATTTTTAAAGTTCTCGAACTTTTTAAATTAAATTTTCTTTTAAATTTTTAATCTTGTTTTTATAATCTTTTTAAAAGCATTTTAAATAACTGGAAAATTTCAATTAAACCCTTGAAATCTTTTTAATTCTTTTTAAATCTTTAAAAAAATTATTATACTTTAGAATCCCTACTAAATCCTTTCAATCATTTAAAATATCTTTAAATCGTGTAAAATATTTCAAAATCCCTTGGAATTCATTAAAATTACTTGAAAGATCTTGAAATCTCCCCAAATTCCTTTAACTGAAAATTGTTATCGAAAGGGTTTTTTTTTAGAAATTTCACAAGATTTCAAGACATTTTAATGATTTTTAAATGATGTCCTGGAATTATAAGGCATTTTATAGAATTTTAAGGTATTTTAAGAGATTTTTAGAATTTAAAATAATTAAATTTTCTTCTAAATTTTTAATCTTATTTTTGTTACCTCTTTAACAACATTTTAAATAGCTAGAAAATTTTTGTAAATCCCTTGAAATCTTTTTAATTTTTTTTCAATTCTTAAAATAATTTAAAATATCCTGAAATCGTTTAAAATATTTCGAAATTCCTTTTACTTTATTAAAATCACTTTAAATGGCTTGAAATTTGTTGAAAATATTTTTAATTCTTTCGAAATTCAATTTAATTCCATATAAAAAGTGGAAACCTCTTCAAATCTAAGTGAAATCGGTCTGAAATAATGAAAAATCCTTTTGATAACTTTTTTGAACAGTTTTAAAAATCCATAAAAGACTAAAATCAAATAAAATCTCTTAGAATCCTTTAACCATTTTTTAAATCCCTCAGTCTGTTTATCCCTTAATATTCCTCAAATTCTTCATAACTTTTTAAAATCCCATGAATTTTTCTGAAATCCTTTAAGTCTCTATACAAAATCCCTTTAAATACTTTTAAAATCCCTTGAAATCTCTTAAAAATCCGAGCAACGTCAGGTAAATTTCAGTTAGTAAATAAATGTAAAAATAAAATAAATTAAATTCGTTAAACTAGACGTCTGAAATTTCAACCAATTAAATGACATTAGGATTGAATCAGTGAAATTGACTGATTTTTTAGTTAATTTCTCTGAAAAATCAATTAATTCGATTGATTCAATAGCTAAAAATATGTCACTAAATAGAGTAAAAATCTTGACTGATTAAAGTATTAGAGAGTATTTAAAAAAAATTATTTTGACATTTTCAAGAATTATGCAGAACTTGTATAAGAATTGAAGAAATCTTCAGAATTCAAGTCATTTTCATTCAGGTTGAATGTATTGTATCACATAATATAAACATGAATCACTTTCTAACACGCATTTGTTAGTAAAAATAAACACGGTCTCAGGTTAAGTGACTTAAAAATCAGAGCTATTTTGTAATCCCAAACCACTGCGTCAGAGGAAAAATCCCAGAAATATATATAATTATATCTATATATTTCACGAAAGAACTTTGGTGTCTTTGGTGTGTTCAAAATAGTAAATGTGAGTTCTTAATATTTTTTTTTAATAACTGATACATAGCCTTAAGGATAAAGAAAATGAAATTAATACTTTATAATTTAAATTCTAATATTCCTCTCCTCTAAAGAATGTTACTTTGTTAATTTTGATTGTGCATGTTAACTTTGTGTCGTCTTGGTCCAAGATAATTTAGTCAATTACTCATTTATGTGTCCCGATGTCAATTTAAAAATAATTTTAATTTTTCTTTAAAAATTTCCAAAAAATAGTGTGATACATTTTATTCTCACTACAATATTAAAATTTCCTTTATTACTTCATTTTTAGGCGAGAAATTACATCCAGAGCTTACCACCCTTGAAGAAAAAAAACTTCAAAGAAGTTTTTCGTGGGGCAAATCCTTTGGGTAAGACATTTGGATTTTACACTTTTGGTTAAAACTTTTTAATTCTGAATTAAGGGTGTTGGAGCCAATTTCTAATCTAAAAATTCGATTTCTTCATTTTAATCAACAAATATTAACAGGGTGGCCACATGTCAAGGAAGTCAGGGAAATGTCAGGGAAATGCGAGTAGTTGTCAGGGAAAATAGAAATTGACATTTACGCTAACTATGTTATTTTTGTCGTATTACATATATAACTTTTAAAATTTATTTAACAACTTTTAGAAACTATCCAAAGATTTCGAAGGATTACAAATAATTTCCAGGTATTCTCTGAGATTCTCTAGGTTTCTACAGATTCAAAGAGATTTTCAATAATTTAAAAAATTTTTAAGCGGTTTCTGGGAATTTTAAAGGATTACAAGAGATTTGTATAATATTTAAAAGATTTAGTTGAATTTTAAAAGTACTTCATGAAATTTTAAGAGATTTTTAATGAAGTTTAGGGAATTTAAAGAATTTTAAGGAATTTTAAAGTTCCTTGTGGAATTTTAAAGAATTTTAAAAAGCTTTTAAGAATTTTAAGAAATTTTGATTTTGAAAAGTAATTTTAAAGGATTTTAATGATCCTCATAGAATTTTAAAGGATTTCACGAAATTTTTATGCTTTTCTGAAGATTTTGTGGAATTTTAGGGAATTTTGAACAGTTTTCAAACATTATAAAAGTTTTTTACGTATTTTAAGGAATTTAAAAGGTTTTAGTGGAATTATAAAGGAATTTAAGACACTTGTAAGAATTTTAAGAGTTTTTTTAGAAATTATAAATATTCTCGTGGAATTTAAAAGGATTTTAAAAAGCTTTTAAGAATTTTAAAAAATTTTGATTTTTAAAAGTAATTTTAAAGGATTTTAATAATCCTCCTGGAATTTTAAAGGATTTCACGAGATTTTTATGATTTTCTGAAGATTTTGTGGAATTTTAGGGAATTTTTAAGTTTTCAAAAATTTTTACGTATTTTAAGGGATTTAAAAGTTTTTCGTGGAATTATCAAAGATGTTACTTTGGAATTATAAAGGAATTTAAGAAATTTAAAAGGAATTTAAAAGGATTTTAAAAATCTTGTAAAAATTTTAAGGAATTTTAATTACTTTAAAGTGATTTTAAAGAATTTAAACTATCCTCGTGGAATTTTAAAAGATTTCATAAAATTTTTATGATTTATAAAATATTTTGTGGAATTTTAGGGAATTTTGAACAGTTTCCAAAAATTATAAAAGTTTTTTACGTGTTTTAAGGAATTTAAAAATTTTTTGTGGAATTTAAAAGGATTTTAAAAAGCTTGTAAAAATAGTAAGTAATTTTGACATTTTAAAAATGATTTTAAGGAATTTTAATAGTTCTCATAGAATTTTAAAAAATTTCAAGTCATTTTTGATTTTTAAAAGATTTTGTGAGATTTTTTATTTCAAAATTTTTTTTTAGAGATCTTAATGCACTTTAGGGAATTTTAAAGAATTTCACGAGATTCTAAAAATGTTTTATGGAATTTTAAAGGATTACTGGAAATTTTAAGAGATTTTTATGAATTTTAAAAGATTTTGTAGTTTTTTGAGGAATTTAAAGTACATATTTCAAAGGATTTTAAGGAATTTTAAAAAGATTAGTGAAAATTGAAGGAATCTCATGAAGTATTAACAATTTTGAAGGGATTTCGTGGAATTTTAAGATGTTTCTAAGAATTTCAAGAAATTTCAATGAATTTTAAGATATCTTTTGAAAAATTCTTGTAAATTCGAGAGATTTTTACGAATGTTAAATATTGTGAAGTGATATTAAATTTCAAAATATTTAAAGTGATATTATATGAAATTTTTGAAAAATTTCAATAGTATTATTATTGAAAATTTGTACGTATTTTTAATACTTTTCTGTCAGGTAAATTTGTTTGAAAGTCAGGGAAAAGTCAGAGAAATGTCACGGAAATTGAAAAATTGAATCTTGTGGCCACCCTGATTGAATTTGTAATTTTTTCCTTCTGTAGAATTAATTAATTTTTAACTAGAATTATGCGTACAGAGCAAGAAAATATCGAATCCAAGTATTTTTTAAATAAAATGAAAATATTCAATTTTGAAGTTAGTTTTTGAATTCTTCTTAAAGTATCGAAATTAAATGTTTTTTCGCTCTGTATGCAGTCCTATATTTCAAAAAGGATTAGTGGTGCAGAGCGAAAAAATATTTATCTATAATTTTTGTTGAGTAAAATGGAGAATGGAATTTTGAGCTTAACACTTGGGTTCAACGCCCTTAAATTAATTGATTTTTTTTAGCAATTGACTTGTTAGAGTTAATGTTGGAATTGGATGCTGAAAGAAGAATTACAGCAGAGCAAGCTCTTGCTCATCCGTATCTTGCACAATATGCTGACCCAACGGACGAACCTGTCTCATTGCCATACGATCAGAGCTTTGAAGATATGGATTTGCCTGTGGAAAAGTGGAAAGGTTATTATTTTTCAAACTGTAAATAATTTTTCTTCTATACTGAAAAACTCTAATCTTTTGAAATCTCTTGCAATATTTCGAATTCTTTGAAATATTTAGAAATATCTTAAAAACTTTTGAAATCTCTTGAAATTTTTTGTAATCATTTTTAATTCATTAAATTTATACACTCGCTTAGTCTTCTAGTTAATAGAAGTAGTTTTTGTTATTTATTTTCTTTTTGAGGTAAATATCAAGTGATTGGAGATAAAAATGTTTTAAGATAAAAGTTATAAAAATCATTATAATCATTAATTAAAAAGTACTTATCTTTTACAGAACTTGTGTATCATGAAGTAGTAAATTTTGTACCTCAGCAATTGCGTTCGGCAGTTTCGACAAGCGAATCGACTTCATAATAAAACGTACAAAAAATGTCAAATTTTAATTATAAAGTATTGTAAAATAACATTTAAATAATTGAAGGAAAAGAAGGTATACAGTCATAATGTAAAGTATCACTGTACATAATTTGCTAGTAACTTAGAGTAGAGAGAAGATATTATGCGAGCTTATATGTATATTTTCTTAAACTATCGTATAGATATATTTTCAATATTTTTAAATATAACGAAACCAATACAAAAGGGACGAGTGAAAAATCCTACAAAATAAAATTCCCAACAATATAAAATTACTTTATTATTTTATTATTATTTATTTATTCAAATTATTTGTTTCGACAATTTTCCAATGACCGGAATTTTACAGCGTCGGTGATTTTTTACTGTCTAAAATCTTCTGTCGGGAATTCCCAGTGTTGGTAATTTTATACTGTCAGCAATTTTGCGATGTCAAAAATTTTTTTTTGGTAATTAATCTTAAGACCATGTAAAACTTACCCGATCCCTACCTTACCGACATTTTCTTCTCTGCAACGCTACGTCTACATTTATTGAGATATCAAATTAAAAATTTCTAAAATTGAAGCTAAAGCATTAAGGTATACGTTTATCTGGTCCTAAATATTGATATTTATAACAAAAAATTTTTTTCAAAAAAGTTTTTTTATTTTTAAAAAAATTTAAGACCAGATAAACATACCTTAGCATATTTTCTTTAATTTTAGAAATTTTCAATTTGATATCTTAATAAATGTAGACGTAGCGTTTCAGAGAAAAAAATGTCGGTAAGGTAGGAATCGGGTAAGTCTTACATGGCCTTAAGGGAATTTGCCAATGTCCAAAATTTTATTTTTTGGGAATTTTTTAGTCGTCCCATATAAAGAGTGATTGTATCACAAGAGTGATACAATCGGTATAAAAAAAATTCAGGAATATAATGATCGTATACAATTTTTTAATCAACTCAGTTCCTTTAAACATGTAATATGTGTACTGTGTACACTTATGTCAGTGCAACAGCTGTTTGGTTTTCATTCAGCTCTAACATCAAAAGGAATCTAAATGTATGTACTCAAGTACATAAGTATAATTTATACAATATTTACATATTTTTATCAAGTTATCGAAAAAAAATATTTATGTTTCTATTTGATATTTATATATCAATTTTAATTCAAATCTATTTGAAAGTTTAGTGTTAAATGGGGGTGTGGTAAATAGCTTTATATTTCGGATTTACACTAATGTTTTTTCTTTAAAAATTTTCTGTACTTATAAATTTGTTTGACAAATCTCGAAATTATTCAAACGACAAAATGATTGCTGAAAGACTTACAATTAGTAATGAAATTTTATAAGTCAAAGTAAATATGAAATATTGTTAAGACATCGGATGTACCTCTATAGTTCATAATTAAAATACTACAGAAAATATTTCAAAATAGCATAATAATAGTTAACTTATTACGTTATTGTACTAAATTTAGAGTATGGATATTAATGTACAACGTGTAGTTTTATTGAATTTCAGTTACTTTTTTTACACATACACTCGAATAAACTAATGAAAAACTAAAATATATTGTTTTCAATATTTTTGTATAGATTTTTGAACATTTATATACAATTAAGGATGTTGGACCAATCCAAGTATTTGCCAAGCCACCAAAAGAATGCCGGCGTCGTTGTGAAGAACGCGAAGTTAGGAAAGTTCATTCAAGGAGAGATTTCAATTATCCTATCTTAAAAAAGTGGTGTCACGAAATGTCTCGAAAATCTCGCATACATTGTTATTGCAAACCTGATTGACTTTTGAATGACTTGAAGTTGTAGGAAAAAAAAAAGAAATTAAAAAATTTTTTCCTTTAAAATTTCACAAAAATCTTCGAAATTCTTTAAAATTCGTTAAAAAATCTTAAAATTCCTAGAAACCTTTTGAAAATCCCTAAAAATTCCAAAAACCTTCAAAATCATTAATCTCTTGAAATCCATGTTAAAATTTGTGAATATTCCTAAATATTCCTAGAAACCTCTTCAAATTTCTTAACATTTAAAATCTTTTAAAATTATTAGAAATTTCATCAAGTTCCATGAAATTCTTAAAAAAAATTTTAATATTTTAAAAACTAGAAAAATCTCTTGAAAATTCTTAAAATTTTACAAATAACTTCGAAATCCTTTTAAATTCTACAAAATATTTTTAAAAATTCATAAAAATCCTTTGAAATCCCTCAATAAAATTCCCTGACAAGTTTTAATTTCCTTTTAATGCCATAAAGTATTTTAAAAATCAGAAAAATCTCTTCAAATCCTTTAAAATTATTAGAAATCTCATAAAATTTAATAAAATCCTTAAAAATGCGATGTCTTGTAAAAATCATTAAAATCTCTTGAATTCTGTTAGCATAAAATTCCATGAAATCCCTTAAAATTCTACAAAAATTTCCAAAATCATAAATCTCTTGAAATACACGTTAAAATTCATGAAAATTTCTATAAAAAAAAACCCTAGAAACGTCTTGAAATTCTTTAACATTTAAAATCCCTTTAAATCATTAGAAATCTCGTCAAATTCCATGAAATAATTAACAATTCTACAAAATTTTTTTAAAATTTGAAAAATCTCTTGAAATCTTTTAAAATTATTATAGATCTCATAAATTCCATCAAATACATAAAAATTCCACAATGTCTTTCAAAAATCGACTAATTTCTTGAAAGCCCTTAAAAAATGTACAGCCTTTGAAATCCTTTTAAATTCTACTAAATCCTTTTAAAGTCGTAAAAATCTTTTGAAATTTCTCCATAAAATTCCCTGACGAATTTTTAAAAATTCTTGAAATTTTACGGTAATATTTAAAATACTTTTATATCTTTAAAATTCGTTAAAACCACTAGAAATCTTATCAAATTCCATGAAATATTTTAAAATTCTCAAAAATCTCTTGAAATCACTTAAAATTATTAGAAATTTCATAAAATTCAATAAAATCCCTCTCAATTCTTAGAAATCTTTTAAAATATCTTAAAATTCTTTGGAATTCCAGGATAACATTTAAAATTCCTTAAAACCCGATAAAATTCTTACAAACCTTTTGAAATTCCTTAAAATTTCACGAAAACATTAGAAATCGCTGAAAATCATTAAAATCTTTTTAAATTCTTAGATACCTCTTAAAATTTCTCCCAATTTCAAAACATTTAGAATCCCTTTTAAAATCGCTAGGAATTTTTTTAATTCCTTTAAAATTTCATGAAATATCCTAAAATCCCTTAAAATTCCACGAAATATTTTTAAAATCCTAAAACTCGTTTGAATTTCGTAAGAATCACTTAAAAATCGTCAAATTCCCTTAAAATTTCTAGAAAGCTCTTGTCCTTTCTAAAAAAGTGGTTTCTCTCTAACAATGTCACGAAAAAAAATTTCGCATACATAATAGTTTCAAATCTGATTAGTTTTGGAATGAATTGGAAGTTGTAAAAAGAAAAACAAAATAATCGCGCGCGGAGAGCGCGTGTTTTCTAGTATTTATAAATTTATTAATATTTTAAAATATACTCTTTGCTCAGAAAAGATAATTTCTGAAAATTTCACATTTTAAACTATTATAAACATAATATTATTTTAATATTATAATCAAATTCGTCTCTAAAACATTCATAAAAAAAATAGACATCTTTAAATAGGCACCGTGAATTTACAGCTTTTCGGTCATTTCAGGTACAGCTTTAAACAAATCCGCAACCAGTCCATAGTCAGCAACTTGATGAATAGGTGCGTCTGGGTCTTTGTTTATCGCAACTATGGTTTTTGAGTCCTTCATTCCTGCCAAGTGTTGAATGGCGCCAGAAATGCCAACAGCAATGTATAAATCCTAAGCAAAGAATTGTTTTTATTGCATTTATGAGACGATGAGTTACCTAAAATAAATCTATCCTATTTTTAATAATCCTGAAATTTTTTTTAACTTAGCGACATTTTTTTCTCTGCAACATTTATTTATTTTCTCATCTACATTTATTGAGATATCAAATTTAAAATTTCTAAAACTGAAGCAAAAGCATTAAGGTACGTTTATCTGGTCCTAAATATTGACATTTATAAAAAAAATGTTTTCAAACATTTTTTTTTATTTTTACAAAAATTTAAGACCAAATAAACATACCTTAGCACATTTTCTTTAATTTTAAAAATTTTCAATTTGATATTTCAATAAATGTAGACGTAGTGTTGCAGAGAATTGAAACCAAGTTCTAATCTAAAAATTCGATTTCTTCATTTTACTCAACAAATATTAAATTTGGAATTTTTCCCCTCTGTAGAATTAATCAATTTTTACCTAGATTTATGCGTACAGAGCGAGAAAATATCTAATTCAAATATTTTTTAAGTAAAATTAAAATATTCAATTTTGAAGTGAGATTTTGAATTCTTCATTTCATGCAAAAAGTATCGAAACTAAATATTTTTTCGTTCTGTACGCAGTCTTATATTTGAAAAAAGATTAGCGCTACAGAGCAGAAAAATATTTATCTATAATTTTCGTTGAGTAAAATGGAGAATGGAATTTTGAGCTTAACACTTTGGTCCAACGTCCTTAAAATCTTTTGAAATCCTGCAAAAAATATTAAAATTTTTTAATTTGAATTCTTTAAAATCTGTTAAATCGCTTGAACACGAATAAACGTTCTATTACCTAGTAACTCAAAAATATTATATATATAGGTGCAAAAAGACTTACGGGAGCAACAATTTTGCCGGTTTGCCCCACCTGCAGGTCATTTGGTACGTAACCAGCATCCACTGCAGCTCGAGAAGCTCCGACAGCAGCGTTTAATTTGTCTGCTAGCGTGTACAAAAGTTTGAAATTTTCTCCAGACTTCAGTCCGCGACCTCCAGAAACAACTACCTTCGCAGAAGCTAAATCTGGCCTGTCAGACTTGGTCAGTTCTTGCTTAACAAATTCAACCAGACTTGACTTATAATCTCCTGCTGGTGCAGCCTCGATTTTCGCATTGCCACCTTCCAGAGCCACTGCTTTAAATGCTGTGCCTCTAACGGACAAAATTTTGACGTTATCTTTAACTTTAATTGTCTGGATTGCATTACCAGCATAGATTGTACGCACAAAAGTATCTGGTGCTTTGATATCAATAATATCGCTCGCTGGGGAAACGTCAAGTTTGGCAGCAATCTATAAAGTGAAAAATATTTAATTATAATATTTGTTTAGCAAGATGTGATATTAAAATTTTCATCCTATCTTAAAAAAGAGATGTTACCAATATATCGAACACATTGTTGTCGAAAACCTGATTGGTTTAGAAACTGCGCGAATTTTCGTTTTCAAAAATATTATTAAGACAGAGAATACGAATTTTAGAAAATTTATTGAAATTTTAGAAATATTAAAGGATTTCACGGTATTTCAAGGAATTTTATGAAATTTATTCTGATTTTCAGAAATTTTAAGGGATTTTACCAGTTATTGGGGTTTTATAGAATCTAGAGAAATTTAAAGAATATAAAAATCTAATAAAGAGTTTTCATTGGATCTTCAGGTAATTAAAAGTATTTAATGAGATTTCATAGGATTTTAAATAATTTAAAAGGATTTAACTATATTTTGTGTAATTTTAAGTACTTTTAGAAACTTTAAAGCTGTTTCAAGGATTTTCACGAAGTTTCATTTTCATTGGATTTTCAGATATTTTAAGGAATATTAAATAGTTTTAAGGACTTTTAAGAGATTCAAGGAATTTAAAGAAATTTCATGAGATTTTTAGCAATTTTAAAAGATTATGGGATTTTGAGAAATCTTAAATATGTTGTGGAATTTTAAATGATTTTTAAAACTTTTAAGGTATTTGAAGGGATTGCACAAAATTTTATTGGATTTTTAGATATTTTGAAGGTTTAAATGGGATTTAATGGGACTTTGAATAATTTTAAGGAATTTAAAAGGATTTGACAAATTTATTTATTGTCAAATTGCATAAATCGAATTTATGTAATTTGACAAATTATTCAAAATTTATTGGAATCTCAATAAATATTGAAATTTTTATATTTCAATAATTAAAATCTCTGAATAATTTTGCATACTTATGAAATTCCTTAAGGGTGTTGGAAACAAGTTCTAATCTAAAAATTCGATTTCTTCATTTTACTCAACAAATAATAAATTTGGAATTTTTTCCATCTATAGAATTAATTAATTTTCAATTAGAATTATGCGTACAGAGCGAGAAAATATCTAATTTAAATATTTTGTTAAGTAAAATGAAAATATTCAATTTTGAAGTTAGATTTTGCATTCTTCCTTTCATGCAAAAAGTATCGAAATTAAATATTTTTTCGTTCTGTATACAGTTTTATATTTGAAAAAAGATTAGCGCTACAGAGCGAAAAAATATTTATCTATAATTTTCGATGAGTAAAATGAAGAATGGAATTTTGATCTTAACACTTAGGTCCAACGCCCTTAATTTTTCCAATGCTACATTTTTTGGGAAAAATTATGAGATTTTAAAGGATTATAAAGTAATTTTAAGGAATTTGACTATATATTTCGTGGAATTTTGTGTAATTTGAGAAACCTTTAGACATTTTACGTAATTTAATTGAATTTTAAGGTATTTTAAGAGATTTAATATATGATTTCACGGAATCTTGAAAAATGTTAAGGAATTTAAAAGGGCTTTACGAAATTTATTGAAATTTTAGAAATATTGAGTGATTTCACGGTATTTCAAGGAATTTTATGCAATTTTAAAGGATTTTACGAAATTGTATGGAATTTTAAGTAATTTTCAGAGATTTTACAATGTGTTATAGGATATTAAGTTATTTTAACGACTTAAGGGATTTCAAGGGATTTACGAGATTTTATTAGATTTTCAAGAATTTCAAGGGATTTCATGGGATTTTAAATAATTTTATGGGATTTGATGATATTTTGGGAGATTCTAAGTAATTTTAAGCAACTTTAAAATATTTTATGAGATATTAAGTAATTTGAAGAACATTTATTTCCAGAAATTTTAAAGGGTTTGGTGAGATTATATTGGATTTTTAGATATTTTGAAGGTTTAAATGGGATTTAATGGGACTTTGAATAATTTTAAGTAATTTAAATTAATTTTACCAGATTTTGAAGGACATTAAAGGGATTTTAAGAAATTGTATGGGAATTTTACGAGATTTCATGGGATTGTCAGGAATTTTAAGGGATTTCATGAAATTTCATAGGATTTTAAATAACTAAGGGATTTGTCCATATTTTATGGAATTTTAAGTAATTCTAACGGATTTTACTATGTTTTATGGGATATTAAGTAATTTGAAAGATTTTGAAAGGATCCAATAGATTTTACAAAATTTCAGTTGATTTTCGGAAATTTTAGGAGATTTAATGAGACTTTAATGGATTTTGAGTAATTTTAAGTAATTTTAAGAAATATCAAGTGAATTTACGAAATCATGGTGGCCACAAGATTCAATTTTTCAATTTCCCTGACATCTCCCTGACTTTCAAACAAATTTCCCTGACAGAAAAGTATCAAAAATACGTATAAATTTTCAATAATAATACTATTGAAATTTTTCAAAAATTTTGTACATCACTTCAAAGTTTTTAAAATTTAAAATTTGAAAAGATCTCTTAAAATTCATTGAAATTTTTTGAAATTCTTAAAAACATCTTAAAATTCCACGAAATTCCCTCAAATTTGTTAATATTTCATGAGATTCCTTCAATTTTTTTACTAATCTTTTTAAAATTCGTCAAAATCCTTTGAAATACTTTAAAATTTCACGAGGAATTTTAAAATCTCTTAAAATGCACAGAAATTTCTTTAAATTATTGGAAACCTATTGAAATCCCTTAAAATTTCCTGAAATCTTTTGAAACTCCTAAAAACATCTTTAAATATCTTAAAATTCCACTATAAAATATTTAAAATTCCATGAAATCCTTTACAATTATTTTACAAAATCGTTTACAAATCATAAAAATCTCGTGAAATTCTTTAAAATACCTTAAAGTGCATTAAAATCTTTAAAAAAATCTGCCCGCTTCGCGGGCACATTCTCATCGCGCGCTTGTGCCCTTAGTGAAGCTTGCGCTTTACAGGACGCTTAAAGATATGTTTTTTTTTTAATTTAATTAAATTACATAATTAATATTTTTATATTTTAATTTATTTTTTTATATTTGTAATTTATATTT